>BMAV01026600.1:365448-429307 GCA_019973955.1 Trichonephila inaurata madagascariensis | reverse complement strand
CCTTATATTTGTTACTTAATGTATTTAGTACTTATTTTTAACTCATGCATGTAATAAATTTTTTATTAGATATTGATCACTTGCTGTCACAACATATAGCACATCTTTTTATTAGAGATCCTATAACTTTATTTTCTGAAAAAATTAATCAGAATGATGATGAAGATTCTGATCATTTTGAGGTAAGAATATATTCAAGTTTTATTCATTTGTGAGCAATAAGTATAAAATTTATATTTCTGTGTATTTTAATAAGTTAAATATGGTAGTAAGCTTATATACAAATCCATTAATCTTAAAAAATATACAATAAAATATGGTATATAAAGCACACTTTTATCATGAGAAATATGATCAAAATTTATCGATTTATTGGTCCCCCGGGTATTAAACCACTGGGTATAAAAAGAAAACTTAAATAAAAAAAAATGACCATAAAAAAAAATTAGGCTTCTACAAATATTGAAATACTGTTTCTTTTAAAGAAATGACATTCCTTATGAATTTAAAGGGCTGCAGTTTTAGAATTTTTTTTTCTAGAGCTTGGAATAATCTTTGAATAAATGACCTCAAAACATAAGAGCATTTCACATGTACATTTCAGGTTTCTTTGTAAAAAAGGGTTTCACATTATACAGCAAATATACCTAAAAATTAAAAATTGTTGGCTGAAAGTGTAGGCGTGCATTATATGCTGGATTTTACTATAGTTTTAGGGAAAACTTTTAAAAAAAATTCTGTTTGTCATGTACAAGTTATTTTACTTTGTGGGTGCTTTAAATGCAACCTCTATTCGAAATTGAAGGGGGGGAAAAGGTCTCATAAATTCTTCAAAGTTGATGTCAGAATCAAGTTCCTGAGTAGTTCATAAAATTCACACTCATTCATTGGGATTTTTGGATGTATATTATCATCACTCTCTGTACTATAATTAAGATCTTATGCAAAATCATCCTTTCTGCCATCTATTCAATTACTGATGCTTCACCTTTTGAAAGTTCAAACAGAATATCTCCTCCATTGTACATTGTTACTATATCTACTTTTTTAAATTTCCATATTTTGTTATGACTTTATCTTTGATCACTATCCATTTAGATTCAAGCCTATCCTTGAATGGCTTATTTAAGCAAACATCTAGTGGTTGGAGCATTGATGTTAAACTGGTATTAGTCATTTGTGTCTTTTTTCAAGGGACTTATTTTTCATCTTAAATAATGACGTAAGCCTTAAATAAGTTCCAAACCAGCATGGTAGATTTTTTAAGCACAAGCCTTTTCTTTGGCTCTTTTTTTCTCTAATTAATCCAAGAGGTTGCACTCATCCATCCTGCCTTTTTCATGAACTTGCACTAAAACTTGGGAAATTTATACCTTTTGTGCAGTTTTTCTTTAAATTAATTGTAGGAGGCAAGTGCTTTCTATCAGTCATGCAGCACAAAACTACCTAAACAGTATTTTTCCGGGCCCATTGTCTTCATGAAAATAGTTTTGGAGCTTTAATGATGTGATTTAAATGAAAAACAAATGTTTCATACAAGAGTTTCATCTATTTTCAGAATTTAATGCATATTCATTTTGTAATTATATTTTTACCATTCAATAGGTTACATGTTTTTCTTCTAACTCTGCAATGAGTTTTTGCACATGTTTCGCAATGCAATATTGTTCTAAATTTCTTATATGCTTAGGAGAAAATTGTGCTTAAAATAAAAATGATGTATTGGAAAGACCTTACTTATTATGAATAATTAGCTCATCAAAACTACCACACTGAGTTAAACATTATTTATGTAGGAGAATAAAAAAATAATAAAATAAAAATCTTTAATTTCTTAACAAATTTTGTTTTTTAAGAATAGATTACATATTTACCTAAAATTTATGAAAAATAATAAAAAGATGAAAAGTAAGAATATTGGAACACTTTTATCACTTGATATTTACATAATGAAAAAGGAAAACGTAAATTTTTCTAGGAAATTGACAAATTTTTTTTCCACGAATTTTCTTTTAGTTTTTTCTTTGTACGTCATATAATATAGAATATTATTTTCTAATTTTTTCCTTGTTCAAAGGCTCCTTTTTTTATCTGAATAATTTTATTCATTCAATTCATGTGCTCTTCCAATGACTTTAAATAATTCTTTACTTTTATTAAATATGTAGGGGAATTCAATTTATCTTTCATTTTCATAAACTTTTTTTTTGTGCTGATGAGAGCTTTATTATCAAGAAATTGGGAATCTGTTTGAATACACTCTTTGGCAGCATCTAAAGAGTTGAAGCCTAAATTATGTTCTATTTTTACAACTTCTGGGGTTTTATCTATTTCAGAATCAAAGCTGCAAAAATCATCAATGCAAAACATATTTCCACATGGATTTTATATTGTTTTTATTCCATGCATGTCCAGTATTTTCAGTAGCATTTTGGATATTGTAATTTTTTCAGTATGTAATGAAAAATGTTTTCAAATAAAGTGCTTTTCAGTTTATAATAACCCTTTCATCCATGGGTTACAGTATGGAGCTTGTATGTGGTGTAAGAAGATTAATTTTGACATTCTTACAAAGATTAGTAAGTTCCGTAGAACGATAAAATAGCTTGATCTTGACCAACCAACCTTTTCATTTTGGCAGTATTATTCTAGTAGGAATATTTTTTAGCAAAATCTTTCCAAATCGTATATTAGTGAATTTTAATCGGCACTAATTGAAATTTATTACTCAAATTATTAACTGTAGTTAAACATAGATTGAGTAAAACTGTACTAAGCAAGGTATTTTTGTACTTCAAAAATTTGTTGATAATGTTATTGATTTTTATTATATTTTTCAGAATATCCAATCCACTAATTGGCAAACAATGAGATTTAAACCCCCACCCCCAAACAGTAGTATTGGATGGAGAGTGGAATTTCGCTCAATGGAGGTAAGAAAAATATATTTCTCCTTAGTATAGCATCTTAATATAGTGAAAATTATCAGATTATTATTTATTTAGCTGCAGTTTAAAAAATATTTCCTTAAATATCTAGCAGGAATAAAAGTATTTTTTGTTGTGCTCATGAATCTTCTTTTGCTCTTAAAAATGTCATAAAATTATAGAAAGAATCAAAAATTTACAAATCATAAAAATACTCTAGTATTATCTTAGCAATACTATTGACATTGAATGATACATATGTTGCCATATATTCGAAATAAATAAATTGGTTATTTAATAAAATAACTTCTGTATCTTATATAGTATTATTAAGAACGTTTTTCTTTCGCTAAATGATTTTTCAAGAAATAAACTGAATTAAAATTCACAATTTAGGTTATTAACTTGTATAATATAATGTTCTATAAAAATAAAAAAAAATGAAAGAAAATGTTTTGTTTTATTATTATTTTGGGCACAAAGATTATCTTTCCCTGATTTTTTAAGTTTTTTTTAGATATTATGCCTAAAAATAATCAGTTGCTACCAATTAATGTGAAAGCACTTCGAAAATCATTAAATTTATTAACAATGCTCATGAAATAAAATATTGGTTGTCTTTATCAAGTTAAGCAGAATTGGTATAAATTATAGTTTTTTGATACTTTTCAAATTGTGATTGCATAAATTTATCGTACTTTAATTTTAATAGGAACAGTTCAACTTTTGTTTTTATCTTATTTTATTATTATTAATAAACACAAAGTGATTATGTATACTCTTTTCATAGGTGCAAATGACAGAATTTGAAAATGCAGCATATGTAGTCTTTATAGTGTTGCTTACTAGAGTTATTCTTTCTTTCCAATTGAATTTACTGATTCCATTGTCAAAGGTATGTTAAGCTTAATAACTATAGCTTTTACTTATATTTTAAAATCAAAATAGACATGCAATTCGTCATACATTGCTTGAATGATCGTCATTATGATGCCCACTATATTTTCTGTGTTACAATTTCTTTTTTGAGAAATGCTATCTCTAGTTGAATTTTTAATTATTTTAGTATTGTTAAAAATGTTATTTTTTTTAACACTTGATATTCAAATATGATACACTTTGCTTAGAATATTTATTTAATTAATTTATTATTTATTTTATTTATTTAATTTTGGATGTGATTGAAAATTTAAGTGTAATGGTTTAATTTATCAAGGTAAGTTCTTACCAGCTTTTATGTTGTTCTATAAATACACTACTGATAAAAAATTTTTTAAAAATTGTCAATTTTATGAACAAAATATGTTTCTGGTTTTTTACAAATTGTAATGTGCTAGAAAAATATAAATAATAATTTTTTCCCCTCGTCTGTTTGCATATCACTATCAATTTTTTTTAATGATAGCTCAATTTAAAATGACAGTACTATTAATGTTAAATTGCAAAACATGGATTAATATTTTATCATTTATTTCAGGTTGATGAAAATTTAGCTAAGGCTCAAAAAAGAGATGCTATTTTAACTGAAAAGTTCTGGTTTCGTAAAGATCTAACCACTTGTAAGTTTATTTTACATAACTTTTAATAATGTAATGGTGAATAAAAAAATAATGCTTCAGTCAAATCATTAAACTTAAGGTAAAGACACATAAAGCTTTCTCACCTCAGGCCTGTACCATTTAATGCAGACAAAAATTTTCTAATGGCATTTTATGATAATTCTCTTACCAAATATGTGAAGTTTAGTTTAATTTTAAATATTTAAATCACACAATTATTCCATCTATTTTTATTTTCATTAGCTGTAGAATGCCTTACAATTATGACAATTACTTTATAATGAAAATAATCCCCCTCTTCCTCTAAGCATAGATAGAATGTTAAATTTAATTTAATATTTTAAATTTTATCATCATCTAACATAATTAACCTGTGGCAGTAACAAAAATAAAAACATATTTTAGAAAAGAAAAAAATGGCTTGTGAGCATACCTTTAAAACCTTGGTATACAGTGTAAACCAGTTTTGAAGTTTAAATCCAGTATAGTGATTAGTGATGCTGACTACTGTGCCATTGGGTCTGGGTTCAAATCCCAGAGAAAGCATGGATGTTTGTAAATGTATAGCACCTTTGCAGCATGGAAGGGGACTTTAAATAACCATTGAGCTACAAGTAATCTCATGAGGTTGGTGGAAGGGAAAGAGGTGGGGTCCCTGACCACTCCTAAGGTGTTCTTCCTCAAAATTGCGGCAGAACCGAGCCACATTACTCTGTCACCTATGGTTAACGACAGGTGTAAATATAGCCTCTTGTGATAACTTTCATGGGCCTTGATCTGATATTACTGTTGATCAGGTGACATAAGTAAAAAAAAAACAAATTAATGATAAATTTCTAATAAGCTCTGATTCGGTTGTCAAAATACCTCTTTAGATATGGCTAGATTGCCAATTTAAAAGGAGTAAAACAAGGAGATTCTCTTTCCTGCCAGTTATTTAACCTTACCCTGGGCAATAAGAGACTCTGGCATACAAACTCAAAAACCATCTTCTCAACATCTGTAAGCATGCAGACAATATAGACATAGTGGGAAGAACAAGAACAACGATTGTTGGAAGTGTTTTATCACTTGAAGTGGCGGCAAAAAAGATGTTCAACTATCAATTAAGAAAAGAAAAAGTTTGACAGGGACTTGAATCAGGGACCACTGGCAATAAATAATTATGTTTTTGAGGAGATCCATCAATTCAAATATTTAGGTACAATTGTAAAAAACCACAATGATATAATGATTTAAATTAAAAATAGAATCAACATAGCTAATAGATGTTACTATGGTTTTGTGAAATCAATTAAAATCCGAATTTATAATCAAGGAAACAAAAATACAACTATACAAAACACTTGTAAGACCCATAGTTTTATATGGTGGCAAGTGCTGGACAATGAGAAAACTTATTGAGATTTGAATGAAGAATTTTTGGAGCAGTGAAGGAGAAAATGGGGTCTAGAGAATACTTTACAGTTTTGAATTGCAAAGGAAGTATAGAGAAAAATTTAATTAAAATAATTAAGGCTTCACAACTAAGATGGCTTGGCCGCATATTCAGATACGATAACAACAACTCAATTAAGCAAATAACGCTTTTGAAACCAGAAGGCAAGAGAAGAAAGGGCAGACCCCATGCAAGATGGCTGGACAATATAGAAAAATGCTTGCAAAACATTGGTTTAAATAGATGCAAAACAATAGCAATAAACAGATTGAGATGGTTTAAACTAACCGAGACAGCCTTGGCCAGAAATGGCTGTAGTGCTAATGAAGAAGATTGCCAATTTATATTCTTTCTATAACTATGAGAAAGCAAAATATGCACTGGAATGAAATATTAGAAAATCTGAAAGAAACTTCAGGAAACATACAGAGTTATCTTTATTAATATACATAATTCCTGTTATAGCATATTTGAAATATAAACCCAAATTAAATACAAACTTAAAAATAACATTTTGCGAGAAAATTTTTTTTATTCATTCATTAAAATCTTTATGTAAATGAGCTAAAACTAATTTTTTTATTGTTTGAATTCTTAGCTTAAATTTTTTAATATGGCTTGAAATTTAAGTTATTACCAAATTATGTATTTCTTTAGGTGAAAGTCCTCCTGTGGCCACTGAATACATAGCTGGATGCTGCAATCCTAATGAATGTCAATATACTCAAATGACAATTAATGAAATAATTAATGGTAAAAAAAATGAATTTCCTGGTCTTGTACCTCTTATACAAAAATTCTTGAGCAGTATGGATGTGGATGTAGATACACAGTGTTCTATTCAACAATACTTGCAGCTTATTAAGCTGAGAGCTAAAGGTAAAAAATTCATTATTTAAAAATGCATTTTTGCCATTTAATTTTAATTTTTTAATGTATATGGACTATTGCAGAGAACCAAAAAATTTGAAAATTTCTTTTAATTATAAAATTTATTATTTAAATGAGAAATAAAGGAATTTATATGTATGATTTATATATGTTACCGTTAAAGTGTGAAATCCATTATTTCATAGAATAACTAAATATTTCATGAAATAACTAGACAAGTCAGTTAAAGTATATAGAATTTTACGATTTAACTAGGTATTCTATAGAATAACGATCGTTAAAGTATGAAATATGGCACTCGAAAGTTCTTTGAACCGTAGGAAGGATTTTACCGATTAGAAACTAGAAATGGCTGAATAAAACTTTTGTAATCTGGATATCAATTCAGTATATGTCAGCGAGAATTAATTTCCATTGAAGAAGTTCCAAATATTGACACAACGCTTTGAGCTGTTGCAACAGCTCAAAGTTGCGGTTATTGGACAAGGATTTAAAACATGCTCGTGAAAAAAAAATATGTAATAGTAAAAAGTATGCTTGTTTCAAAAATAATAAGTAGTGCAATCCAAAGGGTCATCACAGCACTCCTTGCTCTAATAAATAATAAAATAAAGGTATCTCATGAAATTAAAATTAATATTCTGTTACATTTTTGTATTAAAAAGTTTACACAATGTTTTTATGAAGCAACAGTTTTCCCTTCCAACACATATAATCTATTTTTGCAACATATTCTTTTTTCCCTTTTCTGTTTAACTAATATTAGCAATAGGAGCAATTATAAATTATATCATCTGCTTTCTCTTATTACTTATGAATTATTCATCCTCAAAAGAAATAAAATGTATTTCACTCAGGATTTTAGCTATTTATTATTAATTAATTTATAAAATAAATTTGAAATTGTTTATTTTTCACTTAAACGAACTATCCTTAGTTATTTCATTAATAACTAGGTAAAGTATGAAATTTTTCATCTATTATATTCTTTAATTGACTTGTCTAGTTATTTCATGTGAAATACCTAAATTATATACTTAACAGTAACATATACATACATACATACTAATGTGTGTGCTAATATGAATGTTACAAGTTTAAATCACATTAGAAAAAATTCTTGTACTTTAGAGTTTTTTTCCTTTTAATTTGCAGTTAATTTAGAATATGATTCCTTAAAAACTTTTTTTTTTAATTCTGAATGCAGTGTTTAACTTTTTGAATTCCAAATTTTTTTTACTGTTTCTGTCAGAGAATTGACTCTTTAAAATTATGATAGATCATTAAATGTAATATACATTAAATAAGTGTCTTCAGATAATATGATTTTATTTTGTGTTTAATTACCCCCCCCCCCTCCCTAAAAAAATAGTCATCATGCAAAACTGAATAAAATTTCATCATTGAACAAGAAAATGTCTTTATTATCAGGCGTTTCCAAATCTGTGTGAAGTGGAATATATTTCATGTATTTATATAAGGAGAAAAAATTAAGGTGCTTTATTTTTTAAATGTCACTTCATCTATTCACAAATATTGTTTACATGAGATAAATAAATTGAGTTGTAGCAAATGTTCTACAGGTTTATTGAAAAAAATTTTAAAAAAATCAGTAAATGTCATTAACAGAACCATTGCATGGTGGCTACAAAACTATGAATTGTAGATTTCATCGAATTTTGCAGAAATCAATATCCTATTAGATTTGTTTAGATATTAGTGATTGAAAATGTTTGAGTTTACTAGTATCTCCTTAGAATGCCAATTTCATTCCATAATTCTCATTAATTCAATAAAAAATTAAGAGATAAAAGTATCTCAGTGTTTAGTCACAAGCTACTTAGACAGTATTGTATTAAATTGTGATATGAATTTGAGTTCTAATTTTGCAAATACCAATGTATTATAATGAAGGTTATTTGTTAAATTAAACTGTACCTGTAAGTCCTTGGCTGATGTGATGTAGAACTTAGTGTATAACTCTTAGATGTATCAATATATCTAATGAATGTTCTAAATTATACTAAGTCCGTCAATAAAACCCTTATGTGGTATAAATGCTCTCAAACCAATCGAAAATAATTTTTAATAAATGTTTTGATTAAAATTTTACAATAACTAGGTACTGAATCTTTTTTGCACTGTAAAAATTGATTTTTTTATATACTTCTAGGTGAATTAATGACCCCTGCTCGCTGGATTCGAGATTTTGTATCAAAGCATCCTAATTACAAATTTGATTCTGTAGTAGACGATCTAATCAATTATGATTTACTTCTTAGAATTGATAAAATAACTCAAGGCAAGGAAGAATGTCCTGAACTCCTGGGGAAACCATTGTCTAGAAGCAAGGAGCACATACCCAGTGCAGTTTCCAAGGCAGAAAAAATATATTCTAACACATTAAATAACAAAATATCATAAGGCACACATTTACTTAATGTTTTTCATGCTGTGTCACTTAGATTGAGATCTGGTGCATGAAAAATTTGCTGTAAAATGTATATACAATGCAGAGAATCATTTCTGCATCTTGTTTGTATGTTTAATAAAAGAGGTTTCACTCTCTGGAAATAGTTAAAACAATGTAAGTGCATGATTTAAAATTATTAATACTGGAAAACAGAATACTTTGGAATGTTTATAATGACGTATAAATTTTCTGATTTACATTCACTATTTTGGGACAGAAAATAATAAATGCCTCGAACTTATAGTATTGAAAAAAAATGAATATATAATGGGTTTTTTTCTGTCTTAAAATTTATTTACGTTCAAATCTCTTCTTTGCTCTATAAACATTACTTATTCATTCATACGCAGTGTATATTTGAATTTAAATATAATAAATAACTTTTTTTGGTGCAAGTTTGATATCCGGGGTAATAGCGCCAAGATGGGCGATAACATTACAATATGGTTACCTTGATATTTTTATTGTCTGTCGATGTGGTTGCCATGGGGATAACATATGTTAGAAATAACTTTTATTGGTTTTTTCCCGCGGTAACCCTATTAATTTCAGACGATTTTTTAAAAAAATTTCAACTATTTTCAGTGTAATTTTTCAATTGTTTCTGTCTTCTGTTTTATTTTGTGCTATTTTCGAATATGGATATTTTTAATATGAGTGAGTACTAGAATATTTATTCTTAAAATAATAAGTGTTGTGCTTTTAATTATCGCTGTAAATCGTTTATTTTCGCTTTATTTTAAAAATGTTTCCTTTTTTTTGCGTTCTTTGTTTGATGAAATTCGTTGAAGGAACTTGCAGTGCAAGTTTTATATTGCAAGCTTTCAGCACTTTGTAATTGATATTCATTATTAATTTTAACATTATGTAATATAAAAATGTAATTATTACTATATATAATATTTGTTATTTATGATTGTTTCTTTTAATATTTATAAATGTTACATATTTTATTTATTTATAATTATTCATTTATAGCTATTATGTTATTTATAATTATGTTATACGAGTATTCTTATGCATTTTTATTTTTTTACAATACCATGATTATTCTGTTTTATAATTACTATTAAATTATATCACATGATTATTATTTCTAATAATTGTTATTAAATCGTACTAAAAGAATGTTATAAGATTATTATATCCTGCTTATAATACTATTATTAGTATATGCTACTTTTTATTATATTATATTGCTATTCATTATTGATTGATCTAGGTTATTCTCAATCACTTCCTACATCCTTCATTTGAAATACATTCAATGTATTTCAAAGTAATTCTTTAAAATTATTGTGTATCATTAAATTACCGCTAGCCCACCATATTGGATTCCATTCCAACAACAAGAAGCGCTGCTTGGTGCCATTACCCCGGATATCAAACTAGTTAACTTTTTTTTCTTCTGTTATCGCTTGGGGAAAAAATGTAATTGACTTTCAGTTTTTACAGTTAGGTAAATTTTAATAAAACTCTGTTTCAGTTTTAACTGATCTCTAAGCTCTGCCCTGTTTTAATTACATCTTTATCAAATATTTAAAGAAATAATATCAATATATGTTTCTGGTTAAATAAATTCATAGCATCTCAAATGCAGGGAATGTGTATTGAGCCATTTATTTCAAAATACAGTTTGATTTTAACTCAGTGTTCCAGGGCTGTTAAAATATTACCTTAAACTCATACTTGTAAATAATATTATTTAGAAGCTCATAAACTAGGACTAGCCTTGCTTATCAATTAAAGTTACAATTTATTCACTTTTGATGCAAACTTTAATTTTAGTTTCAAATATAAATGTTCTTCAAATTATAAAAACTAATAGCTACTACGACTTTTGAGCATTTTTGATATAAATAGGTCTTGCAAATTTTTTGCATGTAATATCAATATTTATTTTACATAGGATCTGAAAGCAACCTACCCTGTTTACTTTTTGTGATTTATGAATAATGTATAATAGTTTTAATCTTTTTCATAAATAACATTTACATTTTTAATTTATACACTAGCAAAATTCTATTATACAGTCACCCTAATTTAACGAATTCATCGGAACCAACATTTTATTCGTTATATCAAGGTCCAAAAAAATACTTTTTTTTCTTTGCGTTTACTTCATAGAAATTCTACAATAGGAAACTGCACAAATAATACCCATATTAGAAATTACACACTTTTAATTCAGCAGCTAAAAAAAACTATTTGTGAATTATGCACCAGTTAATTGGAAATTTTTAAGTACAGGCTAATAGATGACTGACAATCTTTTTGACTTTATGCAGAGAAAAAAAAGCATGCATCATTTACATCCTGCTAAATGAGGTATGTTTCCAAATACTGTCAAGCATTAAAAAAATGTTTTATTGTCTCTGACAAATCAACAATTTCATTTTTGTGCAGATAAGACACTCCATCATCAAATGTAACAAAATCTATTTCAGGAGTGACTTCTTTCCATATGAATGGTAAAAATTAAAATATCCCCTGTGTTGTGGACTGGGATAAGAAAGGAATTTCCTGTCCTATTCAAAAATCATGCGATAGGTTACACTTGTGACTCGAATCTGTTAAGTCTAATGGGGCTGCACTCTTTCCCATACAAATTAACTGCTCACAGGAAAAGTCTTTCTTTTTCAGACAAAAAGGATATTATTAGAAAAAAAATGGGGCTGTTGTAATAATTTGTTAAATAGGGTTTTTTTACCTTCATTTTAATTAGAGGAAAAGAAAATTCGTTAAATATGGATTCAGTACATAGGGTCCGACTGTATTACTAATGCTATTGAAAATAAATTATTTGAATTTTTTTCTCATATCTGCTGCATACTAATTTTGATAAGCAATTTCTTGAATTCACTTGTACATATATAGCATTTTATTCCCTTTTGAGCGATGTATGTTCTTGATTTATACAGTTCATAAATCATCTAACAGGAAATTTTCTACAATATTCTAAAATAATTTATTTTTACACAGGTTTTTCTGTATTTAAATGGCTCCTTTGATAGCTTTCTTGTTTGAAGCAGCATAATCTTTCATACGTTCTTCAATGAGTGGTCTGAAGTGACGAATCAAACCCTGAAAGGAAAAATAATCAATTAAAACTATATTTTATTATGAAGACAAGAATTACAAGTACAATTT
Source organism: Trichonephila inaurata madagascariensis (assembly GCA_019973955.1). Taxonomy (NCBI): domain Eukaryota; kingdom Metazoa; phylum Arthropoda; class Arachnida; order Araneae; family Nephilidae; genus Trichonephila; species Trichonephila inaurata. The sequence goes on along the minus strand of BMAV01026600.1, from coordinate 416,869 downwards.
GAATGTGGACAATATTTTAATTTATAATGACATATAGTGCAAAATGTATCACAAATTTAGAATTCACAAAAAAAGTCCAAAGAATAAAGCAAAAGAAAAATCTAATTTTAAAAAAATAAAAGATAATATTTAACAACTATGAAATATATATATATACCGTAAAATCCGTCGTATAACGCGCACCTATACTTTCAAGCTAAATTTTTCAATTTTTAGGTATATTCGCCGTATAACGCGCACCCCCTTTTTAACGAAGAAATCTGAAGTATTAATATACATTGTTTTTAAGCATTTTATTCGAGGTATTATCTCAGACTTTTGAAAAAATAGTATACTTCTAGAACTACAACTGTTCTTGTTCATAAGGCAAGCCGTTTCTTTTAAACAAACAGTGTTTCGATACATCTAGAAGTAAATTTTTTTTTATGCCCATCCTTTTTGTTATTTTTAAAGCTATCGTTTTTATACCCGGCGTATAACGCGCACCCTTAATTTTCGATCTTATTTTTTGTGTTCAAAGTGCGCATTATACGCCTGATTTTACGGTATATATATATTGGTTTTATTCCTACAAGTATCCAGCAATAAATTTAAAAAGTCAGAATTATTTTTCTTGAAGGTTTAAACTTGCTACAATAATGTAAAAGAAAATATCTAATTACAAATGTTCATTTATCTTCCCCTCCATTATAAATGAATAAAAAACAGAAAAGCAAAGGAAAGGGGAAGAACTGTGCTGTTATCATGAAATTTTCAAATAATTTTTGTAATACAGAGTAAATACATTTCATATATTATAGTTTTACCTGGACAGGCCATGCAGCACCATCACCCAACGCACAAATAGTGTGTCCTTCAATCTGCTTACTGATTTCATATAACATGTTGATTTCATCAACTTGTGCACTGCCTTCAACTAAAACACAAAAGTTTTACTTTCAAAATATCTGACTATAATGCTTATATACAGTTGAACCTCTATATAGCGAACTTTTTCCTGTAACTAAGAACATTTCACAATTTTCTTCATAAAATAACCTCCCTACAGTAAAGTGCATTTTCTATATAACTAAATTTTTTTTCTCCATATTTTTAAAGTATTTCTGGACATTTCAAGTTATTCTCTCTATTAACACATTTTATGGTGGTCATAAATCTTGAACTAGTTTTATTAAGGGCCTAACTCCCTGAAAGCAATAGAATTCTGGGCGTTTCATCCAAGAAGTTCAAACTTTAACCCCCATTATCCAGTTTACTAGAAATATCTTTGATATCCCCTTTTACCCTTAGTGGAGTTGTCTCGTGTCCTTGAACTAGTCTCTGTTCATTTGTAGCGTTGATCAGCCGTACTGATAACTTAGTTTCTTGTAGCTCTAAAATGCCAAAACGTAAGTGCTTGAGCATCAAACAAAGAAATTTAATTCTTCAGGAAGGGGTTAGGAAACTTTCCTTGCAGTTTTTCTTTCTTTTCTTTTTCTGATAGGTAAGATATATTAAAAAAATATATTTTAACTTACTAAAAGGTGCGAATAATTACCTTTGTGAATTTAAAATTTGTTTTATGGGGTTTTTATTTTCTTTATAAAGATGAAACTCTATATAACGAATTTTCCATATAATGAACTTTTTTTGGAGATTTAGTGACTTCGTTATATAGGGGTCCAACTGTATATGAGTTCCTGATTTATTTATGCAAGGTTACTTAAAAATAATATTTTATTAATACCTTTAATAATTAAAAAGTTTAATTTTGGTAAGTTTCCATTCAATACAAGAACACCCAAACTACATCTCTTGCCTGCATTAAATTTATATATGTAAATGCAGAGTCATTAGACCATCAACAATTCTACAGCATTAAGAACATAAGCAGGCTTTTTACATTCTTACACGTATAATATTTACATTTATTTGGGGAAATACAAATGAATGTCAGACCTATATTCAAATTAAGTTCCATTATTAAATACTAATTTATGATATAATCTCAGTGGGATATTTTTACAGATGAAGTCATATCTACTGCCATATCAGCTGTATTAATGATATGTGGCCCTGACATGCATAAGCAAAAAATTGTTAAGGGCCCCCCAAGGAATTTTGTTATAGGGCCCAGTCAAGACTTGCAATGCCAGTGATCTTTACATTATACATTTAACCTTAATATTAGAAACTTGAAGAGTAAAAAAGTAATGTAAAATTAAAATCACACAACTTACCAAACCTATTCATTATTTTGTACATCCAGCCCACACCTTCACGACATGGAGTACACTGAAATTGAAATGGAAACAATGAAAAGAGCAAATTCTAATTAAAAAAAAACTTCTGAAACTAATGCATTACATACTTGACCACAACTCTCATGCTTGTAAAACTCAATCAATCGTGCTATTGCTTTAATAATATCAGTTTGTTTATTCATCACAATGATAGCAGCTGTTCCTAAAGCAGTCTGAGCAGCAACTAGCCCATCAAAATCCATCAATACATCCTCACACACTCTAAAAAAAACATTTTTAATTACTTTTATTTATGACCAATTGCAAATCCTCTTTCTTAGCAAAACATATAATTCTGTATTGGACCAAAATACTGGTAAAAAAATTATAATAATAATACAATTCCTTTTAAGCCTTCCAAATATTCATATTTTCATCAATTATAAAATTCTATTACATTAAACTGTTTAGTTTATCTCAAATATTTTGGTACAGCAAAATATTTTTAAAATGCTCTGAAAAAAATTAATATGAAATAACACGCATATGAGATTGACATTTTTAAGAATAAATATTTCCTAATATTCGACTGCATATGAGAAGCAATAGACACCATATGTTAGATACACATTTTTTGGTACTTATTTGTAGTTTTATTACAGTTATTAATATAAAAAGTTATTCAAAGAATTTATTACAGTTTTGAATAAGCATAATAAATAATTAAATATATATTTTTTTGCTTTACGTAATTTTTTTAATATCAATCAGCAAAATTAAATACTTATATTTGTATGCAATTACAACAATAAAAAAAAAAATCACCACATAAATCTAATAAACAAAAATAAGTCAAGGACTTAAAACACAAAATTCTAAGAAATCAAAATAGTTGAATATATATACACATAGAAACACAAACATAACAAGAAAATTAACATAAAATTGTTCAGAAAAACCCCTACAATTGTTTTTTATAATACATAATTTTTAAAATTTTATTTACTTATGCAACATATTCAATAATAAAATTTGTCTCAAATTATAAATATACATACAGGGCATGTAAATATATTTACCATGAAAAGGGAGAAAAATAATAGTAGTAAAAAAACCAGGTGTATAATGCACACCTATACTTTCAAGCTGCATTAGAAATCTGACAAGTATATGTACAATGCTCCTATATTTTGAAAAAATATATACTTTAGAAGTACAACCTTTTAATTTCATAGGGTATATCATTTTTTTTACATAAATTGTATTTCAATATGTGTAGAAGTCTTAATTTTTTTTTTACGATCACCTCTTTTTTTTTTTTTTAATCTTATTTTCATACCCAGCATATAGCATGCCCTCATAAATTTCGATCTTATTTTTGTGTTAAAAGTGCATGTTATACACTGAATTTTATGGTATATTTAAATACAAAAGTTGTTTACAAAAATGCAGTCAATATTTGATGCACTTCAATTTAGTTGCCAAAAATAAATAAGAAACCAAAGCAGCCATGCATTTAATCTTGTTTTAAAATTATTTAATACTGTATTATATCAATATTTATATTGCAATTTGCTATTGTGAATTTCTTCATAGCAATATAATATAGGTATCGGCACATATGAATTATTCAATTGCCATCCATTGTACTTCTTTTATGGTTTAATAAGTAACAATTCAAAGTAACAATTATTACAATTGATTGCTCCTTTGATTTATACATTTATTGACAAAACAATTAACATTTAAATTAACCAAATGTAATTAATTTTTTCTATGTCACAGAAGTAATCTTGCCCACTTTGTAGATACTTTCCCCACAGAAAAATTAATGCTCATTTGTAATAATAGTGATACAATTTTGCATATTATTACAAATATATATCTAAGCAAACTAACTTCTTTGGAATAACAGGTGTAGACGAACCACCAGGAATAATACCCAATAAATTGTCCCATCCACCTAGGACGCCCCCAGCATGCCTTTCAATAAGTTCCTTTAATGGAATAGACATTTCTTCCTCCACTGTACATGGATGATTCACATGCCCAGAAATGTTGAACAGCTAATAATGAAAAAAAAAAAAAAAAAAAAAAAATTAAAAAAAAAAAAAAAAAATATCAGTTATAACTTTAAATTTACAATTATTTTTCTTAAAAATAGAATTTTAAAAAATATACAATGAAATTATACAAATCAATGGCTTCACCAGTAGAATCTCATACTTATTATGTAAATATTAATGTCATTAATATATTATGTAAATACTTATTACGTAAATGCACTCATCATAAACAAGCTTAATAGCACTCCAGAAACAGTTCCCTTGATCAGTTCCACTAGCACTAACTCAGGCAGATAAAGTCTTTCTCTTATTGCAGACAATGCACAAGCAGATTCTGAACTCAATTGACTGACTTCTGAACTCCACCGGTCTTTGTATAATTTTTCGGAAATTTCCAGAGATTTCTTGTTAGCTGTATAATCTGTCACCAAGGGTGATAGTCACCACAATCTGGTTTCCCTCCTAACATCTGCTAGGGTTGCCATACTCTTAATCAAGTTAATGCTGGGAAGAGTACTTTCCCTGTAAAAGTCTTTTTTCCCCAAGCAGTGTACCATTGCAGGGAAAGCAACATAATTCTTGTGTTTCATCAGAAAGGTGCAATGGGTATATAGAACCATGACTATTCAAACAGATTTCTTCTGACACCATATTAAAATTATTGGTCACAATTAACATCATTGCTATCACATGTACGACATTCCATATGTAACAGATATGCATGTCAAGCTCAAACCTTAATTAAAACCAAACGTTAGTAGAACCGCTTTCAATAAATGCTAATGATAATAAATTTTAGTAATTCGTAAGCCCTTGCAGTTTTCATCTTTAAATTCTATATTTAAAAAAGTATGCTCATTTTCATTTTTTTTTTGATGATTTACTTTAATTCCTTTTTCAAAACTGAATCAGTCAATTTTATTTCATTAAAAACTCTCATCTTCTGACTGATGTATTTTATTCAAAGCAAATAATTTACATTATTTACAATAGCATAAAATAGAATTTATAAATTCATTACTCACATAATAATTTTGAAATAACCATTTAATCTACCAAAACACATACATTTTTAATTCGGATATTTTTATTATTATTTTAAAGGTTACTTTGCATGCAATTCAATAAAACTCAAAATTAATATGTAAAAGCAATCAGTGCATTCACAAACATTAATAATTTCCAAGCTAACATTTCTTAAATAAAAATGAATATAGAAATAAATCTCTTTGATTTCCCCCATGATTGTTTCAAGGGTTTTTAAGCCTTTGTTGCATTAAAAATGCTCATTTTTTCAAAAAAAAAATTTAATTAACAAATATAATTGAATTCTTTTACTTTTTCCAACCATTTTTCGCACATCTGGAATTATTACACACAAAATTGTGATCTACAGTAAAGGAAAGAACACTTCAAACTTATGATTTTTACTATACATTAATGGAAATGCTTATGGGCTAATTTTTTTAAAACTGTGGCATAACATTTAAAGCTCATTTCTAAAAACAAATTTAGCGCATTTCATAAACCATTAACTGCTACAAACCCAAAGAATAAAATATCTTTTATAATATTCCAGAAACAGAATAGAAAAATTACCTTTGTACCAGAATTCCTGGGCCTTCCAAATGAAGCAAACCATGATCCACCTCGCCTGCAAATGGTAGGTGCAACAGCCACAGTTTCTACATTGGCTACAGTAGTTGGGCAGCCAAATACTCCTACATCAGCTGGAAAAGGTGGTTTTAGACGAGGCTTTCCCTGTTTGCCTTCTAAAGATTCAATCAAGGCCTGAAATTTCAAATATTAGCTCTGTGAAATATTAATAAAAAAAATAATAAGTGGCATAATAATTAATTTTATAAAAATAAAAAAATTTATAAAAATAAACCACTTGCAGAAGAATTAAAGAAGGATACATTCAATGCTAAGCAATAGTTTAAATAAAAAAAATTACAAAATAATTATTTACAAATAAGTAATTTAAAACATTTTTCCACCACATAAAATAATAAATTATGATTCTTAAAAAAAATTCCTTCATAAAACTTTGATAAATAAATACAAATATAGAACCCAAATCATGTTTAAATGCAATAAACTTAAATCTTTGATTTAATAAATAAACATGTTTTCAACTTACTGTTTCTTCTCCACAAATGTAAGCTCCTGCTCCTCTATGAACAAATACATCGAAATCATATCCTGAACCACAGGCATTTCTTCCTAAAAACCCTGCTTCATATGCTTCTTTTATAGCTACTTGCAAATTAGATGCTTCATTATAGAATTCACCACGTATATAAATGTAGGCTGTAATGACATTTAAAAAATTCAAACAAATTACTACAGAATAGAAATTAAAATTTATAAAAGCATACAAAAGTTGAATATATACACTGTTGAAAACAATTAAAAGGAATGAGGTTTTTTTTTCTTTTTTTGCAATAAAGAAAAACTATGAAAGCAAATAAAACCAAACTTGGCCAAAATATCATCCAATATAAGACCAATATGTGGGAAAACAAAAATGGTCACAACCTACTCGCTGAATAAGAAAACTAGTTACTTGTACAGCACTTTAGTTGACTGACATCCTGTCAGTTAAGAGAAAAACATAAAATATATGGTGTATGAATGCCTCTAACAATTACACAATTCTTGCATTGGTGTTTCAAACTGTTTATGAAAGTCCTTATCAAAACCCTGTGGCAATCACACCAACTCTTGAACCAAGGCATTCTCGAGCTCACTGATGGTCGTTGCAGCTGGTTTTCAAGCTGCAATTGAGCATTCAAGGTTGTTTCGTGAGCGTTTGATGGGATTAAGGTCAGAAAACAGCCCAGACTACTCCAATCATTGAATATCTGGTGACTGTAGGTATTTGTCCACGAAGTGAGCCCTGTGTGGGCATGCATTAGTGTCCATAAAGATGAAATGTGGTCCATATGCTCCGTGGAAAAATCTGAAATAGGGTGCAAGGATCTTGCCTCTGTTCTGCTGACTTATCAGAATAGTTTTTGACAGTATTAGAGGACTGATATTAACCCCCGGGTTCTCTCCAGATGAGAACACATCTTGAGATGCTGTTCAGACTGAATCATGACTCATCACTGAAGAGATCCCTCACTCAATCATCTTCTGGCCAAAACAAGTGTTCTCAGCATCATGCTAGATGGTCTTTTTATTAGTTCAGTCAAAGGGATGCAGACTACAGGGCATCTAGCATACAGGCTACTTGCATTAAGTCTCTGGGCGATTGTTATATGTGAAACGGATGTTCCTATTTCCTTATACAGGTTGCAAGAAAATTGAGTAGCAGTTGTGGACCTATCCCTTTTTGGCTAGAAGTCTCAAATAATGGTCCTGAGCTGGCATTGCTGCCCTTTTACGTCCTTAACCAAATTGGTGGACCACTGTTCCTGTCTCTGTGAGCTGTTTCCTCAGAGTAGACAACACATTTCTTGAAACCTCGATGTCCTTACAATAGGTAGCCTGTGACTGGCCTGCCTTGAGTCTTCCAACTATCTGCCATCTTGTGGCATTGCCTAGATTGTGACATATTAACGGTGAAAAAAATGAAGGAATTTAAAAAAACAAGGATTGTGCTAAGCTACAATGTTTGAAAACGTCTTTATACTATAAATTTCAGTGAGCAAGTGAAGTAACTCTACACAAACGCGATCACACGCATGGCAGAGGTGTAAGCAAAGAGCTTAACTATCATCTGATACCTTATTTACATATAAGCCTTAATTATTTGATTATTTTTTTAAAAAAAACTGTTCCTCCCTTTAATTATTATAACCAGTATACAATAGTTTTATTCTACTAACAATGAAAGTCAACATGATTTTATCATTAAAATATATGGAAAATGATTGTGAAGCACAGAATAATCATCTAGAAATAGTACTCAAGCTATTTGATTATACACAAATTACAAGAATTGATGTACTCGCTTATTCAATAGTCAAAAACCAACTTAATGGGAATTGCAATAATTATACCAAAATAAACACACAAAAATTTGATATATTAATAATGGTATTATTTAACTTACATTGAAATACAAAAAATTTCAGGATATATCATAAACAATAAAGCATTACCTGCTCTAGCTCCCATAGCTCTTCCGGCAACTAAACAACCTTCCACTAGTTTATGAGGATCATGTCTCATGATTTCTCTGTCCTTGCAAGTTCCTGGTTCACCTTCATCAGCATTCACAACAAGATATTTGGGTCTATAAACATGACAGAATAATTTACATATATAATAAAAACAAAACACAAAATAACCAAAAATAAAACCAAGATGGAAACCTTAATTTCTTAAATACAGTTAGAATAATATTATCAGATACTTGAATAGTTATAATAAAAATATTCTATATTTAAACATATTCTCTCTTTATATATCTTGTACAATGTACTCTATATTCAAACATATTACAACTAACGACCATTTAGTGAATTTTCCGCAATTTAAATGATAAACATTTCAACCTTCTTCCTAAAAGAAGTTTACTATGAAAATAACTCTCAAGCACTTTTTTCTTCAAAATCCTCAATTTTGATGGCTTTACCACACAACGAAAATTATATAAATAGAAGTTAGATTATTCTCTCAGTAGTCAATTACAATTATTTATTATGTATTTTATTCACTTTTAAACAAATATTAACACAAGTCAAAAAATATAATTAGTTTTTTTTTTTTTTTAAGTTATAACATGAATTTAGTCTATTTCATAAGTATCATAAAATAAGTGAAACAGAGAAATCTAATTTGATTTTCATCAAAATATTTGAATCATGATTTAAAGAGAAAAACTATTAAAATATCAGTCAATTTAATTTTGTTGCTTATCTTTTTAATACTGTGTGCCAACTTCAGTATTAATACACATAAATTATTAACTTGGGAGCGGTCATCTAGTCACCCCAGACTCACAAAATCATTCATTCTGGGAAAATTGTTCATTTGTTACCAATGGCCTTGACAGTATCCAGTGTGAACACTTTTGTTCCAAAATATTTTCGATAAACATGCTACATTTTCCCCCTGTGAATAACTTAGTGGTTTTGATTGCTGTGTTGTATGACTGTATGGTTTATAAATGTATATGAGCAGAATATATAAAAAAAGAAATGGGTATCTATGATCGTTATTGAAGGAAGTTGAAACTGATCAACCAAAGGAAGAACCTGCTGAATAATGCATATTAATCATGACAGAAAAAGTAAATTTCAGAAAAGCGATTAAAACATGAAATGTTTGAGTTAAAGGAAAATTTTCAAATGCTACCTAAAGAACTCCTCATCAAAAGACAATAAAACTACAAACTTGAACAAAATATGACAGTTTTGCCTGCAAATAACACTCCTGCAATGTTAGCAAAAAGTGTCTGCGATTTTTGTCCTTTATTAAAGTCATGCACATTTGAAACTTTTTGGTTCAGTTTGATTGATATTTTTCCTCAAATTATCAAAGAAAAATTGAAAATTCCTTAAAAGTAGGTAAGTATACTTTATCTTAATTAAATAATGCACTGAAATTATGATTTGTATCATGTACAATAAAAAAAAAGGATTTGGGTAACTCAGTCACCACGCACGACCATTAACATTATTACCAAATGTGTACCTGATCCCAGGTTAATATGGCAATATCCCAAACTTAAGCAATAGGTGGGACCAAGTAATAGCCATGCAAGTCGGGGTATAATTTTGTGTGTGTGCATACAAATACATATTAATTATTTTTAGTTGGGGCTGGATATTAAACTTCTTTGCTAATTCACAAATTTTTATTTTTGTATATCTAAGTCTTTAATAATGTTAAGTTTACAATACAAGAAGAAAGTTTTTCTTTTCTTGTTTGGCGCAGAAGAATCAGTTCTACTTCATTTGGATGACAAAGCCGTCTCAAATCTGAGTAGATATCATATAACAAATATGATATAAGAATTATAACATGTAATAGCAAACACACACTCTACAGATAAGAAATAAACAACCTAAAATTAATTATTATTGCTAAACGTTGATTCCATGTGATACGAGAGGTGATCAGAAAAAAAATTACAAGTCAAATAAAGAAATATTTATTAACAATAGATAGAAAATACAAATGGGAATTAAGGGGCATATGTGTCTATCACATTTCAACATAATCACCAAGTCTGTTTAGGCATTTATCAGAACCAACTTGTTTAACTCGTCTCGGTAGAAATCAAGTCCCTGTCCATTGAGCCAGGTCTCAGCGGATGTTTTCCCAGCACATGTTGTCTACTTATTGCTTCTTCACCATAAACTTCCATGATTTGACTGTAAATGGAAGAAGCAGACATATCCTTTGCCCATAAAAATCGAATCATGGCTCACACTTCCAAACAAGACCAATTTCCTAAGCATCTTGCCATTTCAATCATCCTGAACCATCTGAGAACTTTTACTACCTACCTGCAAACCAGCTGTATGACAAGTAGCACCATTTGTCTCCACTCTGGGGAAACAAAATTTCTCCACAATATGTAGTTTTCAAAAGCTGTGGCTCGTAACCTTTTTTTTCTGATCATCACTCGTACATCCAAACATATACATTAGCTAAACAGGAAGCAGGGAGTGAGAAATCAAGTTGTGTAGCATTCAAACAAAAACAAGTCAAGGAAATTTGAAAACCGCATAATTCCAGGTTTGCGTACATAAGACAAGGTATTACTGTACTAGATTTGTAACCAGGGAAGTATGTAAGCTCCTAATTTTATTAGAACCAATATAGGTAATGTGTAAGCAGCAAAGTGTGTTGGTAGACTGCTTCATAATAGCTGTGCTCTGATAAGCAGAAAGTTCTCAATTTAACCATGTTGTATTCTTATGTTTAAAAATAGTAGAACTGAATGTTATTAAACAGAAGTTAGTTATTACCATGAACAGAGATAATAATTTATGTTATCCTAGAGACTTATTTTGTGATTGTGTGAGTGAATAATTCCCTACAAATTATAACTTCAATTCAGAAAGCTATAACTGATATTTTAATTTTTCTATTTACTTCAGAAGCAAAACAGAAACTAAAAGTAACAAAAAAAAAATTTATACAATAAAAGAAACTTCCTACAATTACTTTTTGTATATTCATGACTTTTTACCTTATACTAAATGACTTTTATTGTTATAATTTTCTATCTTATCAAATAACTATAATAGCACATTGACACATGATATAATATTTATCATATTGCTGAACATGAAAATTAAATTTTACTCTTTAATTTTTTATTATTATTATTCTTTATTAAATGTTACTATTGTAAAATGAATGATAATATAAAATAAATCAAATTTCAGTTGACCAACTACTAAAATTTTCAATAAAAAGCAAGTTGCATCCTCTAATAAAAGCATTAAATGGTTTTCTTCAACATTACAGACAGTGATCAACACTAAAGTACTGACAATAACTTCCTTAGAAAAAAAAAATCTAAAAATTCAAGATACCTTCCATCACTTGGTTTATTCATAAACCCCCATTTCATTCCAGTAGGAAAACCAGCACCTCCTCTTCCCCGTAAACCTGAATCCTTTACCTCCTTCAGGATCCAGTCCACTCCTTTAATTAAGATTTCTTTAGTTTTATACCAATCTCCCTATAAAAAAAGCATAAAACACTTAATAAGAAGAAATTCATAAATTAAAAGCATACACATACAAAAAAATTTCAGTTTTTCCAAATGAACTTACACTGAGTAAAAAGAAATATATGCATTTGAAAAAGTAAACTGCAGTTTAACGCAAAAATGCTTAAAACATGATATTGGTTAACAAGAAATAATACAATAGTTTCAACAAAGTACTATGTATTTTCATGCATTTTTTTTTTTCTTTTAACATGAAACGAAAATTGCTTAAAATGAAAAGATTTCCCTTTTAGGAATGAACAAAATACGAAAAACACCCGCTAGATAGGATTGTCCTATTGTGTTATTGGAAGAATTCATTGCAGCAAATGATGATAATGTGTGTGCAGCCCCAATTATGGCAGACAAAGACATTTTGGGGTTTGTTTAAAGTTCAAAAAATATCATTGATGCAGATTCCAAAGATGAAAATGAAATGAATAATGTAACTCCAGTTCACATTTCATTGAAAATGAGGAACATCATGAAAAGTATGCACAGTTATTTAGATGCACATTCCAATGGTGAAATGAATAACAAAATGGATGATATCGAACAATTTATTGACAATTTGATGCTAAAAAAATACAAAGCAAAGAAAAATATCAGATTATTTTCCCAAAACTCAATAATCATTTTGTCTTAAAAAAATATGAAAATTTTGTATTAAATTTCTTTAAGTTTTTGCGAATGTTTTGTTTCATTGATTTTTATTAAATATATGCATATATACATATCTACGTAAATAAAATGAACTCCAATGAGCTTAATTTTGTTGATATAAGGTTTTTTTGCAATTAACACAAAAAAATATTTCGGTCCCTTCACTTTCGTGTTATGCAATTTTCACTTATTTAAATCTTAACTTTATTTTTTCTTTTAATAATTTTATTTATATCATGACAAAGTAAAAGGGAAAATAATATACAGTGCTAAAGAATGGATTACCCTTGCAAGAGCTCCCTTAAGTTTCCAATCATGTCTTCCATATAAATTTGTGAAAATTCTATCTTGGTCCTTCAGAGGCCCAAATTTAGTCTGTAAAGGTTTCAAAGTAAATTAAGTACTGAAGGAGATTTTTTAGAACATAAAAATATGTAACACTACCAAGCACTTTTTACATACATAGAAATAATTTAAAAGTTATGAGGCATCTATATTTTTTCTTAATAAGAAATATATATTTTTAGTTAAAATTAATGAAAAAAATCTCAACATTAATTACAATGTATTTTATTTTTGTCTTACCTTTGTAGGCGCTTCGGTAGAGTTCCAACGAACTAAAGCACTTAATGCACCAGGATTAAAGTATCCTAAAATAAATCAAATGTTTCAGTTAAAAACACTTCTGAACATCCTTTTTCCTTCTGTTATAAACTAATTAAAGTAGAATAAGGAATACATCACATCAATCAATGTGATATGAATTCAAACAATAAATATTAAATGTTTTAAAAATAAATGTATTTTATTACGATAGAAAATTATTTTCCCATTGAAACCCTGCTGCTTACACCTTCACCTATTTTTCTTGTTAATTAAGTCTGGTAAATTAAGTCATTTCTTGCAAATTAAGTCTGGCAGCTTTCTTGGTGATAATTGGACCTATTCCTTGAGATATTGTCCTGATCTTGAATAAAATAAAATTGGAGGAATTGATAAAACCTCATTCATAATTTTAAAAAAGCTTTCCCTAGAGGGAAAGGATGCAACTTTCCATCATCACTCACAAACGATGCCGTCGAAATGACAACACCAAAGATGGAAAGATTATATATTCTAATGGAAAGTACCATAGATAATACTGATGCATATTTTAATGAAGAATATTACTAACATAACTACCACAAAATTTGGCGTATAACGTGCGCTTTTAACACAAAAAAATAAGGTCCAAATTTACGGATGCACATAATACGCAAAGTATAAAAGTGAGAGCTTTGAAAATAAATTATACTTCTACATAGATCAAAATACTATTTATTTAAAAGAAATGACACAACTTATGAACTTAAAGAGTTGTAGTTCTAGAAGTATACTATTTTTTTTCTATACCTTGGAATAAGATCTCGAAAAAAATGACTCATGCCCATTTCAGGTTTCTTTGTTAAAAAGGGAAGGGGTGCGTTATATGGCCAACATACCCAAAAATTAAAAAATGCAGCTCGAAAGTATAGGTATGCGTTATACGCCAGATTTTACAGTATATTTTCAGATTGTTGGAATTGAATTGTGAGATACGAATATTTCATATGAAACAATTCTTTATGTTTTGTAGCCTTAATCTTTGGATTTTATGTGCAACTACAAGATTTATAGGGTTCAACTTATACAAAATGTAATTTTTGATTTTTTGTCAGCTATTTAGCTTTGATATATTTTTTCTCCCAAAAATTTATTGTAGCTGTTAGTAAAGGTACATGATTAAAATTCATATAGTTTTCCTTTAATTAGTCATTTAAGACACTATTAATGTAAAAATCTTTCTTACTACAACTGTTTTTATTTTCATTTGCATTTTCTGAATTTGTTATATATTTAATTTAATAGAAGAGGGTTTCAAAAATAACAAATTTGTTTAAAAAAAAAAGTAGAAAACATGAAAAATGTCTGGAGAGAAAAATACGCATTTAAAAAAAAAGGTTTGAGAAAAAATTAGCTTTGAGCTATAAATCAGTAGATCGAGATTAGCCATACAGCTTAAGTTTGAAGTAAAGAATTTGTTAGCAGCTTTAACAGAAAAAGAAAAAAAAATTTAGAAAGAAATCTTTTATGAATATAATTTTATTTGGAACAGTAAGTTTTTAAATACATCTATAATTCAAAAGCAATGAATAGATTTAAAAAAAATAATGCAATGTCTCAAAAAACTAATTGTATTTATTTTTAAAGTTTTTATAATTCTCACACTAAAAAATTATAAAGAAACTTCAGATTTCTTTACAGGATACATGCTTTAATGAAAAAATCAATAACAGGTTATGTAACTATCCCCAAAGGCAATGTCAAAGAAATACGTATACACAATAGAAAAATTCAAATACAGAAAATGGAGAAAGAAGCAGAAATACAATTTTAAAAATCTCCGTTTGAAAAGAGATTTTGTAATTTTTGCTCAATTTACCGCTCACCTTTATAGAGGACACTGCTCAAAACCAACCTAGAACCAGTAGCCATCCTGAGCCTAAGTTTGTTTTGGTATTCTGTTGTAACGTGAATAAGCTTGCCATTCGCAGAAAGCTAAAATTCTTTGTGAATATCTAAAACAAGGCTTTGAGGTATGCAACTATGTTAAAAACTTGAATTTTTCAAAAAAAATATCAAATTTTTTTTATATTCATCCAATAAGATATTCAAAACAGCTTTATAAAATTGTCTCTCCCCTGAAGTTATAAAACGTAGAAATGGTATTATAAACACTTTAATAAAAAACGATTTCATAATTAAAAAAAACGGAAGTTAATACTTCAAAACCGAAAGCTGAAGTCTCCTCATAAACATTTGTTCGTTTTGTTTTCCTTCTATTTTAAAAAATATTTGCTGCCTAAATTCAAAAAAAGTTAAATAACATATTGAGATACTTTAAAAAAAAAAAAAAAAACTGGTTTATCAGAAATATTTATTTTTGATTTGAATGTAATTTTTATCTTTAAAGTCGATTTTCTGAGAAACTGCACTTTTTTCAGAAAGTTAACAGCTTTCATGTCGTATGATTATGCGGCTTGTTAAAGATTCCTAGTGTCTGTTTAGCTTGGGTGCTCTTGATAAATTCCATTTCGCATCTTCAGAGCTCAGGTGCCTCCCTCTGGGGAGAAAACTGAGTGTCAGAATTACAATGTGGCGATTGGTATACATGGTGCCGCACTAAAAAGTTTATATCAGCTCCCGGGGAATGTAATAGGTTTGCACTGGTAAATACCAAACAGCAGCCCCATTGTTAAAAAAAAACATAAGTCAAACATTTTTCGTATATTTACTTAAAACTCGATAGAAAAGTTTTTCACACTCTTGAGGACCAGAGCAAGGATTTTCAAAATATGTACTTTAGAAGTGGATTTATTTATATTTAAAGATATATCTCTCAATTTTTTAATAGAAAAACTCGGTTATTATTTTGGTTGCGCTTATAACTGAAAATAATGTTAATTCTTCCAAAATCTAATTCTGGTTCTATAGAATATTATCGTTTTCGAAGCCTTTCCCCCAAAAGTAGAATATTTTAAAATATGCTATTTTTCTTCATTTTTTTTTTAAAAAAAATTACATTTAATAGAAAATTTACTGTAATAATATTTTTTAAAACAATTTTATATGCATATTCTAATTCAAATGACACTAAATATGAAAAAATATATAAGTATTCATTCACACGCTTTTTTTCAAATTCACAGTTCCCAACATAGTCGCATACCTTAAAAATAGTTTACATCTTAAACATTTTTTAATGTATTCAAGCACGGGGGGGACTCTCTAGGACTGGACAAGCCGGAACCCTGCCCGGGGTGGCATTCGGATTGAATTTGAAAATATATTTCTTGTTACAAAAAATTTGATAAATATACGAAATACTGTTGGATGTGAATTTGGTAATTCATTTATTGTATCTTACTTCCTTATTTTGTACTCTGTATGTTTAATGTCAATTTCTTTTACATTAAAACTTAAGAGTTTGAGACTGAGTTATATAAGCTCAATCGTGAAATTTGATAAGTTTACACATCTTTCACTAATAACTTTCTCCCTATACCTGAGTAGGGTCACTGCGGACATTTTTTCCACTTCTTCTCTTTGTCAGACAGATTTTTCCCCCTCCGTTAAGCCAAGCGTTGTATGATTTTTTTCAGGTATAAAACCCCCTTTTTTTACCGAGGGATAAAATCTTTTTATTTTTTCTTCGAATTTCTATTTTCGATTAAAAATTTACAAAGCTAATTCAGTTTTGTTCTCAAGAAAACAGACATTTACGAATATATTATTAAATAAATAATTTAGTAATAAATAATAAAACGCAATATAAGTTTAATTCTTAAAAAAAATTATTAATTTATATCAATTTTTTCGTTAAATTATGAATCAAAAAATGTCTACCGTTAGCTATGAAACGACTGCTTTTATATGGATGTTTGATTTTTCGATTAAATATATCTAACCGCTAAATATTGCCCCAGCCCCCCCTAAGCCTAAAAATTTGCTTACATTCTTTGTATAAAAAAAAGATTTAAAAGGAAATAGCACTACTTAATAAAAAACAGGGAAGCATTTTCCTATATTTTAAGGTTTTTCAGTAAATTATTTTTCTAAAAGAAAACTGTCAAGTTGTGATGTATTACTAAAAATAAGGATCGTATTAATTATTTTATACATGAAACAATGAATACTTTCTTAAAATTCAAACTAATAAATTGGATTTGGAAAATTACTGGAAAATTCATTATTACAATCATTACAAAAGAACAAAATAAACATCTTTATCTGACAGAAAAATCTTTTATCTGCGTACATACTCTCCGCACTCTGCTTAAGTATCTTGTTTTTGCACACATGCGCTATAAGCGCTCAAACTCGTGTGTTCTGAGGTAGCTTTCCCATAATTAATAACTGGCATTTGGCGATTTTTCCAATTTTTTTTATTGTATTTTTACGGCTCCCCTGAAGGGAAAAAATATATCTTCTTTAAAAATATTTTATGTATAAAAAGAGCAAAAAATTTTTTTAATAAAAAATTCCAAATTTTTTTTGAAGTTTTACAATATTTTGTTTCAAATTAACTTAGCAGCGTTGGAAAAGGTTTAAAAAAATGTACCAATCTGCTTGAAAAATAGTTTGATTTTTTGGGGGGAATTTAAATTAGAAAAATTTAAAACACACACATTGTAGAAATTGAGATTTTAAAAATATATTTTAAGTTAATCACATGTTAAAAGCATTTGTTCAATCCTACTATTAGCTCACACTCTCTATATATTTATTTATTTATCTTGGTGGAATTTTCAATCGTTAATAAAATACATTTAAAGCACTCGATTGAGCTGAAATTTTATATACATGATTATTTTAGATGTCAATACAATAATTTAATTATAATTAATAAAAATTAATTGATTAAAACTAATTATTTAAAGAATTACAAATACACAGCCACGTTGGCATCATTTTTGGTGCTTTGGTCAAAACTTGAAAATGTTTTTTTTTTCACGTTTTAAAGCATTCAGTTGAACTGAAATTTTATGTACACGATTATTTTGGATGACAATACGATATTTTAATAATAATTAATAAAAATTAATTACCACTTAATGTTATAATTCTGCAATATGTATATACATATTTATATAAATTGTAACTATTTAATAAAAAGCAGCTAAAATAAAAATTTTCTTTGTTGATCTAAGTAGGTAATGACTTAATTTTTTTTTTATATTATTTGTTTTTTAATACAGTCAATAGAGCAACGTCATGAAATTCCATTTTGGCTGAAAACTGATTTTCGACGCTAGCTTTTGTCATTGTTGTAACAATAACAGTGTTACAACAATGCAGACAAATCAAAGTAGGCGCCAAGAACTTGTAATTAAAACTGGTTTCAATTAATACCTCTTTAACTAATTTCTATATCAGACCGAATTGTGAATCTAAACCATTCTCGAATCCACTTGAACCCCCCTAAAAAATGTCATCAAAATCGCTACAGCCGCTTAGGAGGAGTTCAGTCACATACACACGCACAGATTTATATATATAAAGAATTGTTATACTGCCTTTTTGTTCGCAAGAATTATTGAAGTTTTATAGGTTTGTATTTGTGTGAAAAATTTATCTTTTTTGATTATAATTTTTGCTTTGGAGAGAGGGGCGGCATTTTCCGTTTTTGTCTGGGGGGGGCAAAACTGCTATAGCCAGCTTTGATTCAACCACAGAGAATAATTTTTCACATACTGGCTTTGAACAAATAGCTAGTCTTAAAATGACCACGTTTTTCAAGTTAACGAAATTAATTACATTTAAGATTAACGAGTCATCCTACCAATTGTCCAAATGGAACCAAAATAAGAAGATATGATGTATGTGTACAGAAAAATAAATTATTTAAATTTTTGAGAAATTGAGTACTTTGTCCAGGAGATTCTTCGGTCTCTTTCTAAACTCACACGTTTCGGTGATACCCTGTGATGGAAGCAGGTAGCTGTGCATCACTTTAAACAAAGCCCAATAAACTTTAAACAAAGTTTATTGGGGAAATGTCAGGTGATCCAACAGGTAGAGAAGTATTTGGTAAGCCTTAAGACAACCAGTAGAAATGATTATTATGAGAAATTGGGTAAAATCCTGATTAAATGTAACGTGAAATGAGAAGCAATGCATAATATCAACAACATGGTGACACTCCCAAAAATGAAGTAAGTGGAGGGTGTAGTGGTATTTCCATAAGCCAGTAACAGACTTTTTAACAAAAGTGATCACTTTTGTATAGTGGTATGTTACCTGCTTACGAATCCATAGGTCGCGGGCTCTAATCTCCGATATTGGTGACCTTAGCTGAAAAGAAAAAAATACAAGCCTTCTGATGTGTCGTGGCACCATCTCGCCGTCCTAAATAATCTCAAATATGCTTTATTGGAGACAAATCTGGGGATCGGGCAGGCCAAAGATGGGTAGTAACAGTGCGGAGACAGTCTTGTGACACCTTTGCCGTGTGAGGCTGAGCATTGTCTTGTTGAAAAAGGACTTCTGAGAGCCATAGCATGAGTGGCAACACATGTGGTTGCAGGAGGACATGGACATAACGCTGGGCTGTCATGGTGCCACGGATCAATACTAAGGGTGACTGTGTATTGTAGGCAATGACCCCCCATACCATCACTCCAGCTGTGGGAGCGGTGTGTCGCTGTAAAGCAAAGGCAGGATTGGGGCGTTCACCACGGGGTCTCCACACACGAAACGATTGTCATCACTGCTAAAATTGAATCTGGATTTGTCGCTAAAGACGACCTGGTTCCATTCCGCTGCAGTCCAGTTTCCTCGTGCTCGGCACCACTCCAAACGGAGGCATCGATGGGTGGGCGTCAAGGACAGCACACGTAATAGGCGCCGCAATCCCAAATGTCCTTCAGCCAGGCGCCTTCGTATGGTTCGAGGAGACACAGGGGCCCCTAGTGAAGGTGCTGCCTGTGCCTGGATGACGGCCGATGAAGCAGTTGGCTGTACGCGAGCATTTCTTACGATGTGGTGGTCTTCTCGACGACTGATCTGTCGAGGGCGGCCTGAGCCTGGTCTTCGTGTAAATGACATATCTCGGATCCACTAGTCCCAACACCTCCTCACAACCCAATCAGAGTGGCCTAACTGACGAGCTACTCACCTAGCTGACCACCCAGCTTCCATCATGCCAATGATTCTCCCCCTCTCAAACTGTGACAGCTGCTCATATTGTCCTCGAAAACAGCGTAATCGCATGTCTAACTCAACTCTTTCTTTGTAAACGATTCAGCACACTCAGACAAGCTTTGGTTACCTGTTTTATATTCCACATAGAACGACGTTTAACGCCCTCTACTGGCGCAATCACGCTGCATTTCTAATCATTTGCATATCTCCCCGACATGTACCTTCATGCCAAGTTTCGTTACGATCCCGCAACTATTTCTAGGTGCGCTAATTTTTGTCCATGAGTGTATACTTTATACGGTAATTGCAAACGATTTCATTAATGTACTGTACTATTTTACAAAAAGGAGGGTGGTAAGAAATAAACAAGAGAGGCTAAACAATGCCACACTCCTTTTCTTACAGTCGCCAGTTCGGGACACGTTGGATCCACGGGGTTGGGTGATGGAAAGACTCTCCAAACAGCAAAAACAAAGAAAGGGAAAAGAGTAAGAGAGTTAAGGGAAAATCTCTCCCGAACCAAAATTAGCTAGGTAAGAATTAAAGTAGGGTGCTCTGGAAATAGTGGGGGCGTAATCAATTTGAGGTGCCTTAGGCACTGAGGAGGTTAAAACTGGTCCTGGACTTTCTTCATGCAACATATATATATACAGATGGGTGACAAAATAATACGAACACCGCGAAAATGGCATGGCCCACTTCAAAGACGCACAGCGCGCATGTCATTTTGCGTTGCAGTCCGCCGCCTAGCGGATTCGAAAGGTAATGTATCAGTCGCTCAACAGCTGCAATAGGTGTTGCACGCGTCTATTGTAATTTCTGAAAACGCACAATGACGGACCTGTCAGAGTTCGAAAAAGGTAGATTGTTGGAATGAGGTGCGCTGGTTGCTCGGTGACGGAAACAGCTAATTATTTGGGCGTGCAAGAAGTACTGTATCTGCCGTTGACAGCATCGAAGTGCGGGAATGTGCGTCTGGCAAGCACAACAGTGGACGGAAAAAAAAAGCTTACCGAGAGGGGTAAAAGAGTCTTAACCCGCATAGTGGCCCGAAAGCGCAAGCAATCGCTATCCCAAATAACGTCTGAGGTGAATAGTCATCTTCGTAACCCTATTTCAGCAAGAACCGTCCAAAGGGAACTGCATGCTTCGAACTTGTATGGAAGAGTGAATTGTAAACCTTGGAAACAGCACGTCATGCTTTACAGCGACGCCAGTGGTGTAGAACACACAGACAGTGGACCCCACAACAGTGGCAGCAAGTCATCTGGTCGGATGAATCAACGTTCTCCCTATTCCAGACCACCGGACGAGTTTATGTGGAGAACACCCAAAGAAGCATTTGCTCCTGAATGCATCATGCCGACTGTGAAGCATGGAGTGGTCCCTTTATGGTATGGGGGCGATATTCTGGCGTGGTCTTGGGCCACTTGTTACTCTGCATGGCAAGGGTTTGCTGCCCACTATGTCGATATCCTGGGGATCAGGTGCATCCATTTGTCCAGACTTTATTTCCCGGAGAATGCCCATTTTATCAAGACGACAACGCTCCTATCCACAGAGCTAAAATCGTGCAAGAATGGTTTGCAGAGCATGAGGGGGACGTAAGTCATCTTTTCTTGGCCCCTCAGTCACCTGATTTAAATATTATTGAATATTTGTGGGGATATTTGGAGTCAAAGCTCCGTGCTCGATTCCCCACCATCTACGATTTCGGCATTAGAGACCGCTCTCCACGAAGAATGGCCTTCATATTCCATTAAAGTTGTTCATGACCCTATGCGTCCATCCCACGTCGCATACAGTCTGTAATTCAGTCAAAGGGGGTCCAACTCCTATTTACAAGCATTTCTCCTCTTCATAGGTGTTCGTATTATTTTGTCACCCATGTGTATATATATAACGCTACTCAAAATGTTAAGGTACTCAGTTTTTTTTTTTTTTAAATATGAATGTGTTAATCATAATGGTAAAAAAATATGATTATAAGAAAAAGGTAAATACACCTATTTTTAAAAATATTTGGACACATAGAGCAGTCAGGAGGAACTCTGATGGTCCACTTTTGTAATTTGGGTGGACATTTTTTTTTATATTTGTTAATCTTAAATTGTTGGAATTAAGATATTGACCATGTCTAGATGTTTATCCAATTCATTAAGACAAAGGGCGATAAGATGCTGCTGTAACGATTATTATTATGACACCAGATGATGACGTCGGAGACGGAGAGCGGATGGTGTTACTGCCTGAGATAGTAGGGGAGAAGGGTTTCCTAGAATCCATTTCCGCTACCTGCCGAGATAGACTCCTCTAGAAAAGGAAATGCCCGAGGACTGTTTTTAGGGTCCTGGCTGGAAGCAGAGAGCAGAAACGTGCTCTGGGTGTAAGATGACGATTTAGATGTTCTTGTAACTAAAATTATATATTTATACCTCCAGCCTGACTGTTGTGTTTCGTACCCAATACGCCACAGTCTATTTAATGGAGGCACCGACGGAGATAAATAATTACTCTAAATGTAATATTTGGCTAGAGATATAATGGATGCATGAAGATTGAGAACAGAAAATCACGCCATCTTAGAAGAGACCAACAAGCCGTCCCGGCACGCAAGAAATTCTGCTCATAGAAAAAGGATGGACCACCCTGGTCTTAAAAGAAGTACCGCCCCGGCAATCTAAAAGTATTTGGAACACCCTGGTAATGAAAGAAGTGCCGCCCGGCAATCGAAAAGGATTTAGGCCATCCTGGTCTTGAAAGAAGAGCCGCCCCCGGCTATCGAAAATTCCTGTTATATAGACCACCTTGGTCTTGAAACAAGTGCCACCCCGGCAAACGAAAGTTCCTGTCACAAGAAAAAGTATTTAGATCATCCAGGTCTTAAAAAAAACGCCGCCCGGAAACTAAAAGGCTCTTTCGGTGAATTTTTTCCGTGGAATCCAGAAATCTTAACTGCGTAGTGCGGATCAACAAAAATATATTTGGTACGATTTCCTTTTTATCTGGCCAAATGAATTAAATCATATCTTGTGGATTTTTATTTTTATTTTGAAATATTTAAATTTTAGCGCTAAATTGAATTTCATATCCTATGTATTAAAATTTAATTGTTCTAATGTTATTGTAATTACACTGCTGGCCTCCGTAAATGCAATACCCTGAAGAAAGCATGCAAATAACATGAAATTTACAACCTGCATTAGCGGAGGTGAGATATGCAAATGATTAGAATTTCAGCGCAGACACACATCACGCGCGCCTATGGCGCCACCTGTAAGAGCTATTTAAGGCTTGGAGATTTCGACGATTTCAAGTTCGGCAATTGTGTTTTTCTTGTGGTTTTTTCAAAAAACGATCAGTTATGTCTCGTAGAAACAGCGATCAGCTTTTGATCAAGTATCCGAGTACGACAGAGGAAGAATAGTGGCCTACCGAAACTGTGGATTATCTTTCAGAGAAATCGGTAGTCGTGTTGGACGAAACCAAGCAACTGTAATGCGGATATGTAACCGTTAGATGAAGGAGGGTACGACGGACCGACCGACGTGGTCAATCGCATCGACCTCAGTGCACCACTTCACGTGAGGACAGGCAAATTGTGCATATGGCAGTTGTGACGGGTTCACGCGTCTTTTCTGTAACATAACCTCTGGGTTCTTTGACGGCCAAGATTAATGGCAAATCTTTTCCAACCCAAATCCAAGAAGGGAAATGCAATTGTAAATGAAAATAAGATAGCCTTTAAAAGAATAGAAGTTTTAGTAAGCGGGATGGCAATTTAGAGTAAGTTATGTTTAGAAGAGATAGAAGTGTGAATTGACGGCCTTTCAAAGATTACCAGATTTCCAGCCATTACTACAAGGTGCATACTACTGCACGCGTGTCTAAAAGTCTCTGAAATTGATTGAACCTTAGCTTGATTCAAGGTAGGACTGATTATTTGATATTAGAACTTGTAATATTATCAGAATTGAAAGTAGGCGGATAATATAATTGTTTAGATAAGTAATCCAAGTTACGCGATCAGATTTAACTACAGCTGCGTGTTTGGTTTATTCTCACTTAATATAAGTTTATCCAATTTATTAGAAATTTAAGTTAAACTCTTAATAAAGTCATATTAAGAATTTTAAAATGTCGATTCATTTCGAGAATCCCACACCTCTAACTCGTGCTGACAATAAAAGATATGGTCGCCATAGAACGACCATATCACACAGTGAAGGATCGCTCAGTCACATCACGAACCATAGCACAGCACATTGAGTCTGTAACGCATCGTTCAGTGTCTGCGTACCATTTGACGCTTCAGCAGAGCTGTCCGCAAGATCCATTGCTTGTCTACCCATGACGCAGAACACGACGTCTCCACCGCCAATGGTGCGAAGAAAGACGATGGGCGGCAGAAGGGAATGAAGTTGTCTTACTGACGAGTCACGCATTGTCTGCAACACCACGATGGTCGGATTCGAGTCTCGAAACTTTGGAGAGATGCTGAACAGCTGCGTTATGCATCACCACACTGGTCCTTCACCGTATATGGTATGGGCGGTATTTGATATCGCTCACTTCCTCAGTACGCATGCCGGTACTTTAAACAGCCAGCGCTATCTCCGAGGTGAGCCAGTTGTCCTTCCTTACCTTTCGGGCTTGCAGCCATTTAACAGGATAATGCGTGACCACCGTGGCACGCATTGTCAAAGGTTCTTCGTCAATCACCAGATTGAATTGTTTCCCCTGGCTGACTCCTCGGATCTTTCGACGATAGAAAACACGTGGTCCATGGTTGCTCAATGATTGACCCAGATTACACCCCCAGCTGTCACACCAGATCAACTTTGGCAACGTGTGGAAGCTGCTTGGTCTGCTGTAACCCAAGAACACATCCAAAGTCTCTTTGAATCAATGCCGAGGCGTGTGGCAGCGGTGATCTCTAACAATGGCGGCTACTCTGACTACTGATTCTGGCAGGAACCACACTTCACAGAAGTCTATAAATTTAATCATTTGATGCTTGGTCAATACGTTATCTACTAAATAAATTTTGTTGTGCTATCTCTTGTCTTTCTTGGTGTTGTATTTACGGTGGCCACAGCAGTGTAGTTCTATATTTATAAGCATATAATTTATGGCAGCAAATTTTCTACTTGAGCATAGATATTTTTTTTAAAAAAATTTACATGAGTCACATCCTATGATAGCGGGGAAATTGTTTAATTAAAACTATATATATATATATATATATTGGTGAATAGGATAATTATGTAATATTGAATATTTTATTTATTTCATTTCCGCGGTATGTTTTTTAGAATTGCGTAAGCTACTTGTAGAAAGGTTTCATAAAAAATCTATAAGCATTTAGCAAGAAATAATTTTTTTTTTTAAAAAGTGATGAATATTATATATTGATTTTAAGCTATTTTGTATGAAAAATAAAAAGTTTTTTCTTAAACATTGGCTTTTGATACTTTGCAATTTATTGGTTTTTGAAAATTAGTTTGTTTTTATTGGGAAAATCTTCGTATTGTATTTGATAAAAAAAAGTATTTTTATATCTATAAATAGTGTGTGTGTGTGTTACAAATATTATTAGTTTATCAAATACGTATAGGAGTGTTTTGCTATTAATGATTAAGTATATGCATACATTTGCTGAAAATTATTTAATGATTACCAATTTTGAATTTTAAAATTTTATTATTTTCTTAAGAAAAAGTGTATAAGTGATATTGCATTCATTTTAATTGTGGAGTTTGAAATATTTTTATTGTACACTGCTGGCCACCGTAAATGCAACACCAAGAAAGACATGAGATAACACAACAAAATTTATTTTATAGATAACATGTTTTGACCAAGTATCAAATGATTAAATTTATAGACTTCTGTGAAGGGTGGTTCCTGCCAGAATCAGTAGCCAGAGTAGCCGCCATTGTTGGAGATCACCGCTGCCACACGTCTCAGCATTGATTCAAAGAGACTTTGGATGTGTTCTTGGGGTACAACAGACCAAGCAGCTTTCACACGTTGCCAAAGTTGATCTGGTGTGGCAGCTGGGGATGTAATCTGGGTCAATCATTGAGCAACCATGGACCACATGTTTTCTATCGGCAAAAGATCCGGAGAGCGAGCCGGCCAGGGAAGCAATTCAATCTGGTGATTGACGAAGAACCTTTGGATAATAAGTGCCACGTGTGGTCACGCATTATCCTGTTAAAATATGGCTGTGTCCAAGCCCAGAAGCTAAGGAAGGACAACTGGCTCCAACACCTCGGAAATGTAGCGCTAGCTGTTAAAAGTACCGGCAATGCGTACTAGAGGAGTGCGAGAGTGATATCCAATACCGCCCCATACCATAACACCCGGAGCAGGACCAGTGTGGCGGTGCATAACGCAGCTGTTCAGCATCCTCTCTCCACGGTCTCTCCAGACTCGACTCCGACCATCGTGGTGTTGCAGACAGATGCGTGACTTGTCAGTAAAGACAACTTCATTCCATTCTGCCGCCCACATCTTTCTTTCTTCGCACCATTGGCGGCGGAGACGTCTGTGGTTCTACGTCAAGGGTAGACCAAGCAATGGACGTCTTGCGAACTGACCACTCTGCTGTAACCGGCGTCGAAAGGTACGCGCAGACACTGAATGATGCGTTACAGACTCAATGTGCTGTGCTATGGTTTGTGATGTGACTGAGCGATCCGTCACTGCCATGCGCACAATTTACCTGTCCTCACGTGAAGTGGTGCACTGAGATGGATGCGATCGACCACGTCGGTCCGTCGTTTCCTCCTGCATCCAACGGTCCCATATCCACCTTACAGTTGTTTGGTTTCGTCCAACTCGACTACCGATTTTCCTGAAAGATAATCCACAATCTCGGTAGGCGACTATCCTTCCTCTGTCGAACTCGGATACTTGATCAAAAGCTGATCGCTGTTTTCTACGAAACATAACTGATCGTTTTTTAAAAAAACCATAAGAAAAACACAATTGCTGAACTTGAAATCATCGAAATCTCCAAGCCTTAAATAGCGCTTTGAGGTGTCGCCACAGGCGCGCGTGATGTGTGTCTGCGCTGAATTCTAATCATTTGCATATCTCATCTCCACTAATGCAGGTTGTAAATTTCATGTTATTTGCATGCTTCCTTCAGGGTGTTGCATTTACGGTGGCCAGTAGTGTAAATACTTTTTGGCTAAAAATGGCTTATTTAGGAATAGGTCGAATAGCAGAACTAATAAGGAGAGGCCACGACTAAGGAAATTTATTTCGGGACGAGACTTGGGGTAATAGAAGTACTCCTTTAGGGTGTTCAACCCTTAATGTAATTCCGTCGAATGGCCAGTCAATTTGGAGAAAACAGCGTTCGAAATTGATGCTTAGCTTTTATACAATTAAGTTTGAATTTCTTTCACCGGCCCAGTGGCTCGATTGGTAAATTGTCTGCCTTCAATGCGGTTGGATCCGAGTTCGAATCACGCGAAAAACATTTTTCTTTGAATTCCTTTAATTATTTTTTTAAATAAATAAACTTATTTATGAAAGGTTTATAAAACATTAAATGATATCCTACGTGATTATTTTTGCATTTTATACAGTAAAAAAAATTACTGTAATTATATGAATATTTATATAATGTTTAATAAATAAATTTTTATATATAAAGAAATAATATTTATAATAAAATATATAATAAATATTAAATGATATTTTTTACATAAAAATTATTTATAAATAGTTTTATAATGGGAAATGCAATATACTATAAATGAAATATTATATATATATATATATATATAAAATAATTAATAACATTTATTATTATTATTATTAAATTAACTTTTTCGTAATTATATGAAATACTTAATAAGTGCTTTTCAAACAAATCTATTTAATTTTAAAAAAATTATTTAATAATTTTAAAAATTGTATTTAAATAATTTTAATATTTGTAATTAATGGTAATCAATGAATAGTGTAATTAATATCAATTAATTATTTAAATTAATATAAAGTAATTATTTTAATTAATATTAATTAATTATTCTAATATTAATCATTTCAATTCATATTAATTTTAAATAATTTTAATGAATAATTAATTTTAATTAAAAATAGTTTTAAATAATTTTAATTAAAAATAATTTTAAGTAATTTTAATCAATAATACTTTTAAGTAATTTTAATAGTAATTTTAAGTAATTTTAATTAATAATCAACTTTAATTATTAATAATTTTAAGTAATTTTAATTAATAATTAATTTTAAGTAATTTTAATCAACAATTAATTTTAAGTTATTTTAATTAATAATTAATTTTAAGTAATTTTAATCAACAATTAATTTTAAGTAGTTTTAATCAACAAATGATTTTAAGTAGTTTTAATTAATAATAATTTTAAATAATAACTTTATTTACTTATTTCTTCAATTTATAAAATAAAAAAATTACATAAATACTATTTAATAAGCCTCTAATAAATAAATTTATTTAATTTTAAAAAATAATTATAGGAATTGAAAGAAAAAGTTTTTCGCGTGATTCGAACTCGGATCCAACCACATTGCAGGCAAACGATTTACCTATCGACCCTGGGCCGGTGAAAGAACATGAAACTTAATTGTATAAAAGCTAAACATAAATTTCGAACGCTGTTTTCTCCGAATTGACTGGCCATTCGACGGAATTACATTAAGGGTTGAACATCCTAAATGAGTACTACTATTACACCAAGTCTCGACCCGAAATGAATTTCCATAGTCATGCCCTCTCCTTGTAAGATATATTGCAAAACAATTAGGTGAAAAGTAACTGACGATTTAAAAATTATACACCTTAAAAATCTTATAAATAGCCCAAATTACGAAGAAGAATTCGTTAGAGAAATGTTAAATACGATAATTGAGAAAAGGTTAAAAACTAGCATGTCGCGTGTCAGCAGATATTTTGATTTAAATGAAAGATATATTTTAAGCACTTATGAATTAGAAACACTTCTTAAATTAAAGAAACATAACTCCGGTAATATAAATAAAGTAAAAATAAGTCCGAAAACGTTTCACTGGATCCATGCACTATTAGAAGTAAGGAGAGTGAGTGAGTGTAGGGTTTTATGGCGCAAGAGCCAATTTTGGTTATGCTGCGCCAAACATTTGTTAAAAAAAAATTCAAAATGTTTTATAAAATATTTAAAAATAATGACAATACAGTTTTAAAAAGTTAAATTTCAAATCACATAAAACCTTTTTAAAGTAATTAAAGAAAAAAATTTGGTGGGGAGTTGCCCCACCACAAGTCAGACCATATATTAAAATAAAAACAATTGAAAAAGACAAATGGAACATGTTAGTTTAAAACAAAGTTAGACAATACAAGTTATCAAAAAAAAATAGCTTTTATTTTTCTTGAATCGGGTTGGAGTTAACGTGCGTAAATAATTGTCAGGATTGTTTATAAAACATTTTTTTTAAGTACGAATTTATCCGTAAGATCTAGATCAAGTTCCTCCTCCACGGCATACATAAGTAAGTCTTCGTCATCAGTAGTATATTTCCGTAGGTGCTGACTTTTTGGGTTTATGTGGAGCCATTTTTATTTCAATTTTTGAATTCTGTACTTTTGGGCGCTTTCTTCTATTTTTTGAATTCTGTTTAACATTTTGTGGGATTTTAGATGCTTTAGAAATTTCGCTATTGGGGGATGTATATAGCAGGTGTGGTATTGTATGTAGTGGGTATGGTATTGGATGTAGGGGTGGTAGTTTCAAGAACAGGACATGCTGTGGATGAAGAAGATGCAACAGAAATAGATAAATTATTAGAAGTGGTGGGAGCAATATCTATTACAGAAATAGGATGTTGAGATTCTGATGGCGATGTAACTGTAACAGAAGATGTGGATGGTAAGAGTTGTGCCTGAGTTGAGGTTGATGATTTGGTAACTGCAGGAATTTTGGAGGTACTAAATGGGAATACTAAAGGTTGCAGTAGTTTTAAAGGCGGGCATACTATTTTTGTAATATTTTCATCGGTTTGGGTTGTTGTGGTTACAGTTGAGGGTTTGGTACTTGAGCGTATGTTTGAGATATTTGTGGGACTAATTAATTTTCGGGCTTCAGGATATGAGATATTTTCATTGGTTTTGATTACTTGAATTTCTTTTTCAGTTCTACACTAGGGGCCGAGTTTTGAATCGGCGGAATGGGCTTGAGAGCAGTTAATACATTTCAGCTCTAGAATACAATCTGTGGAAGCATGTCCAACAGATGCGCATCTAGAGCACGTCAATTGTCCTCTGCAGGCAGTTTGAGAGTGTCCGAATCTCTGGCACTTGAAACAGCGCAGAGGATTCGGAATGTATGGACGGATTTTACAATTTAAGTAACCAGCTTTAATGGTTTGGGGTAGTGTGGGGCTGCTGAAAGTTAAAATTAAGTGTTTGGTTGTGTATAACAGTTGTATTTTTTTTTATTGTGATTCTTTTCTGGCCTGAATAACACCCTGATCAGAGAATCCATCCAGAATTTCTGCATCAGGGGTGGTCAACAGGTCAGGTTCGGAAATAACACCACGGCAGGAATTCAAAGTTTTGTGCGGACTTATCGTTAGAGGACTATTTAGAAAAGATTTAGCAAGAAGAAAGGACTTAGTTCGAAGAGCAGTTTGTTTCAATAAGTAGATCCCCGGAACGCAATCGTTTTACTGATTTCGGTTCTCCACCTATTCCTAAGAGAGCTTTTTGTATTGCAAAGGGCGATTTCTTCGACATCTCATTGTTTTCAAGTGAAAGTAATAAAAATCTCTCTGGCAGTCGTTGAAACTTTGTCAATGTTGAGAGTGGGTAATACGAGGCTTTTACCCGGGCACAGCTGCATTGGGTCCATAAGTACGCGTACATAACTTCGTCCTGGCATGCCTCCACCCACTACGGAGTCAACAAGGGAGGCAGTGTGCTGGTCATCTGGCCAAAAGCCAGGCACGGCGCTTACCCAGAGTACACCCAGAATATAGTGATACAGTCAAGGGTGGGGATCCAACGGGTAAACCCGACACCCCTTATCTGCAGCACTAACCCTACAGCAGTGTCTCTTCGGGGATACCGAAGAGAGGTACTACTAGCCGATTGACAGGAGCGGGCTCACTCCTGCCTCCCGTCTACAGCGAAGCGTGGGCCAAAGGTATTCCCAGGACACCATTTTCCTCCTTACGGGACGCCGCACACGGCAAACATGCGGGTTGGGTAACCAACGGTGTTAATCGAAAACAAATAAAGCAACATAATCAAAATATCGAAAGAAATATACGAAAAAGAAATTAAATTAACGCAAGGCAGAATGCAAAGGAAAATATGTTAGTAGATAATTGTAAATTTTCTCATTAGAAAAAATTTATATTTGTACACAGTACATCTTGAACTAGTGGTCTAGACGGGAAAAGAAGAAAAGATGAAATTTTATGACAAGAAGAGGGTCGAAAATAGAGAAGGATCACTATGGTACCCCGGGGTCGTGACACCCGTGTTTACCAAAGACAGTAAACCCCTTGGGGAAAAGGAAAAGATCACTTTGGCACCTCGGGAGCGTGAAACCCGTACTCACCTAAAGAAGGTGAGCCCGCTGAGGGGTAGAAGTAAGGAGAAGAACTGGGTTGTGATGCCTATCATTAGAGATACAGGAGCCTCATTAGATATAGGTTGTGAAAAATATGTTGCTTCAGAGATGTTTACAGGTGGGCACAAGGCCGGCTCTAGTAGTTTTGCCACCCCGGACAAAAATGAAAAATGCCGCCCCTCTCTCCAATGCCGCATCTCACACTCTCCTATATATATACATATATATTATTTTAAGTATTAAAAGATTCAAAACAATTCGAAATTAAGGACATAATTAATTGTTATTATATCAAACGAGTGAAATGTAAGAGAAGGAATCGTCCATTTCAGAAGGCCAATATCTTCGAAAAATAGTCCACTGTTGTGATATGGTCGTTCTATGGTGACCATATCTTTGATTGTCAGCGCGAATTAGAGGTGTGGGATTCTCGAAATGAATCGACATTTTAAAATTCTTAATATGACTTTATTAAGAATATAACTTAAACTTCTAATAAATTAGATAAACTTATATTAAGTGAGAATAAACCAAACACACAGCTGTAGTTAAACCTGATCGCGTCACTTGGATCACTTATCTAAATAATTATATTATCCGCCTACTTTCAATTCTGATAATATTACAAGTACTAATATCAAATAATCAGTCCTACCTTAATTCAAGCTACGGTTCTATCACGGTACGAAGCTCCTAGGCGCGTGTGCAATGGTATGCGCCTTGTAACTATGGCTAGAAATCTTGGTAACTTTACTAGTGGCTGTCAATTCACGCTTGTATCTCTTCAAACATAACTTTCCCCTAAATTGCCATTCTGCTTACTGAAACTTCTGTTCTTTTAAAAGCTATCTTATTTGCATTTCACTTCTTGGATTTGGGTTGGAAAAGATTTGCCATTAATCTTGGCCTTCAAAGAACCCAGAGGTTATGTTACAGAAAAGACGCGTGAGCCCGTCACACGGTTAGTGGGGATCACAAGCGTATGTTTTAACTTATAGTAACTACACTCAGGACTAAAATAAAACACCTCCTGTAACTCTTTATCTATCAGAACCTCTTATTACCCTTGTCCTCTTTTGGATAGCTGACACCGGGCATCGTAAGGGTGAAAATAATGTCAGTTGTGAGCTCACTCCGGGATGGGAAAAATTTACAAGTGAAAGATGTAAACATATTAAATCTCATGCTTTAACATAACTCCCGCCTCAAACCCTTCAAGTTTAAACACAAAAGAAAACTGTCATTAAATATACAGTGTACAAAATAAAAAAATAAGAAACGTTAAATGCAATACCAAATTAACACCCAATAATATTTCGGAACATATATCAAATTCTTTGTAACAAAAAAAAAGTATTTTTCAAATTCGATCCAAATGCCGCCCCGGGCAGGGGTCCGGCCCTAGAGCCGCCCTTGGTGGGCATGTGTCGATCAAACATATTCTGGATGATGGTATGAAATGTCTGCGTCTCGCAGAACTGGAGATTGAGTGTGGGCTGGGACATGTGGTCTCAAAGTCAGTTGTTAGTCCGGGACATTTGGATCGGGAAAAATATTTTTTGGAGGATCAAACATCTGAACTCCTGGAACCGGATTTAGAACAGAATGGTCTACCAAGACCGGATATAGGGAATGAAATTCAGACTAGCAGACAACGAAAAAAAAAAAAAAAAGGCAGGATAGAGCACACGCCTAGAAAATGAAGATGATTAATTTGGATTGAAAGAATGTGCAGTTGAAACTGAGGAAAATCTGTAAGCCTTCGTTTAGAAAAGAAGGCAAGGACACTATGAATTTAATTAAAATTAATGCTTATGAATTCATAGAAACACAGCAGAAAAGTAAAGAATCAGCTCCCTTGATTCAAGAGATAGAACATTGCATGAATAACGAAGTCAGTGATCAGGAAAAAGTACCCATGCAATTAGTTCCTGTAAGACGAGAAATTTCTAAGTTAAATGTTGATAGAGTAGGAACCCCTCCTATTGCACCTATTAGAGACAAACATATTTTACCTGACATGTGTATATCGCCGAGGTGTCATGAGGCAGTGCTAGTGTTTGAAAAGGTATTCACATCCCTTGTGGAGGCGTTGCTACAGATTTTTAGAAGGGGAGAGAGATTCAAACAAATGTGAAGGAACCTTATTCATGAATATTTCAACTACCGAGTTCGAAAAATTAGGAACTTACTGTCCATTACGAATGCCCTTTACATTCAAAAATGTTTTCTATTATTTCAGCAGGGTGATAGCTGAACTAACCCAAGGGTATGAAAAGTTTGATTTATTATATTTAAACAAAGCATCTATATTTTCAGAAAAGTGGTATTATTCTATAAATCACATAAATAAATTACTGTAAAACCCCGCTTAACGTTGTTTCGGTTTAAAGCTCTTTTATTTGAATTGTGGGATTCCCCGAAATAGCAAGCAGCGTTCCGATATCCGAAGCAATTTATCCGTGTTTCTTCTTTCCAGCGGTATTATACGAAAGTAACTTTATCGTTTCAAACATTTGTTGACGTTATTGTAAGTATAAATTTATATAATATAACGATTGCTGTAGTGACAAATATTATTATTTTTAGTTTGTATCATGGGTGATAATAAAAACCACGAAAATAAAGCATAAAAAAAGCATTTCACTAGAAATTAAAATGCGAGTGATTAGAAGATTACATACTGGTGAACGTTAATCTCAAATTGGTGCTGCATTGAATTTGGCAACTTCAACAATAAGGACCATTCTTATGAATAAAGTAAAAATAATGTCATCGGTAACTGCAACTACGACAAGCTCTGCAATTAGAATTACCCGTTCTAGAAATAATACAATAGAGGAAATGGAAAAACGACTTTCTATATGGATTAACGACGAAATTGAACGCAAAATACCATTTAGCCAATCTACCTTCTTGAAAAAATGGCAGAAAATTGATAATACAGAGGAGACTGAATGATTTGAAATGTAAACATACTGACTTAGAATTTTATTTATTTTTATATGCATATTCGTTTATTATGTTTCTATATTTATAATAAATAAATTTTTGTTTTATTGTTATAAAAAACATAATTAATAAGTTTAATGGTAAAATACCTGACCAATTTTCTACCCATCTTCCCCTAACCCCATTATTTACATGATGAGATAGCCCTCGTTTAACGCTGTTTCATTTTACGCTCTACTTTGATGGAACGTATACCCCGCGTTAAGCGGGGTCTTACTGTATTAGAACAGAACGCACGTTTAACAATCGAACCAGTAAAACGTAAATTTGTTCAAGACAGTGTTAACTACCTTGGTCATGTCGTAGGAGTAGAAAGGAGGTCTCCTGCGCAATTAAAGGTTGAAACAATAATAGATTTTTCAATTTCATGGTATAAAACTCAGGTTAAAGTTTTGGGATTAGTGGGATATGATCGACAATATCCCTATGTTTTCTCGTGTAGTTACTCCAGCGACAGAAACGATTAAAAGAAAATCAAAGAAAGGGGACATTAAATGGACTTCTGAATGTCCAGAGTTCTTTA
This sequence comes from Trichonephila inaurata madagascariensis, assembly GCA_019973955.1. Classification (NCBI taxonomy): domain Eukaryota; kingdom Metazoa; phylum Arthropoda; class Arachnida; order Araneae; family Nephilidae; genus Trichonephila; species Trichonephila inaurata. Next base: position 381,362 of record BMAV01026600.1, on the reverse strand, counting down.
GACAATTGGAGGAAAATTTGTCGACAAATTCAGTTTTATACGCCCCTGATTTCACGAAACGATTTATTTTTCAACCCGAAACAATTTTTTATTTATTTTTCTTTTGTATGCAGAGCATAAATTTTAACTTAATTTCGGTTTCTAAAAAAAAAAAAAAAAAATTTAATCGCCTGAAAAAAAAAAATGAAAACCATTTGAGATATTTCAAAAACTTTATTATCGGGTTGAAGTACATTCAAAACATTTATGAATGGAACTCGACTTCGCTCATATGGCCAACGCAGGCACGTTTGCAGCGGTCGATTCGTTGAACCCAATTTTCCATGACTCGGCCACACATTTGGTCGAAACGGCTATTTCGCGTTCAATGTTGGCTTTAAGCTCTTCCAACGTCGTTGGCTTATTAGCATAGACCAATGACTTAACGTAGCCCCAAAGAAAAAAATCTAGAGGCGTTAAATCGCACGAATGAGGCGGCCAATCGACTGGTCCATTTCTTGAGATAACACGCTCATCAAATTTGTTCTTCAATAAATCGATTGTAAAGTGTGCTGTGTGGCGCCGTCCTGTTGAAACCACATGCTGTCCAAGTCCATATATATTTCAATTCGGGCAAAAAATAATCGATAATCATGGCGCGATAACGATCACCATTCACAGTAACGTGGCGACCACTATCGTCAACGAAAAAATATGGCCCTATGACGCCGCCGGCATGCAAACCGCACCAAACAGTTATCTTTTGTGGATGAAGTGGTTTTTCATTAAGCACATGTGGATTTTCACCCGCCCAATACCGCATATTTTGTTTATTAACAAACCTATTGAGCCAGAAATGAGCTTCGTCACTGAAGATGATTTTGCGATGAAATTGATCATCTTGGCGCATCTTTTCCAGAGCCCAATCGGAGAACGTACGTCGCTTCGAATGGTCCATCGGCTTCAATTCTTGAGTGAGCATGATCTTGTATGGGTGTAAAGTAAGATCCTTACGCAAAATTCGCCATAAAGTGGTCTTGGCGATGCCCAACTTTTGAGAACGCCGTGGAATTGACAGATTTGGATCATTTGCTACGGACGTTTCAACGTCAGCGATATTTTCGGCACTTCGACCAACCCGTAGTCTCACTGGCACGGCAACATCACACAACGAATATGTAGACTCAAACTTTTTCACTAAACTTGTTACTGCCTGTCTACTAGGGCAAGAATTACGACCGAAAATCGGAGTTAACGCTTTTAAAGTAGCGGCCACCGACTCCGAATTTCTGTAGTAAATTTTTAAGATTTGCAGACGTTGTTCGTTCGTGTACTTCACCATAATGAAAAGGTTATGTCTACTGAATAAACTGACAGTGACAGTTCGATGTTAAGTGAAAAGGTGCGTTCACAAACTAAATTCAAAATTGTCAAGTCCCTATTGGAAAACCCAATACTTACTTTCAATACTTATTTCTATATTGTATCCATATATACATTAATACACTTCTATGTTTTTATAAACACGTCATGTGTGTACCAAAACGTTTCACTAAGAGTTATAAGAAAAAAGTATTTCTAATATAGTAATGTATCCATTTCATTAGTATGATTCTAGAGTAGATTTTAAGATGTGAAAAGTATTTCATGTTTTTTATTTCATTAATAGGATTTTGAGTATATGTTAAGATGTGTAAATGTTTCATAGTAACAGAAATTATAAGATAAACTGGTTTCACTAATACTTGTATATAAACATTTAGTTTCTGTGATATAGGCTATTAATAAGGTAGAGAACTTGTAATAAAGAGTTATGATATCATTCAAAGAATCATTTGCATTTAAAACATTTGTAATTTGAGTACATGATATTTAGACAGATAAGTATGTGTTGGCGTATTCTTAATTTCTCTTTAAAATTTGAACCAAAAGAATGTTAGTGTTATTTCTTCATACTATTCTAATGAAAGAAATGATGCATATGAATATTGATTCTTAGTAAATATGAGATTTGAGTAAATATGATTGAGTTATTGTTTCTAGTTATTAACTAGATAAAGTGTAATTTGTATATATATAATAGATAAGTTGTGATTATATCATTTATTTTGATTTTTATATGTTAACGTATTGTAGTATGTAGTTATGGCCAGAAGGAAATCGTAGTGTTAAAAAGGTAGTGTTATCTAGAACTTTTAGTGATATCTTCTGTTGACAATTGAAATGATTTTAGTTGATCTTCAAAGAACAGAACTTTTCCTTTATCAGAAAAAGTTCTCTCTAGAGGAAGGAGGAGTTTGTAACGATTATTATTATGACACCAGATGATGACGTCGGAGACGGAGAGCGGATGGTGTTACTGCCTGAGATAATAGGAGAGAAGGGTTTCCTAAAATCCATTTCCCCTACCTTCCGAGATAGACTCCTCTAGAAAAGGACATGAGCGAGGACCGTTTTTAGGGTCCTGGTGGAAGCAGATAGCAGAAACGGGCTCCGGGTGTAAAATGGTTATTTTAGTATGTTCTTGTAAATAAAATTATATATTTATATCTCTAGCCTGACTGTGTCTTTTCAAATCCAATACGTCACACTGCTTAATGTGTCTCATAGTATGGTCAAGACTCTTGGATCAATTTAAATCTAAAAATCAAAATTATGATTGATATGAATATCACACTCAGAAGCAACACTAAGACTATTGGCACAATGAGTCTCTGAACACAGTCAAGTGATGAGGAAGACGCCCTATGTCAATATGAGGAGTTTGAGCTTTAATATATTTAATGTTCATGCATTCCTCGACATAGTGGATCTTTAGTAAGTTTCAAGATTTGACAAAAACAATGCCAGTCTAGAATTTGTGCACATTACCTACACCAAACACAACAGTTAATCATAATCATCATAAACAATTGCCAGTTTATTTAAGAGAGTGATTCAAGAAATGTATTGGTCTGGAGAGAGCAAGACAACATATACCACTAATCTAATATTGTTGAAAGATACAGTAATAAAGAAGGTCGAATCATTGAATGTAGGGTGGAATCTCTGGATTACACTGACCAGCATATGCTCAAAGGAGAAACTCTTGACTTCTGTGAAATATGGGAACGTGATTTGTATGACACATATTGATGCTATTGGTGATTAATTCTTCCAAATGGATGATAATGCCCACCCTCAGCGAGATTAATTCGTTGGTGAAAATCGTAAGGATAGAAGTTTGCAGCAAATGGCAGTTTGATCTACAGCAGTGATTAACAAAACCTTTAAGGTTGTGGGGAAAAGGAAAACAAAAATTGGCAAGCCAACATAATTTAATAAAATATAATAAGGACTCAAAAATAATATATTCTAAGAAAAGGCTTTAATACTATTGCAATGAATGAAATTTTGACACTATTTTTTCTTCTATTTTCAAAATTAAATAGGAAAGCAAATAAGCTTATTTTAATAATTTTATGCATATTTATTAAGGTGGATTCCACTTATTTTGCACATGCAAAGTTTTCATATTTCCATCTTTATAAATTTTTGTACATGCAAAAAGTGCAAAAGTTGACTTTTAACACATTTAAATTGAAATTTTGTAAACAATTACACAGATAGAATCTGCAAATGGATGGCACTTTGCTTATCACTGTGATCTAGAGCATTTTACTCAGAAGATAAGTGGTTATTTTAATTATTATTGCATTGCTTTTTCAAACAAGGGTTGTTCCATGTGCGAACATTGCTTTCCCTTCCCATGTCCAACGAGATCGGACATGGGAAGACATATTTTTGGTAAAATTAAATGAGTTTAAATTTTTAAACACAATTTTTGTAAAAAAATGTTATTTATAAATCATTGTCAATGTTAACATTATATATAATTCACTATATAAATTGTTTAAAGGATAGTTCCTACAAATTTGATAACTTGCTTTTGAATTTAGATACAAAAAAAAAAAAATGGCATGTGAAAGGCAGGTGTATAGAAAATGATCAATTAATAAATTTTTAAAAAGTATCCATACATATTTTACTTTCAGGTTTACTTGATTTGATTTTAGTTTACATTGAAATGCAAAGCAATACGAGAACTATAGGGGGATGGAGTTAATAATTTTGACCAATAGCACCCAAGTTGCAATCCTCTCCTAACTCCAAAACAATACTAATGGTAGGTCTTTGAGCCTCGACAGATTTAACCCCTTAACGGTTACATAATTTTAAAGAAAACGGTCATAAAAGTGCGTATTTTTTTTCTTCAAGAAAATGATATAAAACTAAATTTATGTTCAATATATATATTTATTTTTAAATTTTAGGCAAATTTTTAGCTTGAAATACAAAAAATTACTTTTTTTAAGAAAAACCAACATTTAGGGGTATATATATATATTTTATAACAGAATGCAACCCACATGTATTCACGGAAAACGGAACTAAGTAACTGAGCTAAGGTTACAAAAACATATCCCTTATATATGTTTGATTGCGCTAACATTTAGTTTAAAATAAAACAACTATCTCTAAACACGTTATTAATAATCTGGTGAGAAATAAACATGATTCCGGGCATAAGAAATAGATAGTTTTAATCTTTTTAGCATGTTACTTTAGAACACTCCAGGCTGGAAATATTACAGGCACGAGAAATAGAGAGGGAAATTTCACCCAGTGATTTTGACGGGAGCGAGAAGCAAGGGGTTATATATATAACATGCCCTTTATACTGCAAGTCTTCAGTAGCACTAAGTTTTGAACCAGTGACTTGACAGTGTAAGCCACTCTTCTTAACTTTAAATGAATAAAATTGTGTATTCTTGCTAAAATAATAAAAATGAATTACATACAATTTTTAAAAAAAATAATATCCCTTTTAAGAGCTAGAATGAATCTGTATCCTTATTAAATCAGTATCAAAAGCTATTAAGCTTTTTTAGTATATAAATCTATCTGAACAAAAACAAATCATAAGAATAAATGAAGTACAAAACTCAAAGAAAAATATCTTTTTAATTAATTTATTAAGTTTTAGCAGACTAAAAATTGACAATCTTAAAATACATTTAACAATTATAACACTTCATAAGTGAACAATATACGTACAAAAATTATCTGTCAGCAATCAAGAACTACTCCATCTCCTTCTATCTCTATATGGTACTTACATATCATCGCAACCTATTGGCACCATTATATGAAATGAAGCACATGGTTGCCAATTCAGCGTGTACGACACATAGAAAATTGGGGTTGCCAAAAATTGGCAAGTTATTAATAGTGTTGACAATTGTTGAGATAAAACATAAGTACTCTCTAAGCATATGTACCAAAATGTATATAAAAACAAACAAAAAAACTAGCGACATAGTAAAAATAATGCCATTTATATCACTATTTAACTTAACACTTCTAAAACAACTTTTAGAGCAACCAAATTTTAGAATATTAACCATTAGAATGGGGAATTTTTGAAAACACTAAATATGCTGTAGATATATGTTAAAAAATAGACATAATACAAATACAGAGAAAACTCGATAATTAAAAACACACACTCATGTTACTTTAATTATGAATGACTTGAAAAAAGGACATTGGGATATTTTCAAAACACACTGAAACAGAGAGACAATTTTCCACAACAAAACCAAAGCTTATTTTGATGACAAATTTATAATGATAACTTAAAGAAAAAGTTTCACATTACAAAGATAAAATAAAATACAATAAATTTTAATAAAACATCATACAACACAGGAAGGATTTAAATATCATGATATATTCCACAACAAAATATTTTCACAATATACATCTAAGCAAATTTTGAAAAACTCATTACTCACAGTCCTTCGAAACAGCACACAGCCTTTCAAAAAACAGACTTCCCCTTATCTGTTAATATATATATATAAATATATACACATTTAAATATTTTATTACAGGATGAATGAACTATTTTACAAATGGAAGAGAAGCTCATATAAAAAAATAAAATTATTCATTATTTAAAGAAATCAAGTTCTTATCCAAAACTATCATTTTTCTTATGCCTCAAATAAAAACTCTGATACAGAGTAATAATTCAGAATTCTTTCTAGACACAACAAAGGGCATGCATTCAAATTAGCTTAAAAAACAAGCAATACAAAATATTACATTTCAAAGGGCAAATGAGAAGGAAGTTAGTTTCATAGGACAAGATGAAGAAGATGTTTAAGAGAACAAATGGACAATTAACGGGTCACTTTAGAACTCAAAGGGTCGATTGACAACTGACTTTCAAATTTTGAAGCAAGATTATATCTCATCAGCATTTCATTCCCTTAATTTTCATATCATGCTAGATGAGAACCAATTAAATCCTGCAGGCAATCTCAATAACAGGTTTATTGGAAATTGGCAACCAGGACACAAACTAAGCTTTATAGGTAAGTGGAATACACAATGAGAGCTTTCAAAACGAACCCTGGCGACTCTTCACAAGCTTACAAAAGATTATTCTAAATTGAACTCCATATATGCATGATCTTTATTTAATGCTTTCATCAAAAAATATAAATATTCAGCATTGTTAAGTTAATTTTACATATAACAAATTAATACAAATAAGAAAAATATCTACTAGACTTTTTAGTACTTGGGTTTTATTTCATCAACCAATACATTGGCAAAGATATTGAAAAACGTAAAGACTTTGCTCAACTTATAAACAAGGTTATTGTGTTGGAGCATATGTAGGAATGTACTTTTCATATTGATTTATAAGACATAGTGTGATGTTTTGATATGGCAAAAAAGGCTGATAGACTAATTCATAAGTATTGATTCTTTTAACACGGAATTTTAATTACACATTGTTTCTTAACAGACTGGTATTTTTATAAGCATCTATAAAAAAAACATACAAATGTAAATGTTAAAAATTTACGCTACTTACCTATTAGCATTACTGCAGCCAAATTTGTGCCCCGCAAATTGCACCATTTTCCACCAAAATCTGCCTGTGATTGGTTTTTCCAAATGAAACACATAAAAATCTTTTCGTTGTTTTAATATCAAGCACAATTTTTCCTGTGGTTACGCTGATACATAAGTACCAAATTTACATAAAATATACATAATTCAACTAAATTTTGATCAAATTTTTACAAAATAATTCAGAATCACATTTGAATCAGAATTTTTATCCACAATTCATAAATGCACATACATGAAAAATAAAAGTCAGTATTTACTCCTTTTAAAATGTAGATAAAATAGAAAAATTACAGTATATGGATATCAAAATTACTTTTAACTTAAATTAGATTATACAAGAAAATAATAAAGAAAACGTGATTTTCTAAATTTGTAATAATAAACAAATTTAATATTTCCCTCAACTGTAGTTAAAGAAATGAGTTTAACACAAATAGGAATCAAGTTTAGATCTAGAACATTTTAATTTAAAAAAATTGAATTGTATGCTATGGCCATAATGATAAAAACATTAACAATTTTAAGTTTTTACAATACAAGTATGTCTTGTAGCGCCCCTTTCTCGCAAGTTTCCCTTTTTTGCTTTAATACATGCAGGGCAAGAAAATAATTTTTTTGGAGACCTTGCATGAGTTGTTAAATGATATTTATATTGCTTGAGATTGAAACATTTTATATTACACTCAGTACATGCAAATTTTAAATTGCCATGCTTGTTTCGCTGATGATCTGCCAATGTTTTTTTATTCTTTAATGATTGCAAGCATATTTCACATGTCATACGAGATGTTGTACTTTCATTGTGCAGATTTGTAGTTTCAATTTGTCCATCACCATTAATATTTTCATTTGAAATTAAATTTTTATGCATCTTTTTATGTTTGGTTACACCATATTTTGTTCTGAATCCTACACAGCAAATATCACATGCAAATTTATTTTTATCATTTAAAATTCCACCAAATTCTAATAATCTGTTCAATAAGAAGGTACCTTTACAGCACAAATCACAATTATGCTTATCCAGATTAATTTTGAGTTCTTTAATAACTTCGACTTCATTTGATGAACTGTCCTCATCATCATCTAAGTCAACCAGATGACTAGAAGAGTCTCCATTTGTATTACAGAGCGATGCCATGAAGGCTTCTGCATCTATCAAAATATGAACAATATATTTTAAGGAAAAAAATGCAAGACAATTATATAATTTATGAAGGAAATAGCAACTGTTCTTAAAATTATGTCCAACTTTATGTCTTATAGTCATATGTATCCTACTATTTAGTGAAGATCAAAAATTAAAGAGAATTATCAGTTCTGATTGTTCATTCACCATTTTATAAAGACATTACAATAGAATATCTAAAACTCTGCACTTGATAACACGGCAGTCTGGATAACTTAGTCATACCCTTGCAGGTAAAAAAAACCTCACAAGCATTTCTGTAAAAAAAAAAGTAGTCAGTTTTTGCAAAGTTGGCTACTTCATTTTTATTATAGACAGCTTATGTAAAAAAAAATCCATTTTTTAAAGAAAATATTTTTACAAAAAAAATAACAAAAACTTGGTAATTCATTTACAACTACTTAGTCAGTTAAAGTTTTCTGTGCAATTTTGGGAATTCACAGGGTATTCTTCAGTTGTTATGCTATATTAAAAAGTACAATTTATATGAAGCAAGACATTTTATGAGATAAATTAAAATGTACTTGGTGGTTTGTGTTTTAACCACTAAAGGCTGTTCCTCTATTATCATGTAAAATAAACTAAATATAAAAACAAGTAATAAAAAAAAAATTTTTAAAAGTCTATTCCTACTTAGATCAACAAAGAAAAATTTTATTTTAGCTATTTTTTATTAATTATCATTAAAGTATCGTATTGTCATCCAAAACAATCGTGTATATAAAATTTCAGTTCAACTGAATGCTTTAAAACATGAGAAAAAAAACCTTTTTAAGTTTTGACACAAGTCGCCATAAATGTTGCCAATGTGGCTGCATTTGTAATTCTTTGAATTAATTAATTTTTATTAATTATAATTAAACTATTGTATTGTCATCCAAAATAATCATGTATATAAAATTTCAGCTCAATTGAGCACTTTAAAATGTATCTTATTAATGATTGAAAATTCCACCAAGATAAATAAATATATAGAGATTGTGAGCTAATAGTAGGAATTGAATAAATGTAATAATACTTACTGTGTTTCCCTAAATATAAGACCCAATAAAAAAACAAGTAATATAAATAAGAAAATTTTAAGTCAATTCCTACTTTGAACAGGTGAATAGAAAAAGTATTTTATTAACAATTGAAAATTTGAACTATATATATATAGGGAGAGAGTGAACTAATAGTAGGAATTGAAAAAAAGAGAGAGCATGATTTGTCTGCATTGTTATAACAATGCACATTCGGTTTGGCTAGTTTTGCTGAAAAACCGGTTTTTGACGTCAACTTTTGTCATTGTTTTAATAGTTACATTTTTGAGAAAGCAAATTTCAGTATCACACATTAACGAAGTCAAGATAATCACCTTGGTATATGAAATATTTTGCAAAGCTTTAATTGAAAAGTATTTAATCACCAAAGCTATTAACATAGCCTTACCACTCTTTCTATTAATGTCTGAATATGTCAGACGAAAGAGATACAATGATAAAAAAAATATATTTGCTTATACTTTTAAAAAAGAATGCATGACTACAAAAAGTGAAAACATAAGATTTTTAAGGTAAATCATAATAAATAAAAAAAGAATAAAATACTTTTCTTGGCAGATTTTAAATATTTGCAATTGGTGATATTTTTAACTCTATACACCATTAATATCCTAAGATACAAATTTGAAATCTGTGACATACACAAAGTAGGGGGTTGGGGGCTCAAACCCTGCCCAAAGAACAACAGATTTTTAATATTTATTACTAAGATTACGTCTCAGTGTTTTCATCTACGTGTTTTTAAAAATATAACCCCTCACATGAAAGTAGTCTGAGTAAACCACTGAGGGAAATACGTTCAATAGAGCGGGAAAACTTTAGTAGTCTGGAGAATTCAAAAACATTTAATTAAGTACATACATAAACATCCAGATATTCATGTATATTCAAAAATAGAATTTTTAAACGAAAACATTTTCGTACCGATCATAGAAGAGTTCTCATTACTCATGTTTTAGGATTTTTTTTTTTCTTTATTCTTCCAACAATTCCAGGCTCGTGTTCGTTTACCTAAGACTTTATTATTTCAATATACACAAATACAAAACATTACAAGGATTTCTAGTTCATGTGATATACTTTAACAAAAATCACTCGTTCAGGAAAAATAACAGCATTACTCAAAAAAATACAAAATGACGCTAAAGAAAGACTGGAATACCAGTTGCTCCGGCTTCAGGCATTTTGCTTCATCACACTGTAAGCAAAACAGCTGGTTTCTCATTGGTATATGTGCGATTAGACTTTTTAGGGTTGTCTGATTTGGCAATTTAGCATTTTTTTTTATGCCTTAGTCATTTATTTAAATATAAAAATAAAACTTTTGCCTTCTTAGCATCTACACAGCACCTAGAGCAAGCTATGAGCTCAAATTAAAGCATTAAGGAGCAGTACGGCATTGATTTCAATACCTTACATGACATCTAGATGGTGGTGACTATTGCGAGGTTTTTGGCACAAATATATGTCTAAAGATTTTCAAAAAGGCAAGTGGGTGAATATTAATGTCTCCTTATTCAGCTACACGAGGGCTTTTGGAAACGGACCTTATAATTTTGGTCAAGTGATGAGGACGACACCTAAGCAAAGGCATCCCCTTCTTCTAACTTCCACATTACACTAACGGGAGGGCGTTTGAGCCCCGACAAATTTTTCGTGCATTGGTCCCTTCTGCAGGGCTTATCTTCAGAGGCACTAGGTGTCATGAGTTCGAACCTAGTATCGTTGAAGATCCGCTGTGCAGAGGAGGGCGATGCATGAAAAATCTGTCAGTTCTTCAACATCCTCCTGTTGGAGTGGTGAAGGAGAGAGGGTGCCATCTCAGGTGTCATCCTCATCACTTGACCATGGTTCAAAATTACGAGGTCCATCACCAAAGGCCTTTGGCAGCCAAATAATGAGACGTTAATATTCACTCACTCCAAAAAGGCAATAAATTGCTCTCTGTAGCACTACCTTCAATAGAATCCTCCCCTTTCTCTAAAGGGGAAATGCGATTAGGATTAGAGGTTTGAGAGAATACAGTCATATAATTTGAAAAGAAATCCTAGTTTTTTTCTTTTTAGGGCGCGAGGGGGAGGGGAATAAAATAGCATTGAATCTTGACCCAGGTACGTCTTAAGACATGGGCTGACTGAACCCGGGGGAGGCCTCGTCTCGTTCTTGACTCAGCCTTAATAAGATTATAGTTTTAGTAATTTCAACGGTCAAATGTTATTTCGGATGATATGTCAACTGGCTACATATGATGATCGTCATCCACGTACAGGCATAGGAATGCCACCATGTACCATCATTACTCATTCAGACAAAAAGCTGCAGTAGGTCGAACCGTTTTGTGAGACTTAAGTAGTGCACATTTATGTTTCGGGTTATTGTTTGTTCGAGTATTTTACAACGTATGTGTATTCTGTCTTCTTTTAAGGGTCATAGGTGGAGCCTACATTTGTGTAGGAGCCTAGGGCCTACTTTTGAACTGGGGCTCAGGGTCTTCTTTTGAGCAGGGGCCCAGAGCTTCAAGCAGTTTTAAGGCGTCTCTATCTTGACCATGAAAGAAGTCTCTATACCAGTGGCTTTCAGACTTTTTCATCTTAGAACTGTAAGGTGTTTGGGGGGAACTCCATCTCCACTTAAAAGAATATATCTTAAAATAATATTTAAAGTAAATTAACATGTTTTTGCCACTTTATGTAAAGACAAAAAGTATTGTCTTTGTTATAAAAACTAATGTAATTTTAATATATTTATTCATTAATATTAATTTGTGATTAAGGGATAAGGTGTCACCTACCCTCGCATTATATTTAATAACAAGGATATCTGCTTGCATTATTTACATAGTGTTGAAATCGAGGTCTATTGAAATTATCTGCAGTCGCATTTCATATTCTACGTTTAATTTGTTTTTATATTTTATTTTGAATCCACTCACAATGAGAAATATTTTCTAATTAAACACATTGTTCTGAAAGAAATTAACCTAAGGCATTCAAAGCCTTCTAAGGCGTTTGCAACCTAAAATTTTGGAATCTTTTGATACGTCAATAAGTTGTTCGTTCTCCTTCATTATAGGTGCCATTTTTTCCATAAATGAAAAAAGGTGCAATTTCCATTAGAAAACTATTAAGTTATTCAAAAACATAGTACCATCGATTATATTTGTTACGGTGAATGCGGAATAGCAAACAATAGAATATTAACAATCTAGGACAGTGCTTCTCAAACTTTCAATACTTGCGACCCAATATTTAATCATAAGCTTCATCGTACCCCCCCCCCCTTCCTCCATACAATAACAATGCATTGAATTCGATAATACGATACTTTGACGCTAAAGCTACAATACGACTTTAACCTCTTAAGTGCTTCCGGCGTATATCCCTTTAAGACCAAAATTATTTCTATTTTAAAATATTAAATTCTTCTGGTTATTAATACTGTATGGATCCCAATGATATTAGAAAAAATAATTAAAAAAATTCCCGCACGTCTCCTGGAATGTAGACGGGACCCGCACGATCGTGAGGGTAGGGCGTTATCTGTGAAACAGGTCACCTATGAAATTTTACGAGTTATACATTTTTAGCTCTAAGTTGATAGAAGAAACAATCTTAAGGTATCCGACTACGTTCGGAACCGTGATTTTAAGAAAACGCATAAATGGATAATTTTCATGATATTTCGTGTCACTTAGATTAGAATACATGTATAAAATTGTTTTATTCATTTTTTATTGCATTGTTATTGCGTTTTTTTTCTTTAAATTTCTCCCCTTTGTTGTCGTAAAACATGTGTTGCGAAAGCACCCAAAGAGCGAAGGAGTGATTGATTGACCCGAGGAGGGGCGAGCGCCTAATAAATCTTAGTCACCCAAGGAGCGAAGGGGTGACTGACCCTAGGAAGGGGTGTAAGCGTAGTTTTCTTTTCTCTGGTGGCAACAGGGGGAGGAAAAGCGCTCCGAACAGAGAGGGAATGTAGTTCCTCTAGATGCATTTGGAGGAAACGGACGGCTATGAGCGTGCGCGATAATACTTAAGCTTTTTTATGCATCCTTGTAAATACTTAATAAATGTTTTATTTAAATTGAGAAACACTCGTAGCCACATCATTTATTTCGCACTTAGTTTACAGTTTGTGAATAAGTTGTGAATATGAGTACTGAACATTTTTTTGGCGCCCTCGGGTGGGCTACGAGTGTTAGAAAAGCATTTTTGAATATAAGAAAGTAGATCATGGATGCTTTAAAATTTAGACGCACGTCGTTGAGGACAGCCTTCACGAAGGCTGTAAATCATCTTCAGGAAATTATCGAAAATGATCCTGTAGATATGAATGCCGTAGAAACTGCTTTTGAACAATTAAAGGTAAAATGCGCAAAACTTAAAGAAGTAGAAGATGCAGTTTTAGAATTAATGATCGAGTCAAACTGTACGCAAGAAGCGTACAATATTGAATTTGAAGCCATTGAAGGCTATGCTGAAAAGATGATTGCCTGGCAAGTCCGCGTGAAAAATATCATGAAGACAGATGCTTTGGGACAGAAGGACAACCACAGCCTGGTCACATCTTCGTCTTCATCTCTGCGTCTTCCCAAGATTCAGTTCCAGCAGTTTTCTGGAGAGTTGACGGATTGGCTGCGTTTCCACAACCAGTTCAAGAGAATCCATGAAGATGAGAGCATTGAGGATGGGGACAAGTTTCAGTACCTGATCAAAGCAACAACTCCAAAATCCCGGGCCAAGGATATAGTTGAAAGTTTTCCGGCGACCCCTGAAAACTACAGAAAGGCTTTTGAATACCTAAAAATGCGGTTCGGACAAGAGGATGTCTTGATTCAAGTGTATGTCCGAGAACTCTTAAAGCTGGTTCTACAGAACACAGAAGTCAAGAAAGTAAATTTGTCTTCTCTGTATGACAAGATTGAGGCCCAGCTACGCGCCTTAGAATCCTTGGGAGTCACCAAAGAAAAATATGCAGCCATGCTGTTCCCGATGGTGGAATCCTGTCTTCCCGCTGAAATTCTGCGCGCCTGGGAGAGATACGTTGGCTATTCATCAGATGAATCAAGTAAGAAAGACCTTGATTCTCTTATGAAATTTTTATCGATAGAGGTTTCTAGTGAAGACAGAATAAAACTAGCTAGGAATAGTTTTGATTCTGAGAAATTTAATTATAAGAAAAAATTAGGAAATCTTTCCACTACTGCAACTGCTGCAGATTTATTTAATAGTAACTTTAAAAACAGGAAAGACTTTAAATTTAAGAATAGTAATGATAATTGTATATTTTGTGAAAAAACGCATGCCTCTGAAAATTGTTGTGAAGCAGCTTCTATGCTATATGATGTTAAGAAGAATGCTGTGATTAAGAGAGGCGTGTATTATATTTGTTTAAAAAGGGGTCACATGTCACATTCATGTAGATCAGATGTTAAATGCATTATATGCAATAAACGACATTATGCTGTGTTATGCTCTAAATTGCCTTTGAGATCGGGTTTGGAAACTGAAAGTGCAAGCGTTGAGAATAGCACGACTGCTAGTTCATCTAGCTCTAATGTTTTGGCTAATCAAGCTTGCACTTCGGAAGTTCTCTTGCAGACTCTTGTGGTTGTGTTGCAAAACGGAAACCATAAGAGTTTAGTAAGAGCTTTAATTGACACCGGATCTCAAAAATCGTATATTTTAAAATCCACTGCGGAAAAATTAGCATTTAAAAATGAAGGAGAAGAAGAGTTTATTCATTCTTTGTTTGGCGGTACAAAAACAAAAATGTATAGACATAAATGTTATAAAATTTGTTTAACTGATGTTGATAATAATTATACTTGTAACTTAAATGTGTATGACCAAGAAATTATATGTAATGATGTTCCGAGTATCAGACATGGTCCTTGGATAAATGAGTTAAAAAATAGAAAAATTAATTTATCAGATAGAGGTCATAATTTGGGGGGGAGGGGAATAGAAATATTAATAGGAGCAGATGTAGCTGGAAAGCTACTGACTGGAACCATGTTCTATTTAAAATCTGGCCCTGTAGCAATAAAAACTAAATTAGGTTGGACACTTATGGGAAAAACTTATAGAAATGTGTGTGTGACACTAAATTTGATAAAAATCATTTTATGAATGTTACTTCCATGTTTGTAAATGATATGTGTATTTCCGATTTGTGGAAGCTCGATTCTCTTGGTATTACAGATCCCGTAGAAACTAAGACAAAATTAGAATTACAAGAAGAGACACTAAATCATTTTCAAAAAACCATAAGAGTAGATTTTAGTGGTCGATATGAGGTAGCTTTGCCCTGGGTTCTGGACAATAAACTTTTATCGTCTAATAAGAAATTAGCGGAAAATAGACTTGAAAGTACTAAAAGAAAATTAATTGCAATGGGTAAATTTGAGGAATACCAAGATGTTTTAGAGCTTTGGTTATCAGAAAAAATCATTGAAGAAGTTAACGATAACAAAGAAAATTTTGTTCATTATCTCCCACATAGGCCCGTTATTAAAGAAAACAGTACAAGTAAAATAAGACCTGTTTTTGACGCGTCCGCGCGAACGAAGGGTTCTCCTTCGCTAAATGACTGTCTGGAGAAAGGCCCCAACTTTATTGAAGTCATACCGACTATACTTAATCGTTTTAGAAAGTATAAGATTGGGGTTATTTCAGACATTGAAAAGGCTTTCTTACAGATAGGAGTAAGGGAGCAAGCTAGAGATTTTT
>BMAV01026600.1:282165-344727 GCA_019973955.1 Trichonephila inaurata madagascariensis | reverse complement strand
CCATAGTTGTCTACTAAAAATTATTTCCCTTTATCTTTCAGAATTATTTTCCATAAACATAGGTAATTGAGAATTATTGAAAACATTAAAATTAGTTCTAAAGAGATAATGCCATGGAAAGACATGCGTCTAAGTGATTTCCTGCAACATTTACTTAATTACATCCATGAGTTTTGAAACACTCATGAATGTGGACAAGAGATATACTTAAACCTCCAACAAAAGTGACGAAAACACATTCCATATTTTACAATATGCTTAAGGGTTAGAAAAAAAAAATGCTGAAATAACTTATTATGAAGAAAAATAAATCTATTTTTAAAATTATTAGAGTAAGCAGGAAATTTCAGAATAAAGCACCTATGATATCATTGAAGGGGACAATTTTCTCTCTCACAAAGCTCTTAAGTTTAATTATGATATCGTGACACAATGGTTCTTCTGTTGAGCCACATAAATAAAAATATCTTTGATAATTCTTAATTTTCAAAGGAATGGATAATGTTACTTTGTGTAAAAATTTACTGAACTATTATTAAACAAGTAAAATATAAAAAAAAATTTTTTTCAGTCAATTCCTACTTAGATCAACAAAGAAATATTTTATTTTAGTGACTTTTTATTAAATAGTTACAATTAATATAAATATGTATATACATAGGACAGAATCACAACATTAAGTGGTAATTAATTTTTATTAATTATCATTAAAGTATCATAATGTCATCCAAAACAATCATGTATATAAAATTATAGTTCAACTGAATGCTTTAAAATGTGAGAAAAAAATCTTTTCAAGTTTTGACACAAGTCTCCAAAAGGGTTGCTAAGTCGCCAAAAATGATGCCAACGTGGCTGTATTTGTAATTCTTTAAATAATTAGTTTTAATCAATTAAGTTTTATTAATTATAATTAAATTATTGTATTGTCATCCAAAATAATGAATATAAAATTTCAGCTCAATTGAGTGCTTTAAAATGTATTTTATTAAAGATTCCACCAAGATAAATAAATATATAGAGAGTGTGAGTTAATAGTAGGAATTGAAAAAATATTAATTTGCACAAGACAGTCTTGGTTGCAATTTTCGCTACATAATCCTCCTCCATCATATGCATATATGTATAAATGGCTCTTTGATACCCACAAGTTCTTACAACTTGGCTGTTCTTTCTGAAAGTTTTCTGACCTCTGTCCTAGGCACCCTTAGATTTTATGATTATTAGATTATTTTATGATTATTACCCTTAGATTATATCTAATTGAGTGCAGCTGAGTTTTTTCAGTTCAGTTTTCCCAAATGAAATGATTTTGTCTATTCAAAAAACTTTACCTAAATGCTGTCGTGAGTATTGTTTATAACATGCATAAAAAATTTGTTTTCTGATATTGGCTGCATATTGCAACATTTGGTAGTCTTTTGATTTGAAGGAATTGGTCAACAGTATAGTATTGCAGTACCTTATTTTTTTTGTATATTCCTATTTAACATATCTAAACTATTTTCTTCATTTTAGCATGGGAACGATAAACATAGCTAATCTTCTGCTTAGAAGCTCTGCAAGAAAATTTATTGATTTCCGATCCCAAAATGGAATAACATCTTGCTTGATACATAAACATCAGGCATGTTTGAAAACTGGATATGCGACATACAGTGTTCCTCAGTCAGCTCAAGTTATCATTTGTGGTGCTGGAGCGACAGGCAATTCAGTCGCCTATCATATGAATGAAAATGGATGGAAAGATATAATTGTTTTGGAACAAAGCAAGTAAGGATACTTTACTTGTAATTTGCAACATGTGGTGATTCAAAACAGTTTTTGCTTTGATTTTTCAGGTTCTTTTTAAGACTTAAGTTGTTTTACTGAGAAGTTAATTGTGACTGATTAGTGAGTTATAGATAAGATTTACATTTTTCAACACTAATTTGTCAATTATCATATATTGGTTATGATTATTGTACATAAAACACAAAAAAAAAAATCAATGTACTTGGACGTAATGGGAATATACGTAACATGTATTCTATTGTATATAGTTTTTTTGTAATTCAACCAATATATTTATTTTTTAAAAAATTTTTCTTGGCCATAGCTAAGAATGGTTTTAAATCAAGGAAAAGATATACTTTAAAGTTGTAATTTCTCCAAAATGAAGTTTTTGATAGTAGTCTTTAAGTCTAGTATCTTCTTAGTATAGCCATTTTATTTTTTTGTTGTTTGCATTAGAAATTATTCAATTGAAAAGAAATTACAATAACCGTTAACACAAAAATTACTAAGATTTTCTTTTCCTTTAAAGTAGATTAATTACAATTGTCTAATTTGTAATTTTGATCATTTGCTTCAAAATCAACTAACAATAAAAATTTAAAATTAATTGAAGTTTATTTAGTTAGAAATAGTAAAAATTTTTTTAAAAAAAAATTATGTTGAGACTTGCTTTATATGGATTAAATCTTTAATAAATTTTCTATAAATTTTATCTAATAATCTTTTTATATCCTTTTGGGAAAGTTGTGTTGTGTGTATTGAGTAAGTACAGAAAAATTTTACTTTAAGAAAAGATAGAATTTAAAAATATTGAATATATATATTTTTAAATATATCTTTTTCAAATAGGTCAAATGCATCAAATTTTCTTTGAATTACATATCAGCATAATTCCTGGTAAAATAATTACCTTTTTTTTTTCCCTCTAAGAGCAATAGAAATTGTTTTTGATTCAGATTCTAATTAATTATAAATTGATTATTTTTCTGGAATATGCATTTGAAATAAACATTTTTTTATCCCCAATTTATTTTTAGAATTGGAAGTGGAGATTCTTGGAGAAGTTGTGGGATTGTTGGACATTTCCATTCTATGTCAGAGGGTAGAATGACTACTTACAGCTCTGAATTGTATAAAAAAATGCAAAATGAAGGCCATGATATTGGTCAGTATTTTGTCCCAAAATCGAAACTAAATTACTACATTCTGTTTAATGTATCTCTTTAACTCTTTTTATATTTACATAACTTTTAATACTGTTAGAATTGCCAAATGAATGTGTATGAAAATGTGATAAGTTATAACTTTTTTAAATGACTTTTGTACAGAATAAATAAATGAGCATTTAATTGTATTTTGTAAGTTATGTTTTTCATTTAGTTTGTTATTCTTATCAAACAATTAATTAATTTTTCCTTAATTAAAAGAAATAAAAATTTCTCTGAATTATAGGTTGCTTATTTTCTAACAAAATACAGAATATACTGAAATATATTTTCTGTTCTGGTATTAAATTCTTATACTTTTAAATTTGAATGTTCTTTAAAAATATATAAGTGGTTAGAGAATACATTATTTCATTAATTTAGGTTAAAAGGATTATTGTTTCAATAATTAATATGGGTTCTTACTAACTATCACAACCATGCTATAACTTTCAAGAAAACTCACCAAATTGTGTGTGTGGCAACCCTTATTTCACATGTATCACAGGCACTGAATTGGCAACGGTTTTATTCAGTGTCACCAATATGGTTGCGAAAGTACGTAAGTTTCTTAATATGCATTTCAGATTAAACTTTGTGTCATATTTTATACACACATATATATTGTTAATGAATTGATATTTTTTTATTTTCTTTCTTCATTGGTGTTATTAGATAATTATTTATGATATGAAATAAACTGTTATTATTTTTAATTTTATGATGCAGGGTTGTATATAGTACCCTGTTAATTGAGATATATTACTTAATGATTTTTTTTGTAAATCCATTATTTAAATCTGTGCTATTTTCATTTCATCAAAGTCTGGTTTGGTTAAAATATTTCTGACAAATTTGCAAGTAAATATCATGTATCATATTTATATTTTGATAATACATTGATGTTCTCTAAAGAGATGCATATTTTTAAAGAAAACAGTAACCTAATAATTAGATCTAGAAATTAATAGATTGTTTCTCTTTTTTATTTTGAAAGAAACTTATACCTTTAAATTCTTATTTTAATGTAGGGTTTGTTGAAACTGGATCTGTGAATGTTGCTCGTACTAAAGAAAGAATGATAGAATTACGAAGAATAGCCGCAGAGGCCAGGTAAAAAGCTAATTGAATTTAGTTATGATGTAGTTTATTTTTGCTTATTATTAATATATCTTAAGACATTTTCAAAGCTAAAATAGTTTGAATGATGTATTTTTATTATACCTGCAGAGCTGTAAAAAAACCTAATCTTGCAGAAAAATTAAATATTTATTGGAAGAATTTGACTATAAAAAAACTGAAACTAAACTTTAAAAATTTATTCATATTTATAATTGTAAAATTTTCAAAACATTTTTTAAAATCTTTTATGAAATTTTGCATTTATGACAGGAATTTATATATTTCATTCCTACTTATTAAATCAATTTAAATAATAATTTTTTTTATTTATTAAATTCTTCAGTGAATTTTTTGTAATTAAATTTTTTTGCCATTTTAATGATTTTTTTATTTTTGTGTTAAAGGGAGGAATTATATAATTTATTATTAATGTTTAATTTGAGATTTTCAGTGATTGTAAATATGCTTCATATAAATAGCTGCTAGACATAATTTTTCTTATTCTTTCTTTTGTCATTTATCTTAAACAATTTGATTATATTTGCTCTTAAAGGCTTCTTAAAAAATATTTTTTTTATGTGTATTAATAAAGTAAAATTTTTAAGACTGTTTATATTATTTGTTATGTACTTTGTCATTATTTGAAATAATGTATTATATAGTAAAAGACAACAATTCATGTATGGAATTTTTTTTGATTATATTTATTTTTTTAATACATATTCAATATTTGTGGATTTGAGTCATATGAATTTGGGTACAGATAGTAAGGAGTTATATTTATTGATTATTTATTAGTGTTGTAACTTTTAAGTTATGCAAGGGCTTTTGGTAACAAACCTCATAATATTTGAATCTTGATCAAATGACAAAGATAACATCTGAGCTGGGACCCTTCTCTCAAACCTTCCACACCAAAATGAGGTCTTTGAACCTCAATAGATTTAACATGCATCAGCCCCTCTTAATTTTAGATCTTTTATGGTAATTCTCAATATTTGAAATGAACTAAAAAAAATATATTTAAAAAAACTAATTACAGTTTTTTAATTTTTTTCGTTGTATAGTAAGTGTAATTCCAGGACAATCCCACCAGATACAGAGAAGCACCTTCTTGCCAGTTAGTATTCGTCTTGCAATCGAACCTGCTGATTCCCTGGGTACTGACTATCCTCTTTTACGTCTTGTATTGTTGTAGTTCACCCATTTTTCATCACAGGTCGCAATTCTGTCTATAATATTCTCTTATCTGTAAGCAGAGCCTAACAGGCTGCTTTTCTCTTGTTCTAGTCCTCGCCTGTCAATTCGTGAGGCATCCGGTAGTTAAGCTTAAATGTTAGATTTATGCATTTGAGAGCATTAACTATTATTTTTTGACAAACGTCAAGCTCTGATGCAATGGTTCATGTTGAAACATTTCATTCTTGATTAATTATTTGTTTAAACTGGTCACAATCAACCTCAATTGGGCGGCCAGATTGTGGTTCATCTTTAATGTCAAAATTTACAGCTTTAAACTTTTGAAACTAAACTTTTACTGTATCATAAGAAATTCTATTGAAACCTAAACTATCACACATTTTTGTGGCATTCAGTTGTACTGAGTTTATTTCGGAACTCATAGTACATAATCGTTCTGATTTGTTGACATGATAGCTCCATTTTAAACACTTTTTTGGTGAACAAGATAATAAAGTTTTGACAAACAAATTATGCATTCATATAGTTCCAACTTTCAGATTTAGAATCCAAAAATCCGTTTGGAGAAAGGTTGACTACCACGGGAATGGTGGGGCTGCGGTAGCCCAGTGGTCATGGTATCGGATCATGGCAGGCATGTCATGAGTTCGAGCCCAGTACCACTAAAGACTTGCTGTGTAGGGCAGCGATACACGTTTAATCTGTCAAGAGCTAAAACATCCTCCCTTTGGTGTGGTAGCTAGGAGAGCGGGGGTGCCAGCTTAGGTGTCATCCACGTCACTTGACCATGGTTCAAAATTACGTGATCCATCGCAAAAAAGCCCTCGTGGAGCTGAACAGCTGGTAAATAAGATTCAACCCTTGAAAGAAATGCTGTCTGTCACTAGTTTATGGCCATAACCACTATTACTGTGGCTTCTAAGGTCAGGGATATTCAACCTTTTTTTCTTCTGCTGGGCCACAAATATTTGACAGTTATTTCACATGGGCTGCAACATGAAGATTAGTGTGAAGGGGGGGGGGGATGCCATAAGATCAAGGACCTTTAAAATGCAGAAAATTGATCAAAATATTAAAACTCATAATTCTGGATTTTACTTTAAAACTATGTTACACTCTATCAAACTCAACTCACAAAAATAGGTTTTAGGCATTTTTTACTCACAAGGGGAGGGCACTACTAAGGAAATTCATTTGGGGTCGAGACTTGGTGTAATAGTAGTTCTCCTTTAGGGTGTTCAACCCTCAATGTGTAATTCCACCGAATGGCCAGTCAATTTGAAGAAAATAGCCTTCGAAATTCATACTTAGCTTTTGTACAATTAAGTTTTAACATTGGCTGGTGGGGTGGCATCGTTGGTTTGCCGTTGGCCTTCTGTACCCATGGTTGCAGGTTCGATCCCTGCCCAAGTTGGTGGATTTTCCTGATGCAGAAAATCAACAGCGGCCATGTCGTATGATTATACAGCATGAAAAATATCTCTTGGGTGTTCATTTGGCTTGGATGCTCTCGGCAAAATTAAAAAATTCATTACAAATTTCGCATGCCTCCCTCTGGGGAAGAAATTGGGTGTCAAAATTACTTGCAGTAATTGGTATCGCCTAAATGGTGCCACACTAAAAAGTGCTACCAGCTACTGGGGAATGTACTAGGTCTGCAAAGGTAGAAATACCAATACGCAGTCCCATTACAGAAAAAAAAGTTTTAATTTCCTCCAATGTGTCTGTAGCCTGGTTGGAAGATCGTCTGCTTACTATGCTGAAGGTTAGGGTTCAATTCACGCAAACAACTTGTTTTTCAATTCATTTAATTATTTTTTAAAATTAAATAAATTTATTTATGAAAGGTTTATTAAATATTAATTGATATTTTATGTAATTATTTTGCATTTTATAAAGTAAAAAAATTAAATAAATTTATTATTTAAAACATTTATAATTAAAAATAATTACAATTATTATTAAAAATATTTACAATAATTGTTAATTAAAGTTATTAATAATTTTAATTTATTATTATTAATAAGAATTATTATTAATTTATGATTAAAAATAATTAATTATTATTGATTAAAATTAATTATTATTAATAAGATTTATTATTAATCAGAATTATATTATTAATTTATTATTATTAATAAGAATTATTATTAATTTATTATTATTAATAAGAATTATTAATTTATTATTATTAATAAGAATTATTATTGAAATTATTATTATTAATAAGAATTATTATTGAAATTATTAATTTTTTTGAAATTATTATTAATTTATTATTGAACTTATTATTAATTTATTATTAAAACTATTAATTTATTATTAAAATTAATTTATTATTAAAATTAATTTATTATTAAAATTATTATTTATTTATAAAATTATTATTTATTACTAAAATTTTTAATTTTTTATTAAAATTATTAATTTTTTATTAAAATAAACTTATGAAAATTAAATAAATTTATTTAAAAAGGACTTATTAAATATTTTATAAAATTATAAAATAATTAATTTAATAATATATTTTATAAATTATTTTATATTATATATAATATTTTATTTATAGTATATTGTATTTCACATTACAAAACTATTTGTAACTAATTTTTAT
Source organism: Trichonephila inaurata madagascariensis (assembly GCA_019973955.1). Classification (NCBI taxonomy): domain Eukaryota; kingdom Metazoa; phylum Arthropoda; class Arachnida; order Araneae; family Nephilidae; genus Trichonephila; species Trichonephila inaurata. The sequence goes on along the minus strand of BMAV01026600.1, from coordinate 336,810 downwards.
GTAAAATATCATTTAATATTTAATAAACCTTTCATAAATAAATTTATTTAATTTTAAAAAATAATTAAATGAATTGGAAAAAAAAAAAGCTGTTCACGGGAATTGAACCCTAACCTCCAGCATAGTAAGCAGACGGTCTACCATCCAGGCTACGGGCTCATTGGAGGAAATTAAAGCTTAATTGTGTTAAAGATATAAGCATGAATTTCGAAGGCTATTTTCTCCGAATTGACTGGCCATTCAGTGGAATTACATTGAGGGTTTAACACCCTAATGGAGTACTACTATTACACCAAGTCTCGACCCCAAATGAATTTCCTTAGTCGTGCCCTTCTCTTGTCAGTTTAAGGGTAATTTTGATTCTTTTTCATCAATGATCCCAAGCCCCTTGCTTGCATTCTACTATCATAAAAACAAAACTGCTTTGTACTTTAATAATTTGATTTTTTTTGTCAAAGCCTCACTTCTTTATATATGTATATTTCAGATATTAATCTATTAAGTGCAGGATAGTAGCAAAGAGTTTTACTGAATTCCGGACTGAAATCAGTATTATTGGTTTAAAATTTGTTCCAACTTGCTTGTGCATTTTTGTTTCGAATTTATTTTAATGCTTTTTGGCTTTACTGGAAAAAAATATAGAACAAATAACTGAATTATCAAAGAGTACATCAGAAGCATTTAAGAAACACTAACAATTTTTGTATCAACTCATATGTTTATCCTTAACAATTTCGTATGTTTATCAATAGTTTATGCATGTATAGTATGTTTATTCTGTAATAAATTTTACAATATACTTTTGTTATCCCTGTATTTTGTAACAATATCACCAACAAAATATTTTGTTGCTGTTGCAAAGATGTGTTTAAGAAAGCCAATTAATCTTTTCTTGAAAGAGATCCTCAAGAAAAAGAGCCATTGAAAGCCATTGAAATATATTTTTTAAATATAACATTTTCAAGACAAAATAATCAAGATCCCAATTGTCTTGAAACAGCATATATTCATTAGATATTTTTTGTTTGGAAAAAAAGAGAATTAATTAAAAATTAGTTTCATCCATAAAATAATCGCTATTCGACTGTTATTTGTTATCACTAACCATTACAATTACAAGAAGGAAAAAAAAATATCTCGCAATTCGTATCAGCACAACATGGATAGCAAAATTGATGTATTTGATTGCTTGGTTGATAGAATTCCTTGCTAAAATTTTTAATGCATTGTTCTTAAATAAATGAATTTGTTAGTGCAACGGGCCTTGACCAGGCTACTCAGAAAGGTTTGGTGGGCCTCAAGCTGAGTATCGCTGCTCTAAAGTCATATTAAATGTAACAACTAAAAATATTTTCATTTATTATTCTATAGTGATTATAAATTTTGATTTTATGAATCTTTTCAGAATACATGGTATTAAGTGTGATATTTTAGAAGCTAAAGATATTCCAAATTATCACCCTTTTGCCAAAAGTGATGATTTAGAGGTAGGTTTTCTTTTCATTTAACAATATAAAACGTTTTTTTTTTGTGTATTATTTTTTAAGTAAACCAAATTTAAAATAAATTTTTTATTTAAAAAAAATTAAGATTGTTTTAGATTATTAAATTATTATTATTTTTTTTTTTGTGTGCTGAATTTGTGCATTGTAGAAAGACAGGAATGGGACAAAAAATAATTAAGAAAAATACAGATGGAGGGAAACTATTGTAGTTACTTAAAAATAAAACCTATTCAAGATTAAATGATTGAGTACTAATGAAATGATAAGTTAACAAAATGTAAATATCTGATTTATTCATTATAATTTTTCTGTCCATCGTATGAGTTTTTTGATTTAAAATTCATCTTTTTATGTTTATTTTATTTTTATTTTTTCTAAATTAGACAAAAATATGCTTTTGAAAAAAAGATATTGGTTTATTTGAATATAAAATAAGTATTACTACATTCTAATATGTAAGCTGCGTTTCTCCCATTTCAATTATTAAATAAATCAGTAAAAAAATTTTTTTTGGTAAATTCTTTCTTTTTTTCATTCTTAAGGTATAATATTATTAAAAACTTCTATATAATGAATATATGATCGGATAGTTATCTGTACAATTAAATGAAATAAATCAAATTTATGTGTGTTTTCGAATTTATTAATATTTTTTATAATATTCATTCTTCATTGAATTTTCTTTGCTAATTCTGTTATTGGGCATAGCTACCACTGTATCATTGATACTGGGTCCCCAACCTACAGGGGCCCCAACATGTGTAACTAGAGTCCCACTAACAGGGTTTCATATCTAAAAAGGTCTCCAAAGGAATTTTGATACAAGGTCCACTCAGAACTTGCTATGCTATGTTTGTTATTTTTGTGGTTTAATAAGAATTGTGGCTTATTATATCATTATTAAAGTTTAATTTGTAGTAAATTAAATAGCTATTTGTTTTGATTCAGTTTTGAGTTATGAAACCATCTTTCAGTTGAAGATTTCTTATTTTAGAATTAAATAATACAATAAAAGCATATACTTGTTTTTTTTTTATCCTTATATTTTTTCTAATTTATGTTTCATTTTTTCAATTTCTGTGTTACTTACATTTAATTAATTAAAAAATTTGCAAACTCATATTTTTAAAAAAATTTTTAAGGGTGGAATATGGGTTCCAAGTGATGGAATTGTAAATCCTTTGAGTGTTTGTGTGGCTTTAGCAAAAATATCTCAAGATAGAGGTTATATTTTTTTCTCTTCCTATTGATTTTTTATTGAAGTTTAAAAATGTTTCTATATTAAATTTTTAAATTCATATCTAGTTTGTTTTATATGTATTATTATAAAATCTATAAGTGTTATAATGTATTTTATTTTGAAATTTCATTATGAACTAGCTGTATGGTCTGGTGTTGCACAGGCTTTCTTCACTTTATAAATTTCCCCTTCCCCTCTCAATATCAACAATTTCAGGGGTGGGTGTGATTTCTATAATAATATGCTATTAAAATTCCCTTTTCCAAAATTTCTTCAACTTCTTTGCCCAGTCTGATGGGTTTCTTTCCTCTCCATTTAGCCCGCCGTTGTACGGGCTTTTACTGAGTGCATAACTTTATCCCAATGGGAAGTTATGGGAATCTCTCCTTTCCCTCTCGACATCAGGGTTTCTGTGCATGCCTGCAATGTAGTGATTTCGGTAATGATATCATTAAAGTTCCCTCAATACAAATTTGTTCCACTTCTTTTCCCTTCATTTATCCCAATGTTGCACTGACATTCTCGTGAGTAAAACATTTCCCTCATGCCCTCCCCCAGGAAAATAAGTTCTTCCTCCAAATTTCTATTTTGTATTAATGATTTACAAAATGCAATATTGCTTTAGTTAGTGAAAAATGTTAATTTAAAGCTATAAAGTTAACATTTCTAATATAATATATTGCAAGAACTAAGCATATTCAATATTTCAACTATAAATACTTTCTTAGAATCTAAAGTGTTAAAATAGATCCAAAATTTTCATTTACCAATCAATCGTTACATACCTTTAGCTTAAAAATGTCTCGAAAAACTAATTTAGTTTGATCAAGAAGAAAATGGACAATGTATGATTTTATTCTAAAATAATTAATTTAGTAAAAAATAATTAAAAACAATACTACTTTAGCTTTTAAAAAAAGTTATTGGTTTAATTCCATTATCTTTAAATAATATTAAAAAAATTTATCATTAGCTATTGAAATGATTGCTTATTTCTGGAAGTGTGAATGTTGATCAGAAATATATAACTATGAAGAAAGAAACATGAGGAGGAAAAGTCTAGAAATTTATTTACTCTCACTGTATTAAAAAAACATTAAAAAAAATTAATACTGTCTAATGAAAACAGAAACATTTTAACATTTTGTTCTTATATTATTGTTTCAATGTCTTATATTATTGTTTCTTTCAGTAATGGAAGAAATTTTTATAAAATAATTTAAATGTATCTGACGTAAAAATGTGTGTGGCCTACCATTTGCTTAAAAAATGGCACTAAAAGCAAAAATCTAGTTTATTGAAATCCATCTCAGTGGCAAAAAAGAAGGGAGGAGTAAGGTTGTCAAATTTGTCTTGATAGATAAGGTAATTAAAAAAGAAAGAGAATTAATTAAACAAAACTTGATTTGGTTAATTTCCTTTGGATGGTTTGTCTTTATAGAATTACTTTATAGAATGATTTTTTTCATGAGTTTGTCTGAAAATATTAAGGACAATTTGTTTTTGTATATATAGATATAAATTACTGTATCATTTAGTATAAGATTAACATCAACATTTTTAATTATTAGCTACAGTCAAAAATATATTGTATAATTTATTTTGATTTTATTTATTTAGTGTTTGAAGCACTTATGTTATTTGTATTCAATTTGAGTCAATATTGACATTTACAACTGACTGGCATGTTAAACTTTTGAATTCTAACTGGCACTGAGTAATGTACATGGCCGTCACTTTCCTATGAACATTTTGAAGTATATCTAATTGAATGAAGCTTTATTAGATAATAAATAATGTAATGTAGGATTTTCCAGTGAAGATTTTCCACTCCTGATTTATGTCATCTTTATAAGTCTTTTCATTTTCACAGACAAGCTTTCTTGATTATAAAGTGCAATAAAGTTGTTTGATTATGTATATAGTGTGAGTATTTGCTTTTAAAACTATAAAAAAGTCAAATAAAATAAAATTACAGTTAAATCCTTGATCATGAATTGCTTACAATAATAATTTCTTTTAAAATTTTGATGAAATTGTGCATGTAATTAATTTTTCCCCAAGAATTCAATTCAGTTTTTATTGTAAAACCAGTTCCTAATGAATACATAATTTATATGTAGGTGTAAAATATTTTGAAGGATGCAAGGTATTAGAAATCTTAACAAATGGTTTCAAAGTCACTGGTGTCAAAACCAACCTTGGTGTCATCAATTGTGAATATCTGGTATTATGTGCTGGAATGGTAAGATTGTTTTTTCTTCTTTTTTGCATTCTTTTTATAAAAATTTACTGACTTTTTTCCAATATGTTTGAAAATCTAATTTACATTTGTATATATTTAAAATTTATGTTTAAGTTTTGAATTAATATTTATTAGGAAGGTAGATTAGTCCAGTGGCCGAGTGGTAACATATCTTGTTTCCACACCACAGGTCCGGGGTTCTATTCTCAGACTAAGAATGGTCAACTCAGCCTTTCATCCCATCAGTCGGTTGAAAAATGAGTACCAAGCTTTCTTGGGGACTAAACACTGGGGGTTTCATGTCAGATTGACTACCTGACTGGAACATGTGCACATGCACCCCAGTGCCCAAGGTCACTGTAATGACTTCACAAAGCTCTGGTATAAACTATTTATTTTTCAGTAAGAAAATCATCAAAAAATATTCTATCACAATTAATTAGCAAAGGGTCCACAAATTTCAAGTCTTTCGCTGCAAAGTATCATCTCTCTCACATAAAATAATGACGTAAATTAACACGCTAGAGACAAGTCCTATACATTCATTCTCGGTAATTCCACACCAAGTCTGGGGGAGTTTGCTGGCTTTAAATCCGCCATGCAGTTACACCTTCGCAATTTCCATGGTTCCAAAATCCGCCTTACTTCGCGGACTAAGGTATAGCTGTATCACAAGTCTTTAGCGGGAGGGGCCTTCCCATCAGTTCCCTCACGTGAAGCTTCTCCGGTTCAGACTCTGCCGTACTTCGCAGATCCAGTATCGCTTTCTTTCATTGATCGGGACTCAGACCGTTCCCGGATCTCCCCAGTTCGGAATCTGCCATACTTCGTGGACTCACTATCATTTTTTTCTACTCGCTGAAGGGACTTCAAACGGCTGCCTCAAAAAATCCAGTCTCCTTCGTACTCTCTTGCTCTCCTTATATACCTCTCGTCTCCCACCATCTCTCACCTCATAATTATTTTTGATCTCTTGTTTTTAGGCAGCCCCTGTCGGTCTTGGCCCATTTGATCTCTTGCCCGTTGGGCGCCGATGGCTCGGTGCACATTTTAAGTTTTCAGACGTGCTATCGTCACCGAATTGTGGGAAAACAAAAGCGCAATGTTACTGCATCTCTTTTTGACAGTCCGGATAGACTGGGAAAATGGACCCAAATCTTTGAACACCCAGTTACGAAATTCTTCCCCAGCAATTAGGGAAATGTCTGGAGTTTTCCCAACATCTGCCAGCATCAATCTTAACAATTAGGGGAAAGCGACCGACTTCGTCACAGCTGCCTCCCTTCTTCAAGTGTCCATTTCATGGGACTCTAGGAAGTAACATCACATTACTGGCAAACCTGCTAGTGGTCCTGCATTCAGTGAGACCATTCTCGGGTAAAGCAATTAACTTAAACACACACAGTGTAACTAAAAATAACACTAAGTCAATTCCCTGCAAGAATGTTACCAGTTATTCCTGTTTATCATATCACTAAGTTTGCATACCAAGAGGCTCAAAGATTTGATAACAAAAACCTTAATTATTTTTACACATACAACACAAACATACATTCACGCACACAGAAAAAAGAGTAATTTAAAAGAAGAAAACTGAAAACACATCATTCTAATTTTCTTAATCTATCTGTACAATAAAATTTCTTGAGAACTCAGGGAGGAAAAGAAAAAGTCCCAAAACTAGTCTACCTATCAATCCCATGAACACATTGCATCTCTTGTCCCAGGTAAGTTTTTCCCTGACAATCCCCACTCATAATTGTGGGTTTGAGGGGTCCTAAAATCCATCGCCATCGCCTGTTCAGAAGGACTAAGGCCTTCCAAATTTGCATCAGAATGTCTATATCGACCATTCGTGCTACATCAATTTGCTCTAACCATCTCAAAATCTGAGTCGTTAAATTACATCCATAAGAAGCACATACCTCACTTTTTTAATAATGTACATGCCAAATGGCATAATGCATGCGGCATACTTGGGATAACTCATCATGAAAGAACGACGAAAATATCACTTCCACAAATCCAGTACAGTGACCCACGATGCAGCGCTGTTCTTTTCTACAAAACCTTTCATTTTTAACAAAAGATAAATCTCGGCTCGTGTCACCTGGTTTAAATTCCCACACTTAATATATTTAATATGCGGGTGCGGGTATTGGTTCACTCTTCCTAACCAAATAACGGGCAGAGTATGGTTGGACTGCCCCATCCTGTTTACACCTAAATCTAAAAGCTACTCGGTATCTCTTAATCTCGGTATCTCTTAATATCTGGGATGTACAACAAGTTTTGATTCTAAACGGATTTCCCGTAATTAAATTAACATCCCTCTGCCTTAAAGAAATCGTCCCAGGATCTGGAGGAAACCCTTCTTTCTTATTTGTGTTAACCTTTCTTAAATAGTTACATCGATCAGGTGGTAATCTAAAATACAGTTGACTTTCCCTTAAAATACCCTGAAAGTCAAAATCCATAAATAGCTTTACCGAATAGAGAATTTTGGAATCTTTCACTATTCCCTCCAAGCTATTCTCCATAACCAAATTTGCCAATTCCAGCTTCCTATGGTACAATTTTATCAAATTAAGATGATAAATGGTACTGCGATCTCTTTTTCCGAGTAAATCTATCTCGAAATTAAATTCTGAACTAATGCTAGATCTATTATCCATCTCTAAACTATTCTTATCGATCTCCTTTGGTTTTGAGTGAGTCAATTGCACTGCCAACTCAACTCCCAAGCCTCTCCACACATCTGCTTTATACATGTTTTCTTTTCCCCCATTTAATTGTCCTGCTATCTCAGCCATTGTAGGATTTTGAAAACTTTCACGATCCACTGTTAACTGCTTTTCACCACCCGTTAACGTCACAATAGTATCTTTTCCCTTGCAGTTATTCTCACAAATCAAGGTTTAAGGGTTTGTCAAACCCTTATCTACTATCAATTGTAAAGAACCAACTCCTATGTCCCCAGGAGTTATTACCTGCTGTGCACCCACCACCACAGCCCTAACACTTTCTCCACCTGCAATTGACCCCTCTATCCTTTCACAATCACTAATTCTATACACATCGATTCCTTTTCCTTCTCCGACCTTAGACCTTTTATTTTTTTCTGTTACTATCCCCATTACTTCAGATGGGGGGAAAACGTTCGTGTATCTCACAGGGGGAATCACAATTCTTCTTTTCAAAATCACAAAACGTGGCGTCCTCCATGCTTTTATTAACTTCTGGGTTAATTAACGGCCTACACTTGATAACCGGTTCCCTAAATTCTGCGGTATGGTTTCCTGACAAATAACAGACATTCGCAAGATTGTTCCTTTTATCACCTGCATTCATATTGAACTCTTGTTCTTTCAACTTATTTCTGTGTTTAGCCCTCAGTTGTTCTAACTGTAGCGGTATCTAAATAAAAACCAGTACTTAACCGATCATGCCAAGACGATCATCTTCGCGTGATCGGTTAAGTACTGGCGTTCGGATCGGAAGGTGCCCGGTACGAATCTATACCTACATTGGTGACTCTGGACTGAAGTAAGAAAACGCAACTTTCAGAACTCTCGTGGCGCCATCTACTGCAAGAAAAATAAATAAAATAATAATAATAAATAAGAAAGAGTAAAAAAATAAAAATAAGAGAAGAAAAATAAATAAATAAAAAAAAACATACTCTCTCCAAAAACAAACGGTAGATTACCTTTCTCTCATCTCAGCAAGAAAATAAATAAGAATAAAAATAAATAAATAAAAGTTAATGAGAGAAAGAATGAAATAATTAAATAAACATGCTCTCTCCATAACAAACGAACAAAAAAAAAATCATTCGCCTATCCATCTCACTGGTGGCAGAGTAGTGTAGCGGTATTTAAATAAAAACCAGTACTTAGACATCAGGCGAAGACGATCGTCTTGGCGTGATCGGTTAAGTACTGGCCTTCGAATCTATACCTACACTCTTCACGCTCTTCAAATCCCCTAAGTTTGCATTCAAACTTCTTGCATGCCCAAAATACCCTCCAATAAACATTTAACTGACTCTTCATTATAATAGTTACTTTGACAAATTCTCTTCTTAAATTCTATCTTGGGTAAGGTACTATCCACTTCCACCCCTAATTATTTCACAATGTCTAACAAGTCACCTTTTCTTAGTTTTAAAAGGAAAGACATCATGCAATAATACACAATAAACAACTAAACAAGAGTACTACAATAAATTGAAGAAAACACACTTATACTAAAACAATGCAATCCTATTGGTACTGCTAAAATACTCCGAAGTAACTATGCAAAAATTGACAATATGTACTTTAAACTACAACCATACGCATCTATCAATATCATAAAATAAAAACACAATGCTATGATTCTGACCTCGTAAACAAAACTAATATAATAAAAAAAAACACTTTTATACCAAAACAACTCCTTTAGCCTCTTGGCAAACAAAATTCATTAGCGCGAGCACAAAATTGACTTAGATTTCCAAACAATACTAAGCTAACAAATAAATAAATAGCTACTCTGCTTCGAGCGTAATCTCAAAGAAAAAGGACTTACCCTCTCGCACGACGGGGAATGCTGCTCCTTTCCTTCTCTTGCTGCTTGAAGCACTTCTCTTTTGTAGCTGCACCCTTTTTTCCTTCGGCAAACTTTTAACTCTGCTGGTATAAACAGTCCACACTCTTGACTGGAACATTTTTCTCAAATATCGCGCACACACACAAAAAGGTCCGTCTCACTCGATTTAAAAGATAATCCTTTTTGCTATTCAGGTGTAAATTCCAGCATTTATTTCATTTAAATGCAACCTGCTGCGACCAGATATATAAATAGTATAGCTGTAATGACTTCACACAGCTCTGGGATGAACTATTTATTTCTGAGTAAGAAAATCATCAAAAAATATTCTATCACAATTAATTAGCAAAAGGGTCCACAAATTTCGAGTCTCTTTCGCTGCAAAGTCTCATCTCTCTTGCATAAAATAATGGCGTAAATTAACACGCTAGAGACAAATCCTATACATTCACTCTCGGTAATTCCACGCCGAGTCTGGGGGAGTTCGCTGGCTTTAAATCCGCCATACAGTTGCTTCTTCGCAATTTCCACGGTTCCAAAATCCGCCTTACTTCGCGGACTAAGGTATAGCTGTATCACAAGTCTATAGTGGGAAGGCCTTCCCATCAGTTCTCTCACGTAAAGTTTCTCCGGTTCAGACTCTGATGTACTTCGCGGATCCAGTATCGCTTTCTTTCATTGATCCGGACTCAGACTGTTCCCAGATCTCCCCAGTTCGGAATCCGCTATACTTCACGGACTCACTATCATTTTTTTCTCCTCGCTGAAGGGACGTCAAACGGCTGCCTCAAAAAATCCAGTCTCTTTCGTACTCTCTCGCTCTCCTTATATACCTCACTTCTCCCACCATCTCTCACCTCATAATTCCTTTTTTGATCTCTTGTTCTTGTTCTTAGGCCGCCCCTGTCGGTCTTGGCCCATTTGATCTCTTGCCCGTTGGGCGCCGATGGCGTGGTGCACATTGTAAGTTTTTAGACGCACTGTCGTCACCGAATCGTGGGAAAACAAAAGCGCAATGTTACTGCATCTCTTTTTGACAGTCTGGACAGCCTGGGAAAAAGGGTCCAAATCTTTGACCACCCAGTTACAAAATTCTTCCCCAGCAATTAGAAAAATGTCTGGAATTTTCCCGAAGTCGGTCGGCATCAATCTTAACAATTAGGGGAAAGCGACCGACTTCATCACATCATGAATGTTGAGATGGGCATAGTAGACCTTGTTTCGTTTAGTTTAGGAAGGTAGATGCTACTATCAAATTTTGAAATATATTTAAAAGTATATTTGGAATTAATGTTAAGAAAAGGAAAAATGCTTAATATATATATTATTTATTTTTACCAAAGTAAATTAAAGATACTACATAAAGAATTACTAATTGCAGTAAATGTTGTCCTCAAATCATTAAAAAATATTAAAAATTCTGTGCATAAAAGATATATTATAATTTAAACTTAAGTAAATTGTTTCTTTGATTTCTTGCTGTTTATCTGATTTTTATAATTTCAATCACATTATGATATTATATTGGAATTCTAATTATGTATCACTTTTAATAAATCTTTGGACTTACTTTATTCAGAAGAGTATTGTTATATTCAGAACATTATGCTGTATATTAGAGTGCTAAAATATGATATATATTTGGAATAATAAAGCAGATACAACTACATAAATGTTTATTTTTTATTTGAATACATAGATATTTATATTTGTGTTAATGATACATTTACATGATAGTGGACTAGAACTTTGGGTGTAAATTGTCTTCCACCATTTCGTGTTCCAACTCAACCAGCTGAGAATGGATACGTCATAACAAGTCCTGTGCCTGGATTGACTCCTACTACTCCATGTGAGTATTATAGCACTGAGTATTTAAAATTCAGAATTACTGAATGTTATTTAAATATTGAGGAAATAGTAATGAGATAGTATGTTTTTAAGTGTACCATGTTCAGAATTTTGCTTGTTACAATCTTGTAATATGACACATATATATATATTTATAAAACTAATAGTTTTGTAATATGCTTATTAAATATTTTTTTTAACCTTACCAAAATAGAACCATTAGTAAATTATAATGTTAGCTTCTTGTGTAATTGTATACTTTATTTAGTCATTCATAAGGTATTTTGAAAAGACAATGCATTTAAAATGATAAAATTTATTCATAACTCATTCCTCTACATGCATCTCATAATTGGTTATTTTACAATTTCTCTCTCTCTTTTTTCTTTTTTTAAAAAAACGAAAAACGATCTAGCTGTTGTGCCATTTTTCTGTAGACATATTGTTTAATTCCAGTAAATGATTTATAATCATACTTCTGTCAGCCACAAATAAAATAAGTTTACAATGTGTATGCATTAAAAATACTTGTGACAGTTCAAGTTTATTTATTTCAAGATACACGTTAGTGGTTTTAAAGGTGGTGTCTCTTTTTAAAAAAAAGTTGACTAAATTAATTTTTAAAGTATACAGAGAGAAATAATATGTACGTGATAATGTAGTTTTGAGTTATATACATTTTTTAGAACTGTTGATAAAAAATACTGTGATTTATTCTCTACATTGCTTACATTTTTTTAATTCCCCAAATAGTTTCTTAATTAACTGTTATTATTATTATTAATTTATGATTAAAAAATGTATTTTTCTGACATATTTAAATGTAAACCTTTCATCACCATTGTTTCATATCTGTTTTTATATTTAGTACTGAGGGATTATGATGCTCGACTTTATGTTCGGCCATATGACACTGGATTTCTTGTGGGAGGTTTCCCTCAAAAGGCAAGGCCTTTATTTACTGACAAAATGCCAGATTACTTTTCTTTTCAAGAGCTCACTCCTAACTGGGAATATTTTAGTAAGTTTTCTTTGCAAAGTGTATATGCAGAATCTATATGTTTATTTGCAAAATATATGAAGTTTATATTGTTAACTTAATTACATGCTTTTAATATCTGTAAAAGTTGACTCAGCCTTTCATCTCTTCAATGGGTCAATAAAATGAGTACCAATCTTGCTTGGGAACTTAACACTGGGGGTTTTTGCATCAGAATGATCTGACCTGAACATCTGCTCATGCACCTCAGGGGCCAAGGTCACGTATACTGAGTTGAGCACAGTAGGCCTTGACCCTCATAGGATGTCGTGATACTGAGTTAAATTTAAGTTAATGATGTTTTTGTAAAAAATATTTTTGATTTATTGTAAAAAATGTTGGGAAAATTCCCTCCCTCCTTGTAGTAGATGCTTTTTTTAGTATTGTGCAATTAGCTAGGATCAAATCTAGTTTTATGAATATTGTTGGTAAAAGCACAAAAAATATGCAAAAATAAAACTTTTCTTATTGTTAGTTATTACTAATTTTACTTAACTGCTACTGATAATTACATGTAGAATGACAGGAAATTGTTATATTTGGCTATATTTCATATTTTGATAATTTATCACCTGCTCTTGTCTAACCAAAGAATATTGATTTTTTATATAACTTTTGAATAATGTCATAAGTAACATTAATTTGTGTAATTTAATTGTGGTCTGGATAACCCAGTGGTTATGGTCACAAACTTTTGGTGGGCATGTCATGGGTTTGTGTCCTGGTGCTACTAAAAACCTGTAATGCAGAGGGGCTGATGCATGTTAAAACTGTTGAGGCTCAGAGTTCTCCTGTTGGCATGGTTTAGTAGTTTGGAAAGGGTGTGCCAGGTCAGGTGTCAAAATTATTGTTACAGTGGTTAAAAATATGGGGTCCATCTCCAATAGAGCCCTTTTGTTGCTTCATAGTACAACATTAATAAAATCTTCTACATTTGTAATTTCATTAACATTAATAATTAATTTCAGTATATTATTGTGCTAAATAATTTTTTGATTTGGTTAGTGTCTTCATTGTTAATGTAAACTTGTATTGCTTGATTAACTTTTTATAAAACATTATTCTTTGCATTAGAACCAATATATGAAGAAGCTGGCTGTAGAGTGCCTATTTTAAAGCAAGTTGATATTCAACGCTATGTTACTGGTCCTGACACCTTTACACCTGATGGGCATTGGATTTTAGGAGAGACTTCTGAGGTATTTAGATTTAAATGCAAATAATTTTTTTCCCCTGTTTTGTATGAGTTTTATGCTTTCGTTTTAATAAACTGCATTACTTTTTTAAAATTATATATTAAAAAATTTTTCTTCTGTTTTTAATTTGCATTTTATGTATGCATATATATATATTATACAAATTAAGAACTGAATAAATTTTTTATTGAGATTATTACCTTATTAGTTGCACACCTAATTTACTTAAATACTTATCTGATTTTCAGGAATTTACTTTTATGTTTTTTACTTTTAAGAATAGAATACCTATGCAATATAAGTTATTATTCGATTCAGTTTCAAATAAAGTTATTTTTTCCGCCTTTTATTAGATTGACAACTTATATGTTGCAGCAGGAATGAATGTCAATGCAGTTCAAGGTGCAGGAGGTTTAGGCAAAGAGTTGGCTGATTGGATAACTTCTGGAGAACCCAAAGCTTACTTGCTGCCTTTTGATATCAGGAGATTTATCGATTTTCATAACAATGCAAAATTCTTAAGAGAACGAGTTCAAGAAGCTGTTGGTATATATGTTTTTGAATAAAAATTGTAGATTACATGTTTTGATAGAATGCATTTCATAAATTTGAAGGTATTTTCAGCATGTATTAGACACTAACAAATTTTGATACTTGTATTGTATGACATTCACGTAATAAGTAAATCATTTTGCTTAAATATTTTTTAATTTTGTGCTGTATCATGTAATACTTGTGTTTGCTTGACTCAGTTGGAATATAATTATATTATCACAAGTATATTTTTAAGTAACATTGCCAATACTTTTTAAAGTTTTTAAATAAAAAGGGTAAGAAAAATTTTAATGAAGCTTTCAAAATGTTGTCTTTTAAAAATAAATTGAAATATTATGGTTTTATTTTTAAATAGTTGTACATGCTCGGAATTTTTATTACAAAAAGCCATTAATCAGGTAAATGAAGATGAAAATATTGTTTGTATTCGTTATCTTTTAATTTTTGTTGTTATTTTAGTGCATCCTATTTTAATATAGATTTCAGTGATTGTGAACTTGAGATTGCTTTTTGCAGATAGACACACACATTCCAAAATTTAAATTGCTGAGGATTAGTGGTCAGTTAGATCAGATCAGCAGAAATGGTATACATTGGTGTGCAAAAGTTATGCAACAATGTAAATTTTTAGCAGATAACCATGAAATTGCAGAAAAGGGGTTATCCAGTACAATGAACACACAATTCAGTAGAAAGGTGATGCGTATGCAAATGTCAGGAATAAAACATCATAAGCAAGCTGTCGGTATGCACAGCTCAAGATTACAATAAAAGGAAGAACAGAGGCACAATTAAAGACATTTGCAGCTAGTGCAAGGGAGTTCTTTCATGAAATATAGCTAGAAGAAATCTCCTGGACGACTTCACATGTGGAAGAAGGATCAGAAAGCTACAGGAGGGGCGTAATTTGACCAGAGTCGTTGAATTTTGAATCAACAAAAGTGTCATTTTGCGCTCTTGCGAAACCTTCCGAACAATAGGTACAGCTGTTAGAAAGGTTGGTGGTGGCCGCCCTAGGAAAACAACTGCAGTGGATGACCGATATATCATCCTGTAGGCAAAAAGAGCCTGATACCATTCAGCAAGTACCATTGCTCAGAAACTGTGTTCAGCAACAGGGCGACAAGTGTTGCGGTTTACTGTGTCCAGACACCTTCGCAAAGGTGACCTATTCACCCACCGTCCTGAATGCTGAATGTCTTTGACAGTTGGTCATCGGTGGCACCATTTAAAGTGGTGTAAGAAGCATAAAAATTAGACATTTCATCAATGGAGTCATGTCTTCTCTGTGGATGAGAGTCATTTCAGTGCTACAAGCGATTTTTAACGCCAATTAATTTGAGAGGTTGGGGCGTGGTTTCATCCCAGTAACATCATGGAAAGAGACCGTTACAGTGGTCCTGGAATTGTCGTCTGAGGAGGCATTATGCTGAACAGGCAGACTGAGCTCCATATTTTTTGACAGAGTTTCTGTAACCAGAGATTGCTTTTGTAAAAAGGTGACTCTTCCCCATGTACGTCTGTTCTGAGGTGCTATTGGACCAGACTTCATTTTTATGGATGACAGTCATGGCCACAATAGACTGCTGGTGTTCAGAAGCTACTGGGAAGGGAAGATATCACTCGGATGCAGTGGTCAGCATTCTTCCATGATTTAAATCCAATAGAACATGTGTGGAATGTTTTGGGGAGATGCTTTGGGGCACAATTACATCCTCTGGGGAACTCTCACCAACTGAAACAGATGCTAATTGAGGAATAAGCACTCTTACCTCAAGAACTGTTAAATAATCTGCTGCTGAATATGGAGAGATGGTGCAAAGCAACCATTGCAGTAAGAGGAAGGCATATCCCACACTAAGGAACATCTGCTTGTTGTTCTTTCTCTTGGATAGACAATCATGTGTAACAATACTATGAGTTCATTAAAACTTTTCCATACCACTTGCATTGTATTTATTTTTGGGCAACTATATTTTTGTCATTGTTTAAGCTCAAAATGCTGTCTCTCTTATTTCTGAATTTCATGTCACTCAGATGATTTCTCATAGAGTTATGGCAAAAAAAAAAAAAAAAAGTACTTTTTGCTAAAGTTTTGCATACCAGTGTATAATTTATGTTGAGTTCTAGTAACTGGATGTTAAAATTAGTTAGATGTTATAATTAGAGATCTCTCCATAATAGATTTCTATTTAAAACCCTAACTTGGACAGTACAAGTTAGATGTTTATCTTTTTAATTTTGAGCAACAATGTTTTAAATGTAAGTATATTTGTCACTAAGAATTATTAGAAGTGCTGCTAGTGGTTGTTGGTTCACAAAGATTTTAAAGTTTTAAATACAGATTAAGAATATAATATTAATCTCATATCTGCCGATAAATTATTCTCATTTCAAATATATAGCAATAATTTATAATAAAAGTACCTGGAAAATTTAAACACATAGTCATGCAGCTTAAAAATGTTTTTGTTTTAATTTAAGGAGGAATTTTCATAATGATTTGATACTTTTTTTTAAAAAAAATTACTATCAGGAATCATTTGTCAGAATAAAAATTTATGAATTCTTAAAATTAAAAAAAAATTCTATTATGGAGAAGCATTTTATGAGAAATATAATTGCAAAATGTCACTTTTAATTTGATAAAATGTCATTCCTTTGATGAATATTCTTTTTAAAATTACAGTGATTAATTATGCATTCATGCATATCTCCAAAAGAATCATTTGAAATTTGTAAAAAAAAGAGGGGGGGGGGAGACATATCAGAACAATGGATTATTTATATTGTTGTATTATTAGGGATCAGTTAGATTTTTTTCTTCTAATTTATAAATTATTTTAATTAACACCCTTTATGTTATCTGTACTATTACTTTTATTTGTTTTTTGTTCAAATTTGAAGTGGCATAGATATTTTATAAATATTACCTTTTTAATTGAGTTGTTCATATATATATACTATATATCTAGTTCTTTTGGAATCACAGAGCCATAATTATATTGGAATTATTGACAAATATTTGCATAATCAGTAGAAAAGAGAATTTGAATTGGTATCTCTATCCTGTGTAGGTCATAACTACTCCATCCGACATCCTTTGTTAAATGAATTCAAAACGGCCCGTAAATCACGATGCTCACCTCTTTACACAATACAAGAGCAAGCTGGTGCAGTATTTGGTGAGAGAATGGGATTTGAAAGAGTTTTATATTTTGATCCCTCAAAACCAAGTAAGTATAAAGGGAAATTAAATATATATATAGTCTTTAAAATGTGATTTTGAGCTATTTGAGTTTAATTTTGTCAATATTTGTTAAGTAAACTATTCAATTAAAAACATTAAACAATTTTCATGAAAACATTTTAATTTTAAAAAATATAATTGAGCCAATGATTTTTTTTAACTTTAAAGAATTTTTTTAAACTTTTGCATTTGAATTTTACTGCAGGAAGAGTAAATAGTTTTCAGATTAAACTAAATCGTTTTTATTTTCACACAATTGAATGCAAATAAACATATAGAAGGCATAAAGAAGCTTTTTTATTGCAGGTTAGGTAAAAAAGAAATTTATATATAAAATAGACTTGATGTGTGTGTTAAATCTTATTTAGCTGAAGAAATAATTATTGAATCAACAGAAACGAATTTCTAAACATAATATATAAAATATTATCAGAGATCACTTTTCGTGCTCCCATGCTACAAGTCTGGGGTTCAAACTCTGTACTGAGAAAAGTCGACTCAGCCTTTCATCCCTTTAGTGGGTCGATAATTGAGTACCAAGATGGGGAACTAATCACTGGAGTCTCACGTCAGACTGACCACTTGACTAGAACATTTGCTCATGCATCTGAGTGCCCAAGGTCACGTAAACTGAGATGAGCGCAGTAGACCTTGACTCTCATGGGCTGTTGCGCCACTGAGTTTAATTTAGTTTAGAGATTACTTTAATCAAACACATTTTTTCTTTTTGATTATTTTTTGTGTTGCTTCTGTCAACTTGTGAATGGGTCCAATGTAGTTTTTCTCTTTAGCCTCCCTTGTTCAATAACTGAAATAATACTTATTAGATGAAACATTTTATTTTAAATAGAAATAAAAAGACATAAGAAAAATAATCTTCCATTTCTTTAGATAAAAATGTAACATATTTATTCTCAGATAAATGTAAATTGTTGTAAACATAGCTATAGATTAATTGAAAAATTGATAGTAAATAGATTTCTTGAGTCCAGTTAATTTAAGTAGACCCAGTGCCAGTAATATTTATTTATATTTACATATAGGAAGTTTTTCTTACCTTAGTGAAGGATTATAATCACAGTTATATATATATATATATATATATATATATAATTATAACTAACAAATGCTATAAATTGATTTTATTTTAACATTTAAACAGAAAGCTCACTGGCCTTTTCTTCAGCTAATATACTTAAAAAAAAAAAAAATGCAACTGCCATCTCAGGATTCAATTTTACAGTTGTTCCCACATTCATTCTCCACATTAAACAGAAAGTTCTGTGAATGTTTTTGACAGGCCCTCTAAAGGCCGAGAAATAATTCGTTCCCTTATGTATAAAAATCATTTATCATGCATGTAGTGGCCCTTACTCTCAATTTCTAAATGTTTTGTTTGATACAAACATCTTTGTTCCACATTTGTTTCCCTTTTAAATACTTCCTTCTCAGGCATCCTTTATTATAGCATTTTTTAATCAATGTACTTCCAGATATGCATGTAATGATTTCAGGGGGTAAACAAAAAAAAGTTGCAATAGAGCACTTTGATAGGTAGATTAAACATGCTTTTTGCTTCTGTAAAAAGACCTGAAAAGGGAGGGATTGTATCATTATAATCTTCTCTTTTGATATTATCTAATTCAGCTTGTATTCTTTTGTTTGTATTACTTCATGACTTTGTGTTAAGAGTTGCTGCTAATACTTTTTTCTTTTTTATTATATGTAAACCATTGTTTCTTGTATATTTTTATATGTTGGAATAGCTCTTAAATTTTAAAACTAAAATAAATAAATTTGTTTTTCAATTATTGTGCTCAATTGTTCTATATTTTTGTAGAATGTACTACAATTAGCTTAATGATCATAGTACAACCAGCTATGATAAGGTTGGCAACATTTCTTTTTCTCTCTCTTTTTAACCCTTAAATGTATATTGCTACCTATCCAGTTCCACTTATATTTATTCAAAAACTTGAGTGTGTGCGTTTCCGAATGCAGGCAGATGACAATAGACAATAAATCATGTGGAGAAAAAAGACATTATATATATATATATATACTTTTGGTGTGTAAGTTGCATTTTTTTTTTTTTTTTTTTTTGATGCTTGAATGTGGTGAATGATAAAGTTCCGTGTTGGAGAGATATTTTCTATTTTCGAGTTTCCTATAAAGGAATGATTTTTCTAGATGAAAAAAAAGTGCTTTTCATTTGTTGTCAGGTAACCTATCAACGTTTGATGTTGCATTTGAAAATTTTATTTGTTAGATGCCAGATTTTTGGAAAATACTGAATGCTGCTAAATCTCTGCTTGCAACTTTTTTCGAAATAAATGCTAATACCATTATGTGAAATTTTTTACTTATTTTTTACGCAACCTATGACTACATTCCTATAAAAAAACTATTTTTTAAAACTTTAATAAAAAAATCATGCATTTAAGGGGCATTAATACCATAATATTATTTTCTATGAGTTCCTAACCTGCTCTCAAAGTAATGTCATAGTTATACTTATTTCTTAATATTTTTTAATTAGGTGTATATAATCTCCAGTGTACACTATTTTTGAATAAATGTTAAAAATAAAAATGTTTGCATTATGGCATCATTATTGTACATGTAGACATTTTAATAATTATATATAATGTGGGTAGGTATGCAGAGCAGTGATGATTAGTTCAGCTGCGTGTGAGTAAAAAAGATTGAGAAATTTTTTTTTTATATCAAAAAGGTTATCTCCCTCTCTCTTCTGGTAGGAAGGTTATTCTCCCAGATGTTAAGTTCCATCAGTTTTAAGTTCTTGTTTCAGCCAACCATTTAAACGTGACCAACAGAGATTTCAGTTACCATAATTTCATTTATTGCATCAACTGTTCTTCTAAAAAGGAATTCATCTGATGTAAATTTTTGTGGAGTAATTGTTTAACTATTTTATAATAAGTTTACTATGCTTCATGAAACAGTATTTCATATCTTAATTCAATTCAACATATTTAGATTTTCTAGTGTAATGATTAATCTTAAATTAAAATTTTTTTATGTGTGGTTAGAAGAGGAACGCATGGATCCACCAGAGATTACATTTGGAAAGCCATCTTGGTTCAACAATGTTCGAGAAGAATATACTGCTTGTAGGGAGCGTGTTGGTGTCATTGATATGTCCTCATTTACCAAATTTCATCTAAAGGTGAGAATTTAAAAAAAGGCATGTAACTTTCAGAAATAGATTTAAAAAAAAAATTATATATTTGTATGTTATTTATTTTACTACAATACTTTAATATATATAAAAAAACATACACATTAGATGTACATAGATAGTACATTAGATCAGTGATTCTCAAACACTATGCCACTTTTATGTGCTGCCAAATTTTTTAAAAATTATGTATTATGCTCCTGAGGAAAAAAAATATCAAGAATCGAATCATTTGGGCGTTTTACAGAGAATAGGAGTAAAAAGATCGTATATGAGAGAATAGGAATAAAAAGAAGTAAGCAAAAATAAAAGAAATATGTATTTGTTAAAAATATTTTTTTATCCTTAAAAAAATTATTATTTTTCTGCCACATATTTTTTTTTTTATTTCTAATTAATTCATGATCAAGACGTGTTAAAGACAAGTGCGTTATTTATTTTTTTGAATATTTTTCTACCCTTCATATTTATATTGATAATTTCTTTTTGAGATTTACTGTAAAATATGGCATATAATGCACACTTTGAACATAAAAAATATGATCAAAATTTAAGATAAGGCACTATACGTGATTGGCTTCAAAAATAAAAAAAAAGAGATGAGCATAAAAAAAAATTAGACTTCTACATAGATCAGAATACTGCTAATTTAAAAGAAATGGCATACCTAATGAACTTAAAGAGTTGTTCCAGAAATATACTGTATTTTTTTTTCAAAAGTCTGGGATAATATCTCAAATAAATGACTTAAAAACATAAGAAAATTGCATACATAAATTTCAGATTTCTTCATGAAAAAGGGGATGCACGTTATACAGTAAATATACCTAAAAATTAAAAATATGCCTTGAAAGAATGGGTGTGCGTTATATGCTGGATTTTATGGTATATATTTTAATTTGCTGCAATTTTTTTTATCCCATCAATGTTATTTTTTAAAAAAGAATTTATGTGTTAAACTATTTTTTTATTTTATTTAAGGAGACATTGTATGATTCAATTGACAAAAATCAGTCATAAATTTAAGTAAATTTTTTAACCTTAATTATTCTTTATATAATTTTCTATAATTTTTCAAAATTTGAGAAGCTCCAAGTTAAAAAAGGAATCCAGTGTTGCGATAACTTTTTTGTTCATCTTTATTCTCATCTCAATGGCAAATAAAAACTTGAAACTGATTTATCTCAAAAAAAAAAAAAAAAAAATGGCTAATTTATCTTTATTTAAAATGCTAAGACTTTTAATTGAAGCTTGATATGTTTTCTTCCTGTTGTTATCTGTACATGTAACAAAAGTTGCTATGTGTTTTGGAATCAAAGCAATTCTTATTTTTTAAAAAATAGTTGAGTTTAGAATTTATACATTTTATAAGAAATTTTCAATAAGCATTAATTAAAAAAATGTTTTACAAATATCAGCCATGTTAAAAGAAAACCCATGCCACCTTTAATTATAAATGGTTTGACATACTTGTCGAAATCAAATTTCATGTGTATACATCAATTATTGTAGGAGGAGTAGCATTTCAAAATCTCTTCGTAAATTTTTAGATTTTTCTTCAAAAAATTAAATGGTTAGCTTTTTGTAGTATTTTAAGAACAAAAACTGTTTTAGACTATTCTTATACAGTAAGACCCCGCTTAACGCGGAGGATACGTTCCATCAAAATAGAGCGTAATGCGAAACAGCGCTCAACGAGGCTATCTTAACATGTAAATAATGTGGTTAGGGGAAGATGGATAGAAAATTGGTTATGTATTAAATTTAATAATTATGTTTTTTTAATAAAAATAAAACCAAACATTTATTTCTTACAAAAATAAAAACAATATAAACAAATATATACGTATAAAAACAAATAAAATTCTAAGTCAGTCAGATCATTCATTCTATTCTGTGTTTCCAATTTTCTGCCTTTTTATCAAGAAGACATCTTGTTGAAGTTGCCAAATTCAATGCAGCACTAATTTGAGATTGATGTTCACCATTGCATTTTAGTTTCCAGTGAAATGCTTTTTCTAGTTGCTTTCTTTTCTTGTTTTTCATTATCACCCATGATAAAAACTAAAGATCATAATATTTGTCACTGTATTAATCGTTATAGTATTATATAAATTTATGCTTAAAATAATGTCAACAAATGTTTCAAATGATAAAAATGTGTCCGTACAGCACCGCACCAAACAAGAAACACAACTACACTGTTTCGGATATGTTATGTACATAGTTTGAAACCTACAATTTAGGGGAATCCCTGGGTTCAAATAAAAGAGCACTAAACTGAAACAGCGCTAAACGAAACAGCATTAAACAGGGCCTTACTGTACATGGATTACAACTAAAAAAATTGTAAAAACCATTAAATCAAAGGGTTTTTTTATATAAATCATACCATGTCACTTTAACTAACTAGACTACAGGTGATCTTCTTTATTTCAACCTACAGTTTATACTGGATGTCTGGACAGAAAATCCAAATAAACTTTTAAAAATTGGGAGGGCGGGGGGAAAAATGGTACAGAAAGGTGTGGCTTTCTCTAAAAATATTATAATGTGGGTTAATTTTTTTAATTAGTGAAAAGGTTGTAGTTTTAAAGTTACTAAATTGGCACTAACAATATTTCTACTAGGAATACACAGCTAATCGATACTTATAATTCTAATACACTTCTGTTTCATTATTTTATTTCTTTATTAATGAATTTTTAAAGTTCATTTGGACTTTCTGCCCATCTTATATTGTGGGAGCCTCTTGACCAACTCATTGCTTATTATTTTCATTGTTAACAGTTATTCATTATCTAAGTCAATTTACATTTCATATTTTATTTCTAGTCTGGAGGATCTGAAGTTGTGGATTTTCTACAACTCTTGTGCTCCAATGACATTGATGTTCCAGTTGGTAATATAGTATCGTCTGGTATGCAGAATGATCAAGGTTGTTATGAAAATGATTGTTTGTTATTGAGGAGAGCACATAACTGGTACGTAGAATTTGGGTACTGGTTTAATAGAATTTTATATACAGGGGGATTCACTACCAGACCGACAAACGTATAGGGTGCGCATGTGTGGTGGTGGTGGTGGGGTACCTAGATGACCTGAAATCACATAGGAATGCAGGACCGCAAATGCTGTAGTTGCGAGCTATGTCGCAAAGAAGCAGAGAAAAAGAACAGAAACAGCAACGCATTAATGGGACCAAAAACATTTTTTTGAAAGGTTGTTCTTCAACAGGAAATTACGACTAGAAGTCCTTTTGCAGTCCTGACAGTCAGGGTTATCACTCGAATACTGATATTTAGATTGTCTTTTACCAGAC
Source organism: Trichonephila inaurata madagascariensis (assembly GCA_019973955.1). Classification (NCBI taxonomy): domain Eukaryota; kingdom Metazoa; phylum Arthropoda; class Arachnida; order Araneae; family Nephilidae; genus Trichonephila; species Trichonephila inaurata. The sequence goes on along the minus strand of BMAV01026600.1, from coordinate 312,812 downwards.
ATAAGACCACTTCTACATTGCTTAGTGTCCTTGTCGTTTGCTATCTATTCATTGTAGCTCTCATTAAAGAACACGTCTCAGGTAACCTGCTGTTCACACTTGTGAAGGTTGTGAAATGTGGGACAAGCCAGTTTGAGTAACGTTTTTAGTACAACTGCTGAGCTGCAAGCTTGTTAGAATCCACAGCTCCATACACGATCAGCAGGTTGACCAGTTCCTCATCATAATAGGATTTCATCCTACTACCTCGGGAAATGGATCGCAAATGACGACTTCCCGCAGGATTGGTGTTCACGAAAACTTTCGTTCCGCAAGACTGCCTGGAAGAATCTTCCAGAACGTATGGAGCAGGGTGCAATTCCATGCAGCGTCAGTGTCAGGCCTACTAGTTGAAACTTTAAGCACCTGTTGAGGTTTTCTGTCTCGTTAATGTCTTGCTGTTTGGGCTTTTTTTTGCACCTTAGCTCGCAACTACAGTATTCCTATGTGTTTCCGAGTTGTCTCTGAACCCTCTACATACCCTGCAAGTTTGTTGATCTGGTAGCGAATCACCCTGTATATTAAATATATGTATTTGTTTTCAATCTTCTGGTATGTTTTTTAGATTTGGAATATATTTTAAGTTATTAAAAAACTGCCTGTTTAGATTATTTAATTTTATGAAATTTTAGTTACTCAAAAGTTTGATTAAGTTTATTTTCATAGATTTAAAAATATTTATTCAAATTATGAATAAAAATAAATTTTTTAAATTTATACTATGTTTTTAATTTTACTGTTTAAATATTTCACAGAAATATTGTTTGGATATTTCACATTTATTTTTCTTTTATAGAAATTTAAAAAAAGTATTTATCTTAATATTTTTATTAGATTTTTACAGAATCTTTAGTCATTTATTTAGTATTACCATGATAATACAGCCAGCAATTATAAAAATAGTCGCAACTCTTGAAAATAATTCATTAATTACATTCATTAAAAAAAATTTTTTTTTTAATATACAAAAAACCAGGTTAAGAAGTATTTTAAATAAGAGAAAAATTACTTTTAAAGAAAAATATCCATTGTTTTCTAAATAATACTAAATGTTTTTTTATAATAAATTTCAGTTATTTTATGATGTCCCCAACTGCACAACAAACTCGCATCAGTGAGTGGATGAGGAGGCATATGCCTAAAGATGGGTCCGTTTCTATGAGTGATGTGACATCAATGTACACAGTCCTAAATGTTGTTGGTCCTAAGTCTCGAGAACTCATGTCTGAATTAACCAGAACAGAAATGGACATAGCAGGATTTACATGCAAAGTAAACCTCTTTTTGTACATTGTGGATTATGTATCTTTATTTAAATTTGTAGACAGCATTTTTTTAAGTACTGTGTTATCACTGCCAATAATAGAGTTCCTGATTCTTTACATAGTATTCTTTGTAAAATCTTTATTGTAACATTTATATATTCATACAAGTACTATTAGTTATATGAAAGTTAATTCCATTCCATCAATATTCCCAAATTCAGTTTCTATGGTATTGTTTTCTATGCATTCATGTAAGTGCTGTTTACAACTTAAACACAAGTCTTAACAGATGATATTGTATTTTTGTTATACCACAATTTCATTGTTTATTTTTGTTTTTCTTAAGGGGGTTCACCCATGTGACAGCCTGTTTTTAAGTATTTTTAGGGAATCTTTTTGACGACCAGTAAAAAGTTATCATTTATTTATGTGTTTTAAGAGTATGTATATAAATGTTTAGCCAAAAATATCCAATAGAACGTGAGTTATAGCATTCTGAACACACCCGCCTCGATAAAATGGATGTTCACTTCCACGATTCTGGCTGATTGGCTTATCTAAAATAAATCTGGCAAAAAAATTTTTAAAAAATTAACGGCGTTTTAATCTATAAGCTTAAATGCACCGCATGAACTACACTCAATTGAAAATATCAAAAATTGGGTTTTTGGTAGACCTTTGAAGAAAAAGTTTCGAATTTCATGAGTTTTTTTCTTATAAAAAATAGAAATATTTTGAATTTTGGAATGTTCCGGATTCATTTGGAGCGTATATTTGTGCCGAATCTACCCTATAAATTTGAAGTCATTCGGTCAAACCATTCTTGAGATATGATGGAGGAAAGTTTGAAAAAAAACGCGTTTCAAGTCCGATTAAAACAATGAAAATCTTATCTTAGCACTACGAACAGCTGCTCTTCTAACACCTGCTTCTTTATGACGACTTCGAATTTTAATCAAGTACTTTACCTCCGTATTCTAGACATGTTGAAAAAGCAATTCATGAAAAAAAAAGGTTTTTTTTTTTGTTTTTTGAAACCATTACATGGGTGAACCCCCTTAATGAGTGCTAAATGCAAATTTAGAAACTGATTTTAATGCGCTAAATAAAGATTTACATTCAAAACCCAGATATTCATTTTTCTGTAGCAATAAAGATGATTTTTATAATATGAAGAAAATGTGCAAGAAAAATTGACAAAACTCAACTCTTTTTTTACACAATACATATGTTTCTTAAAAAACCGTGAAAAAAAATACAAGCAACATATTGTAAATATGGGGATATATTTCACAATTTTAAAAAATAGTGCAAGATGAAAAATCTCTAAATATTTTGACAAAAAATTGTGCAAAGAAAGTAATAATGAAATCCACATGTTACATATTTATAAAACAAAAACAACTCATTTTTATTACAAAAAAAGTTGAAGTGAGTGTACAGTGGAAATTGTCTTTAAGTTCAAATTGAAATTAGGAATAAAATTACTAACAACTATTCATCATTACTTGATAATAAGCATGCACATTTATTATGAACTGAATCAAAAACATTATCAGTAGATGTGTCAGTATGTCTAGCACAACTGTCACTTTTGATTCAAATGAAGAATTTCTTTCATTATCAAAGGCTCAGTTGGTTTTGTTTGTGTTGTTGTTACAGTCTGTTATTAGTGGCTACTTTTTTTTGTTTCACAAGTTGCTTATACAATTCTTGATATCCCGCTACACGAAACTTAAGATTATGTTAAAATTTTAATGCATGTTCCATGTCAGAATCATGAGTAAGAAAATGGTGTTCTTTACTTGTAGCAAATTTCAAGTCCTCACAAATGAAATCAGCTGTTAATAACTGAACTTCATCTTTGACTTCTTTATTATCATATAAACTGTTATAAATTCTATCATATTGTCCTTATCCAAAGGGCACAAATTCCCAAATTTTTTGGGAATTCATGCTAGAACAAAAAATTTCTTTAGTTAATATACCGTGTTTCAAAATCGTGTAAAAAAAAAAGAGTTGGGATATTAGTGTTGGATTATAATAGATTATCATTTATTGAGTGTTGTCTCAGTTTCATGCAGTACTAATTTTATCTTATATTGAGATTAGTATGATATAATGTTAATACATGTATTGTCTTTAGTACAAGTTCAGGAGATGTACAACAACAGCCTGCACATGTTAGCTCTGTAATAATTATTATATAGCTATTAACATTTTTTTTTTCTGTGTATTATGAAATGTTTGGTGCTGCTCTCTCATTTTACCATGAATATAAAAGCCCAGTATATTATGGATTACCTTATTTTATTACTGATGTAAAATTTTGCTCATTGGTATTAGTTTTAATCCACATCTCTAATACTAGAAAATTAATGTTGGTTATGCTGGTGAAGTTCTCGTTATGGGTTTCAACAATACAGGAGAGCCAGGATATTCCCTTTATATACCATCTGAGGTAAGTTGAATATTTTGTTGATGAATGATTTAAAACATTTTTCAATTATTACAATAAAAAGTATTTATATTTTAATTACATTTATGACTATAATTTGTGTTATTGATTCACTTATTTATATTGGAAGAATTTTTTAGGGTATTTAGTAAAAAGTGGAAGTTATTCATAAAAAATGAATTTCAACTCATATCACATTTATAAAATTTATTTTTTAAATATTTGGATTTAATGTAAATGCGGATATCATTGTTAATATTTCTGCTGTATAAAATAAACCTTGGAAAATTGCTGAAAGTTAAAATTAATCAAGAATTTTTGTTAAAGTTCTTATTTGCTTAAAACTTTTTTACAACCAATCATACTTGGTAAAAGAAATGAAATAAAATTTAAATTAAAGCAATTATGTTTTTCATACAACTTTTTAGAAATATTTTAATATTTATGCCCTTAATTTTAGTATGCTCTTCATGTGTACAATAATCTTCTAAATGCTGGAAAAGACTATGGAATTCGAAATGTTGGGTATTATGCCTTACGTTTCTTACGCATTGAAAAATTCATACCATTTTGGGCTGAAGAATTGGATAGTCATACTACTCCATTTGAAGTTGGAAGAGGTTTCAAAGTAAAGATGCAAGTGAGTTCATTGGTTTCAATGAAATTTATTTTGATTTAAGACTATATTTCTGTAATACTAAGGAATAGGACAAAAATCGTTTTTGCAAATCAAAGTACTGCATATTAATATCATTCGCTGATTTTGCTATCCTACAGAAAATAACATCATATTACATTATAATCCGAGTTAATCTACTTTTTTTGGTATACTACTGAGATAAAAAGTATCTGGAATATTTCCCATAAAATATATTTATAGTAGATATCTGAAAACTTGTGTAGAATATTTTTGTGGCTTGCATAAACATGTGGCAGCACTCAATTTATTTTGTCAGAAAATAAATACGTTTTTAATGAGAAGAATTTTAACTTTGCTGATTTTCCAAAATAACATGAATTAAATGTTTTGTAAATTTTTGACAGCTATAAACACAGATGAAATAATATGGATAACTTTTTTTAAAAATCAAGTTAATATATATCTTTTTTATTGTTGTGTATTTTGCGTCAGTTTTTCAAAACAATTAATCAGAAATGCCTTGAATTGTGGAAAGATCACTCATGGCTTTTACATCACAATAATATGCCTCCTCACAATACTATTATTTGTTTGTCTTTTTGACAAAACATGCAGCCCCACAAGCTTTATTATTTATATAATATGGCATTATATGGTTCCAAGGTTGAATTTGACTCTTAACGATCATTGTTTTGAGTTCATTGATGCGATACAAAAAAAAATTCCCTATGCATCTTGATAGAGCTTCGCAAAAACGACTTAAAGTATGTTTTAAGAATTGGAAAATATTGATAGAAGTGCATTTGAAGTTGAAGGAGATGCCATAAATTTTGATTAATAAATATACAGTACAACCCCAATTTAACGAATCCATCGGGATGGGACATTTTGTTCGTTAATCCAGGTCCAAAGAAAATAGAAATTTTTTGTACTTAAGTTTTGGAAATTCTATTATAAAAAACTACACACACATCCAAAAAACCATGGTTGGAAAATACACACTTTTTATTCAACAGCTAAAAATACTATTAAAGAATTTTTTCTTACTGATCCCAATACTGAATAATAGATTTTTGTCTCAAAAGAGTTCTTTTTTGACTTTATGCAGAGAAGAAATACTATGCCATTTAATTTGTTTATAAACTATATTTTCAGTCACCAAATAATGTAAAGCAGTAGAAAATGTAACAGTTTTGGTATGAGTTTGATTATCAATTTCTGTGTGAGAATCACTGTTCATTAACTCCGACGAATCAACAATTTCCTCAACTTCAGCTGCACAGATATAAGCAGTCTATCATCAAATGTAACATAATCGTTAAAATTTTTAAATATCTACTGCATTGTGGATTGGAATGAGATATGAAAGGACTTTTCTATCCTACTGAATACTTACACAGTAGGTTACATTCATGACTCATTTGCACCTGTAAAGTGAAATAAGGGTCTGCTTCCTTTCTCATTGAAATTTGCTGCAAATTGTGAATAAGAAAAGTATTTTTCTGTTCCAGACAAAAAAGATATGTAATTTGAAAAAAAAAACTGATTTTTTCTGATACAAACAAATAAAATAATTTTTTTCAGCTATTGAAATAATTAATTGAATAAGGGTTTTTTGCCTTCAGTCTAATTGGGGAAAGAGAAAAGTTCGTTAAATCGGGGTCCGACTGAATAATCTTTGTTTTATGACAGCATTCCAGATCAGTCATAAAACGTAAATTTATTTGCATATTTTGTTTTCTGTACCATAATGCTACATGAGTTTTCAATTTTATATTCTTAAAAGGAAACATTGCTTATTTGTGATATGTTTTCAAAATTTAAAACACAGTATTAACAGTTATACAATTCATAATGTTATGAATTTTCGTGGCAGTTCCAAGACATTTTGCAAAAACAGCCTAAAAATAATAATTGTAAGAAACCTGTTAACTGCATAATTGATTATTTATAATATCAGTCAAAAGTGAGTTTGAATTATATGAATTTAAATTAAAGGTTTTGATTATATTAAATAACATATGGCAATAATTATTAAAGGTTAACAAGTAAAAAAAACCCTATGAACTTGTAAGTAGTATTCATTTTTGTTAAATTTGAAGTACATTGTCAGAGACAGAATATTGTCAATTTCATTTTTCTGTTGTATATTTTGAAAACCATTCTACAGTATTGATATTATAATAAACGGATTATTATTGTCAATATTATACAAAAAAATACTTTATTGTTACAGAAAGACTACTTCCTGGGAAAAGCTGCATTACAACAACAATTGGATCAAGGCCTAAAACGACGTCTTGTTCACTTCCAACTGGAGAACCATGACCCTGAAACTGATATTTGGGCTTGGGGGAGAGAACCAATTTACCGTAATGGTCACTATGTAGGAAAAACTACATCATCTGGTTATGGTTTCACCCTAGATCGAGTAATCTGCTTAGGTTTTGTTCATAATTTTGATGAAAAAACTGGCGAATCTCAATTTGTCTCCACAGATTTTCTTACCACTGATGCACATTTTGAAATTGAAATTGCTGGGAAGAGATACCCAGCAAAAGCTAGCCTCCATGCTCCTCCAATACCTATCATTAGCATGAATGGAACCAGCTCTAGGTATACACCAAAAGCGAGAATACATGCACATGTTGCAACTCCAGATTCCTAGTCACAATTACTCAAAATTTATGTAAATGTTGTACAGTCTGAAAATTTTTTCTGTAGAAATAGCCATTTTAAAGAATTTTATGAAATAAATCTAATGTAGATGCTTTTTTCTCCTTCCATATTTTTATCTCAATTTTAAAAAAAGCTAATTTATTTTATGCATATATATCAAACACCAGAAAAATTAGTACACGATTGACCACAAGACTAGGTATTAGTTTTACAATTGAGGTATATTCTGGGGTCTCAGATTTCTCTGCAAAAGAAAATTGAATGTCATTGCACATGTTTAGATATGGATAGAAATTAAAAAAATGAACCTATTATAATGATATTTTGTTGAAAATGCATGCATTTACATTTGACCAGTCACTGATGTTTATAAATGATTACCAAGGAATTTCCAACTAGTGCTATTTTCCCTGTTGATGAAAGAATCGATGGATTTTATGCCACTCGCATAACCTTTCATCTGATAAAGGATTCAAAGACCACATTAATTATTTTCACTGATTAATGGGTAAGTATAATTTTGTCTAAATGAAATGCATAGTTCTATAATGTGCATTTCATTACAGGATTTGAGTTGGTCATTGACTTTTAAAGTACATTATATTGTTCATAATTGATTAAGCACTGAAATCGTGAAGGTGTTAATGCACCTATCATATTAAATGATTCTTACAACTGATAGTGGTCACACTCACCCAATATCTTTTTACCATCATACTTAAGTGATTGTCAATGTTTTTAAAGCTGCCACCCCACCCCCAAAGAGCAGAAAATTTTTCAATGCCCTCCCTTTTATGAAAATCTTGTAATTTAGATTATGGGTAGGGGGTAGGTTACTGTAAATTAACCCCCCCCCCCCAATTTCGAGTAATTTTTCTCAGCAGATTTACAAACCGATTTTTTGCCTAGGAAGATAATTACATTCCTTTAACTAAGGGTAGCCAAAAATTTTAGGTTATTTTATATACCTTTTTGCCATTAACAAATAGTTGAGCACATTGTATCCGAAATATAATCAAGATAAGAAAATACATATAACGAAGAACTTTTTGACCTAAATTATGATAAAACCATTTATTTTGTACAAAGAAATGGGGTCGCCACCCCGAAAAGTTTAAGAACCCATGCTTTAGTCAATGAGATGGCTGTGCTTGGTGGTTTAGTATTTTTTACTTGTAGAGAGATGGCACATCCTCTACTTCCATGATTTTGAGTTGACTTTTCTTTGTTCTAGTTACAAAGAACTAAATCCTCACTTGGCAAGGTTGGAGGAAGGGGAAACAATTCAAAATTTGCAATTGATGTGATTTTGAAGCCTAAATTCTGTGAGATGACCACCATTCTGGAAGCTGGCTTTCAAAGTAGTATTAGTTAAAAATTTGAACAATTTCTCCAGCATACAAACCTCTGTGGTCTCAATATTCATAAAAAGGCTTCATGATCCACTGAGGTACTTCCGGGGACAGAATATCCTTAAAACACTCAAGTCCTAATGCATCCGGGGACAGAATATCCTTAAAACACTCAAGTCCTAATGCAAAGACTCAAGGTGTTCACAGTAAACTTTTGTTTCATTGAAGGTAGATTTCACTCTTTTATGCAGATCTGAGAAGATTGGAAATTGGTTGAATTGATTGCAACCAAAATTCTTAAAATGCATGAGAGGAGCTGTCGAGTAAGTTTGTTTTCTTGCTCGTACAAATAGTGTTAAAAAAAATTTATTAAATGTTTGAATACCAAAACACACACATGCTCGGTGGCCCTCAACATCCTCCCATGTGACCCGCCTTCCCCACTGGAAATCAACAATCATACTGTTGTCATTAAATTGAAAGCTTTATACATATTATATACTGTTATGACAACTATCCATGCAAATTCAAACTTCATTTTTATCTGAAAATTATAATTATTTATCATTCTTACACAAAAAAGTTCTATTACAATTTCATAAGCACAATGAAAGGTACAACAGAATATGTGCATAAGATCTATTGTTATATACTTTGTAAGAGCACATTTGTATCAGTTTTTCTTAAAACTCCTTAAGCTCTAGGTTATACTTAACATCGTTTGATGAAACAAAGCATGAATACAAAAACTTTTTGTTGCTGTAACAATTTACCATTGGTTTAAATATTTTTGGACTGTGGATGGAGACTTCCTTATAATTTGAGTTTGTAACAGAAATATAAACAAGTTAGAAAGTTTTTTTCCCCCTCCAAAAAAAGGAAAGATTCACAACATTAAGTATTGTATTTATTCTATAATTGTTTATATGAATAGGTCTTTGAAAACAAAACAAATTAAAATAAAAATATGTTTCAAAGATTTGATGATAAAAATATTTAAATACATTTTCATTAGTTTAGTGCATTTATTGTGCAAATCACAATAGTTAGAATTAATTTATGGTAGTCTGAACACCTTTAGTCATAAATACATACTCTATAATGATAATTATGTAATTTGATCTCAAACAGAATAATTCTGTTTTAATTACTTAATTTTATATTACATTTTTTTCTTTTAATACTCTCCCCATCTACAAACTAAAAATAACAAATAAGTAATTGCTTAAATTTTATTGTTCAAATGATGTGAGCGGATCAAACTTTATTTAAGTTATCCTGATTTCTTCAATGAAATAGTGACTGAACATGAATAACATCAAACATGAAATATAAAATTACAAATATGTTTCCAAAATGTATACAATCAGCCCAAAAAAGTACTAATTTACAGTTCTTCCACATGTATTACCTAAAAGAGAAACAAATGCATTAGACTAAATTTAAAAAATACTTTATATATATTTTATGCTGAACGAATAGCCATTTATGCTAAAAAATTAGGACCCATAAAAATGTCGGAAACTAATGCAAAAAGGAGAAATAATAAATCTTACCAACACTGTTATGAGATGAGCTTTTTCTGTTTCAGAACAGGATGCATGATTTAAGTAATAGTTTCATAGATAATATATATATCAATTAATTTTTATAGGAAAACAAGTTATGTGCAAGCAGTATACAAGAACTATTTATACACACATGTTTATTTGGAATTTTTTTTCTTGCATTCTTTTAAGTCATTTTCTAATTTAAAATAACACTGGTTTTCTAGTTTTAAAATGAAATTAAATTGGCAAATATATAGAATCTAAACTCAAGATCTGGAAGTTTCAAATCCATTTTTTACGAAGTTTATATTAAATACATTGTGGGATGTTTCTCGCATTATTGTTCAGAATGGTCAGCCATTTGACTGATTCAAAATTATGAGGTTCATTATCAACAGTCTTTGTGTCCCTTCTAATTATGATGTTACTTAATAATCAATGTTTTGTAATTGCTTTTATGTCTTTTTAAAAAACTACCCCATCAGTTTTGTAGATAATATAAATTTCACTTTTAATATTATTCAAGGGAGTGAATATTAAGCATCGCCCTATCCAGCTACTTGAGGGCTTTAGGTGACAGACCTCGTAATTTTGAACCATGGTCAAGTTACGAAGATGACACCTGAGCTGGCACCTCCCTCTCCTAACTTCCACACCATACCAATCGGAGCTCTCATCAGATTTGACGTGCATTGCGTCCCCTACAGGGCGAGTCTTCAGTGGTACTAGGCTCAAACTCATGATACACCGGCCACAAGTCCTTTATCTTGACCACTAAGCCACTAATATCATTCAAAAACGGTTCATAAAGTAAATGTAAAACGTTTATACTTACCTGAATTTTTTCCTCTTAGAAAAATTTCCATGTCCTAATTTAGGCTTTGAATTAAAAGCAAATTCTTCTGATTGGCTTTGGCTATTTCAAATAAGACAAAAGAAATAATAGTTTAAGTTTTCCTCGAATTTGCAAAAAAAGTTGCTGAGTAAAAAAATAAATTATTTAACAAATTAATGCTTTATATTATACTGCAATTCACTGTACCTTCATCTTAAGTTGCGATTCTCACTCACATACAATAATAATAAAAAAAATCTTATTATTTTAATGTGAAAATTAAAAGGTTTTTGATATACTTACTTAGGCTGTTCTATCAAGTGAGATAATGTCTGCATTGTTTTAGAATGATTTCTTAGGAGCATATCTCGTCGTACCATAACATTGGGATCAACTTGAAAAATTAAATGTAAAAAGCTACCAACATTTCTAAAAAAAAATTCAGATTTTAAAATTTATTTTGAATTTATATATCAGCAAAATAATTATGAAATTAACATTAAAAATTTCCTTTTTTCCCAAAGTTTTTTTAAAAAAAAACTACATAAAAGTAATTACATATTTATAAATGAAATGCAGAAATATGCATTTTGAAAATATTCTCAAGATATATATCTATCTTTAGATAATAAACAGTAAAAATATTAAGTTCCATGTAGTTAATTTTGGTATTTACATATTACACACAGTTGACTGTTTTTACCAAATGCTATAATATGTAGAAAATAGTGGAGAACCGTTCCTGCACATGCTCAAATATAAAATCATTGTTTAGAATTTGTGATAATAATTTTCTCCTATTTTGTTGTAAAGAATTATTATAAGTTGGGATCTATTTCTTACAGAAGCAATACAGTTAAGTATTTTTAAAAATACAGTCTAATATGCAAAAGACTAAGGGTTTTAGCAAAACAACAAAATAAGAAACATTTCAGAAATGCATGACAGTATTTAGGTTTGTACTTATGAAGACTCGTTATTGTGATTTTGAATGCAATTAAATACAGCATTACATTTTTCTTAATATTCGCTAATTTATTCGTCACTGGGTGAAATGTTGACAGCATTTGGCAATGCCTTTTGATTTAACACATCCAATGTATAACATGTAAGTACCTTAACGTTTTTATTTAAGACATGAATTATGTTTATATCTATAAATAAAATTGTACATTTTGAGCGAGGAACTCCATAAATAACAGATAATATGTTTAAATTAAATAATTTAATATCCAAATTTTAGTGATAAAAGGATAACTCACGTTTCAGAAGCAGCACTTTCATTTATAACTTTAGAAAGTAAATAAAATGCATTCTGAAAAGATAATCTTAGTTGGTGCATTAAGAAGGTTCCCTTTGCTACATCGTTACCTGTAAGGCAGAAAAAATTATTAAATACAATTAAAATACATTAATACATTTTCTAAAACAATAAAATCAAATAACACTAAAACAGGTAAAATTTACTGTGATAATTGATTTTACGAGTTCAAATTTAAAAATTTAGATAAAATAGAAAAATAAATGTAATAATTTATTTATGGAATTTCAGTAAGAATGGAATGAGTCAATAATACACTCCAAAATCTTTTGATTTTTTTAAGAGCTTTTTTATTAAAATTCCTTCCCAAGGGAAGGAATGTAAGTTGCCAGAGCCCGAGGTTGGACTTCTACATGCTAGATGGCGACACCACCTGTTTCCAGCCCACTACACCCGTGGTTTCTACTGCGACTGCCCACAAGACTTTTCAGACCCACTGATTTAACAATCACGTATGTGTGTACTTGAAGGGTATTTGGTGCATTGGGCACCGAACCCAGGCCCTCTGGTCTGGAGTCCGATGCTCTAATCACTAGGCTACCCACCAAAATTTTAATTATTACAATTGCAATATCTATTAATTATCAATGAACATTATTTTTCAAGCACAGTTGTAGCCAAAAATTGATAACATTATTAAAATATGATAAGAGGAAATGAATTATGTTAAAAAAGTTCTGCATTAAAAGATATAGGAAATGAGATAATTCCACAAAAAGAAATTAGTTATCTAAAAAAGGCTTCCAAGATTTCAAATTCTTTTTTAAAAGTAAATTAATATCTATCAACAAGGATATCTATTTTTTCCATCTCTGATAAAACTATCAAAGGTGCTCTTCCTTTTTTTTTTTTGACAACTATTTAGCTTGAGAGATTTGATTACTTGAAAGATTAAACATAGATATATGCAAAACCTGTGTGAAGTTAACTAGTTTGTAGTAATATATGTTTAAAACTTTGACTATTTAATATGATTATACTATGCAATAAATGCAGATCAAATCATATTTTGTTTCATATATTTCAGGAGAGAATAACAATTTACAAAAAAGTACACCAGCAAGTAGTTAGAGAAATGCTATGTATGTTATTAGAGAAATGTTATACAATAAGTGGCCAAATTATTATGACCACCACTTCAATACAATATTAGACCACCTTTTGCCCTTAATGCTACATGAATTCTTCTTGGCATGAACTCTATGAGATGTTGGTAGGTGACATGAGGAATCTGAGATCATATTTGATGAGTTTCATTTTCCGATGCCTTCAGATTGGATGGTACTGGATCCAGCTGTCTGATACCTCATTTGATCTCATTCTACAAATTTTCAATTGAATTGAGACCTGGTGATTGTGAAAGCAAACAATGCAAGGTAAAAATCTCAGTCATGCTCTTCGAATGATTCATGGACAATACCAGTAGTATAACAGTGAGCATTGTCCTGTTCAATGTATTCATACCTATCAGTGTACGCCATTAACATAACAGGATGTACTTGATCTGCGCAAACACTTAAATACACTTGAGCATTCAGATGTGAATCATATGTACATAATGCTATCCAAAGGCACTTCAATGTTTATGTAAAGAAACTTAATACACATAATAAAATTTGCATTAGAAACAATTGCGATTTGCATAATATATATTTACAAATAATGAAAATAGAAGTTCTATCATTTGTATTTTTTTTGGGAAGATATCAGGATATCCAATGATTTCCCTTTAACATATTTTTTCCCTAGTAATTTATTATATTTGTGTTATGACAGCAAATACAATAATATTTAAGAATATCCATATAAATTCCAATATTCTTACATATTTAAATTATCAATCTTTTGATAATGATAAACAGTTGAAAAAAACTCACCTTTTTCCATTGGATCTTCAACACTTAGAAAATTTCCTGGTTTTAACTTAGGTTTATATAGAGCATCTTCTTGAAAATGAATAGAAACTTTATGATAGTTGAAGTTTATTCCATAATGTTCAAAAAATTCAAGTAACACAGTTCCAAGGTTTACTGATGGATCACATTTGGGCTTATGATGACCCTGTAAAGAAAATTTCTAACATAAACACATTGAAATCACATTTGAAGAATGAAATTTCTTTTCTTTATATATATATTTTCAACTTGAGATATTTTTATGCATTATAAATTATTGTAACTACTTATCATATTTAAGTACATATACAGTCAAACTACCATATAACGAACCTCTATTTTGTGAACTTTTTCCTGAAACCACAAAGATTTTACTATTTTCCACATAAAATAACCTCTAGATAGTGGAATACATTTTCTGTTTAATGAACTTTTTCTCTTGTGATTTGAGAATTTTCTCAATGCGTTTGTCTAATTTATTTAAACTGCATTTTCTTTGTATTTCAGATATTAATATCTGTCTAGACATATGTGAAAAACTAATAATAAATAGAAGTTAATTTAAATCAATATACCTGTTAAAATTTCTAGAGCTTCATTTTCCACTGCTTAAATAATTAAACAAAAAAATTTTAGCATACCTTTTGTTCTTTAAAATGTTGTACATTTAGTTATTAACAGAATTTTTTTGTTTTGTTTAGCTTAAACAGAAAAGATTATTTGCCTTTTAAAGCAACTCTTAGATCATTTATAAGAAACTACATTAATTACTAAAGGTATTGCAATAATAAGAAAATGAATGTGTTAAAATACAGTTAGACCTCCATTTTCCGAACTTCTACTTAGCAAATATTTTCATTTTCCAAACTTTTTCTAGGAAACAAGAACATTTTACTATTTTCTTCATAAAACAACCTCTACATAGCAAAGTGCTTTTCTATTTAACGTACATTTTCTCTTATAATTTGATTTTTTTTCCTATCTATTTTTAAAATATTTCAGGACATTTTTCAAATTATATCCTCTTTTAGCACATTTTATGGTGATCAATGACCTTAAACTGGTTTTACCAAGTGCCTAACTCATCTTAAGTAATGAAATTTTTCAAATAAAAAAAAAACTCAAGTAAAATTAACAGATTTTATAAGTAATTAAATTTAAGGACGCATGGTGGTAGTGTATGCTTAAAATTACTCGTTAAAAATAATGCATCTTAAAAATTACTTGGAGGCTTAAAATTAGAAAAAGTCATTAAAAATTCATCAATTTTAATATAAAGTTATTTTTTAAAGTTGAAAATACTCTGCATTTCTAAACAATAATTTTTTTCTTGTTCTCCTTTACAGATTTCTTTTTGTTAGGTAAAATTTATAAAATGAATAGATATTAATTTAAAAAAAAAATGTGAATACCTACTTTTTTAAAATAATATATAATGTTAATGAATTTAAAATTTGTTTTATGTGGTCTCTAAAGTATATAAAAAAACGAATCTCTATTTAACAAATTTTCCATATAACAAACGATTTTTTGGAATGTAGCTACTTTGCTAAAAAGAGGTTTGAATGTATATATAGAGAGAAATTAGACTACTGTTTACCAGTTGATTAAAAATGCATATATAATAAAATTACGTTAGCTCTCTCTCTCACACACATTTAAAATAATACATTTTCCTCAACTAAACTATATATTTAATGTGATTTAAAAACACCGTAAAATTACTTAGGAAACAACAGTATTTAATTATTCTGAATTGGTGATAATTCTCATGGTATTGAATGTGTAGCACTGAATGATCATAACATTTTACAATTAAGTAACAAAGATGACACCTGAGCTGGCATCACTTTCACTTAATTTCATGCCAATGAACAGCTCAATTTAATCCTTTCTTCAATATAAATAACCATTTTCAGAACATGCACAGCCAAAAATGAAGAAATGTATTTTAGATTTCAATGCAAAGTTTTATTTTAATTAAAACAAATTTTATTAGCATTTCTTACTTTTCATAAATCTGGAAAAAGAATAATAAAAATAAATCCAGTCAAAATTTTCAGTATTTTTGATACTTAAGTACTTTCCAAGAAATAAATTTTAATCTGCTTATATATAGATTCGTGAGTGCCATGAATTTTAAAAAGGTATAAATCGAATTTTTAAATTTTGCAAATTCCTTAACTTAAAAAATAAGATACTTATTGATCAGTCCCTTAAAAACATGCCACAGTAAAAACAATTATTAATACATACAATTAATATTAAGTGAAATTAAAAAAAAAAATTCTGAAGTCACTTACTTTTAAAAAGCTAACAATCAACAGAGTTAAACAGTAAGAACTCATTCCACCATTATACACTTCATTAAGATTCCTGTGTAGTAGAAATTGCTTCAGGACTAAAACTAATTTTGGCAAAGATGGATGTTCTTTCATTAATTTCTAATGGGAAAAATAAGTTCAATAAAATACTTAGAATTGATAATTGACTAAAATAATAATAAAAGAACTATATATTATTCTGTATAAGCCGAGAATTTTTTTAAGGTGACAGAAAAGGGTCTGCTTATCTTAGAAAAGACGTAGTACAGGAAAAGTGGTTTTTAATAAACATTTTCTTTTAATCATGCACAAGCAATCTTAATCATTTAATTTTGCAGGTATTTTGAATGGAATTTTTCTTCTGAAAAAAAAAAGTTATGTAAATCCTTCCAACTCAGTGTCAGAAATAGAATTTCAGAATAGTTCATAAATCACTCATTTGAATGTATGAATGCATAAAATCATCATGCAACAAGTTTTTCCTTCAGGGCATGAAACAATTTTTTTTCTTCAAATGGGGCTACATTTTGGTACGCAAGCCTTCACAGACACAGAAAGTCCTCTAAAAGAGAGAACCATTTCAGTGGTGGCTCATGCTACCAAAATTTGACACTTGCATTAACAATCCAAACCCAAAACATTACAGAAATTATGGCTAGCACACATAATGTATAAGTGATCAAATGAATGGAAAAATATACTAGCTTCAAATAGAGTTACATAAACAGAACTATTGTCATTGGTGTCTAACATTTTACTTTACAGCAATTTGATTGCAAAATATTTTACACATTTACTCACTTAGCCACATTCTTTTCTTCATTGGTAACATGTTTGAAAACTACAAGAATTTTTTTTCAAATTGGCCTATATACAAATTTTGAGTAAGCTATTGAAAAAAATGCACTTTCAGTTTCCACACAGATTTGCTTATATTCAGAAATATATTGTAACGTAGATTAGGGTTGAAGGATTTAATACTACCAGTCTCAAAGAGCAAGACAGTTCTTCAGGGGAGATGAAAATTTACTGTCAAAAAACAATTCATAGAAATGCAGGATACAACAGTAAAATTCACTCAATAAATCCTAGAAGGTCTTCACACTTTTTATAGCACTAAGACACAACTATCAGCATCTAGAAATACAAATAAGTAATGTATTTGCAAGCAATTGCTCAATTGAAGCAACTCTTCAACAGCTCAAGACAATACTAACTCTTCAGCGGTAAAAAAAAAATACTAACTCAGTTTCGGCGAACAACTCCCTATTTTTAGGTCATACAGATCTTTTGAGAAAAGATTCACTTATGTCATAGATCGTGAAATGAATAGAATTCTCTAGTAATTTCTAGAAGCATCCATATGGTCGGCAACTGGCCAAAAAGGATGCCAACTTGGCTCTATCACCAACATTTTGCCAAGTTACTATTGAATCATCATTATAATGTAAGGAATGGCATTGTTTGCTAATATTACCATTTTAACATAAAATAAATACAACAGAAAGTAATATATTCACTACACAAAATTTGTAACAATATGATGTACTGTACAGATGAAATATTAAAAATATAAATAATGGTATACATTTTACTATGATGAATAGATCAGGGACAAAAATTATAATTATAGATTTACATTTGAATCTAGAAGCAAGCAGAAAATGGAACAAATACTGCACCAAGTATACATTTCAGAATATTAGGAACAATTTTTATTTAACTTCAGTGTAAAAAAATATTAAATAATTACACATTTAATCTTAATTAGCTCTAACAAGGGAGTCATTATCACATTGAAATTATTTAAAAAATTCCCTTTCTTTTCATTATTATTTGATCATAAACTAAATTTTGCTAAGTATGTACAACTTATTACTGTTATTACTTTGTTCATAATAATGACTTACAATAAAGAGATATAAAGACTATTGTTATTAAACTATAAACAATGAAAATCATTATTCATTGGATATGTTTTAGTGCACACTTTTGTCTATCACCAACTTAGTGAATTACATCCTCATATTGAACAGGTCCAACACGAGAAAATGAGCTATTGGCATAATTTGGTAACATTTTTTTTCTTCAACACTAACAGTGCAAGGATTATACCATATTATTTACAGTTTTACATTTATGAATGAAAGAAAAATTCTGATCAAGTAAAATAACAGGGAGAAAAAAATATACCCCACACATTTTTTCCATTTAATACTTCAAAAAAAATTATTTTTAGCAAATAGAAGTTTTTCCCTATAAGAAAATATCAAAATTACCTTTCTGTGTTTCATCAATAAAAAGACTGAAAGATATCAATGCATTCATATTAATCTAAAAACATTTTCACATAGAAAAATAAATAGGACTTTTGGATAGATATAGGGTTCCAAAAAGTATGACTACACTTTCAAAAATTAACTAGAAAAAAGATTTTCACTCAAGTTTTTTTATGTTCCATAATAAAGAAAAGATTAAGAGTTTCTATTTAATGAAATGCAAACTAGATGGCGCAACGTCTACGTTATTCAACATTCTTATCTCAAATGGCTTCACTGCAAGGACAAGTACAGGTTGTAGCGTGGTTTATCGAATTTAAATCTGCAACATATGTACAGTGTTATAAGGGCACCACCACAAAAAGTTCCCTGGGCAATGGATGAAAAGAGGAAGTCCAGTAGTGTGGTCACCCAGATCTCTAGACACACATAACACTTTTTACTTCTCTTGTAGGGATATGTGAAAAACATTGTTTACCAATCTTTAGTGACAATGATGAAATGACAAGTCTAATTACAGTGATCATTTAGATTGCTGATTTTACAATGCTTCATAGAACGTGGCTAGAAAAGTCTAGATTCATGTGCTCCGCACAACTAATGGTGTGGACGTTGAAACCACCCACCAACCCCCCCGCGCCATACCTTCTCCTTTCACTCAGTGGGGTGAGAATAATTTTTTTAATATAATTAATATTTGAAAGTGCAGTCATACATTTCAAACACCTGGTATATTTTTTTTAATCACATAATCATATTGAGTGAAAAGAGAATGTAATTTGCAATTGACGACAAAACATTTAGTCTTATTTCATGGGTTTTATGTTTTGATATTCAAGACATATTCTTCCTCTTTTTGTATCTTAAATTGTCAACAATATTAAATATGTAGTAATTGGATTCACAACTGATAATTAGGGATTTCAGAACCTGAACAGAAATTGCAGTTTATCAAACACACTGAAAAACATCTAACACAAAAAAACAAATTTAATAGAAAATTAAAAAAGAATTCATACATCAATGTAAATAAGCATATAGTTTGTAAAATATACTCAACCTTGATTAATCGTGCACTTTTCACCCCATTGTCCATATTGAAACTAATATCAACTTTAATGCCAGATAGAGAGTGCAAAAGTCGTACTATGGGTACCTTTTTTTAAAAAAAATGTATTACAGATTAATTAACACTTCAACAGAAATTCAAAATTATTAGCAATCTTATTACATATACTCAGATAAAACATAGAAATGTAGGTGCACATTAATAAAAATGTTTAAAGAATAAATTCATTTTCTTTAAAGCTGAAATTATGTCTGCGTAATTCACAGGAATACATATAAAATATTAGGGGCCCCCCCAAACAACAATATTGGATTTTCATTAATTAGAATAAGAATGAATAAAAATTGACATTGTGTATAAAAAAATGTACCACTCATTAAATATTCCACTTACTTTAGCACTTGCTATAATTTCTATATCACTCTTTAGAATTCCATTGTTTTGTAAGGCTTGACTGAGTGTACTTAAAGGAACATTTCTCCATTCACCAAAAATAACCATATCTATGTCACTATAAAAAATAAAATAAAAAGTGGGTAATGTAATTGAAAACCAGTAATTATGTTATAAATAAAGTAACATAGAAAGGTCTGATACTTTTAGAATAATCACAAAATAAAGTCAATATCGTAAATTTAAAAAGGTCAACAGATGGATAAAAACACAAACCTTTAATTAAGGAAAGTAAAAAAAATATTTCAAAATACAGTGAAAATCACTTAACTCAAAACTGAGGGGGACTGAAATATTTTTTTGTATTAAAAGATACTGCATAAAAAGAAAAACCATATATTAACAATATTAAGTTAATTTTATTTACTTAGATATATATATAGCCATGTATTTAATAAAAATCAATGAAACAAAAACAATAAAAAAACTAAGAGAAATTTAGTACAAAATTTTAAATTTTTTTGTAAAACAAATCATTTATTGAGTTTTTGAAAAATAATCTGACATTTTTCTTTGCTTGCCATTTTTAGCATCAAATTGTCAACAAATTCTTCTATACTGTCCGTTTTGTTATTCATTTTGCCATTGGAATGTGTGTCAAAATAAGTACGCATACTTTTCATGTTCTTTATTTTGGATGACATAGGAACAGGAGCTGCATTATTAATTTCATTTTCGTCAATGCAATCTACATCGAGATATTTTTTCAGCTTTGAACAAACTCCAAAGCATCTTTGTCTGCTATAATTGGCGCTGCATACATATTATAATAATCTACTGCAACGAATTCTTCCGATGATACAGCACAACAGTCCGATAATAGAAAAACTTTCTCAAACTTTGTGGCTGGTGTTTTCCATATTTTGTTCATTCTCAGAAGGTAAACTTTTTTGTGATAAGCGTTTTTTGTTTTGTGTTAAGAGAAAAAATGCATGAAAATGCATAGCAGTTTGTCAGGACCATTGTATTATTCCATGCTAACTGATATTTCATCTTAAGTTTTTTCGCATTAAACCTATTGCACTGTAATTTAACTTATACAAGTTTTAACTAAGTTTGTAAATTTCTAATATATTTGGTTTGTAACAATTTTAGAAATGGACTCAAACTAGTACTAACTTTTAGAAATAGACTCAATACTGCTTTCTACATAATTTTCCCTTCCCAGTATTAATCTAAGTTCTTGTGTTAATAACACCACAATCTATTTGTCCAACCAAATCCTTACAATTTAAAAATGCTAAATAAATACAGTTGAACCTCTACATTGCAAACTTTTTTCTGGAACCAAGAACATTTCATGATTTTCTTTGTGTAATAACTCCCAATAGTGAAGACAATTTTCTATATAACAAACTTTTTCTCTTAGAATTCAATTTTTTTCTCTCCCTATTTTTAAAGCATTTCTGGGCATTTTAAGTTATTCTCTCTTTTAATATATTTTAGTAGTTTAAGTTATAAAATAATGCATGTTTAAAATTACTTGAGTACTTTAAATTAGAAAATATCCTTAAAATTCATTAATTTTAATATAAAATTATTTTCTTAATATTGACAATACAATGTATTCCTAGACATTCTTTTTTCTTTGTTTCCCTGCAGTTTTTCTTTTATTGATGGGCAAAATATATATAAAATAAATAGATATTAATTTACAAAAAGGTGTGAATAACTACTTTTTTTAAATGTATATTGTTTATGAATTTAAAATTTGTTTTATGTGGTTTATAAAGTATATTGAAAGGTGAACCTCTATATAACGAATTTTCCATATAATGAACTTTTTTAGCGACTTCATTAAATAGAGGTCCGACTGTACATAAATTTTCCCTTTAAAAAAATAAAGTTAAGAAACCAATTTCATTTTAAAGAAAAGACAATATACAACTCATTGTATATCAGGAAAAAAAATGAGTTCATAAATATATGCGTAGCCCATCAAAGTGGTCATGTTTGCAAACTCATAGCTGGCATTGCCGAGTTGTTGATTTAAAACTTGTCCTACTGAAGACACACCGAGTAAAGAGGTTTGAGTATGTTAAATCAGTCAAGGCTCAAAGTCCTCATGCTGGTTAGTCTGAAGAAAGAGTAGAGTGTCAGCTCAGGTATCGTCCTTGTCACTTAACCAAGATCACCAATAGCCCTTGCATTACTTTAGACTGCGACATTAATAAAGAATCAAAACAAATACATAGATAAATAAATAATCTTTTTATTTACTACACAAGAAAAGGAACACACTACTACACATGGTGCAAAAAATTTTCGTATCATTTTTTCATTGGAAAAAAATGGTACCTATTTTTTAAAACATAAAATATTATGACGTTTCAAAAATAGTAGTTTGCTCATTAGAGCTTATCATCACTATTAACAAGTAAATCTATTCAAACTAAAGCCCTCATTTAGTCAAGAAGTAGACTAAACTAAAATTCCACAAAAAATTTTTTTTATAATCATTGTTTAGATTATCGAGAATGAATAAGTAGAACACATGATTTTGACTGTAATATAGATAAGCAACTTAGGATGGAAGAAGTAATATATTAATAATTAACGGCATTTTAAGTAGATTAATAAATTTTAATTTAAAAATCTGAGATTTGTGAGTCGAAAGAGACTGATTCTAGTAGAAGACATAATAGATGTTTCACATTCACTCAGCAAGTAGATTATTTTATAGGAAAAAATTTATTACTGCATTATCATTTATAAGCAGATTTATTCAATTAATTATTACAGATAAGATTCAGTAATTATTATCAAAACAAGCATAAAAAAGAAAAATCAATCAGGAATACATACCTGGATGGTAAAAACAAACCAGTTCGGAAACTTCCAAATATTTCAACCTGCAAACAGTAGAGAGATCAGATAATTAAAAACTTTCCCATATAACAGAAGAGTTTTAAGTTAAGATTAAATTAAATTTCAGAAAATACATAAAAATTCACATTTTTAAAAACAGCAATAAAGTTTTTTAATCATGAATATTTTCATACAGGTGTTTTAATTTCTAACTTTTATCTATTATAGATGAAGTCTATGCTACTAGCATACATATATTAGTATACTAGCTGCATGGCCTGGCATTGCACAGGCTTTCTCTACTTTTATAAATTTTCCCTTTCCTTCACAAAATGAGCACTTGTAATAAGTCTTTTTCAAAATGACTTTCACCCCTCCCCTCCACTTAACTCGACATTGCTCAGGCTTTTACTGAGTGTATAACTCAAAATTCCCTGTTTCAAAATTTGTTCACTTCTTTTCTGTCAGACAGGTTTATTTACCCCCGGCATTGCATGAACATTTTTAAATGCATAACATATTGTCATGGAAATTCCCCTTCCCCTCTCACTATCATATCTCTCGAGTAAGTGAACAGTGGGACTTTAATATTCGCTCACTCACTTTGCAACTTTTTATGCCCCGGAAACGAAAATGTACCTTTTCAAAAATAGTTGTATGTTGAGAAAAGTAGAAATTTTTATAATTACAAAATTTCACAACTGTATTAAATGTCGAATTAAAATTGGAGCATTTTTGAAATGTTCGATACAGGGAAAAAAAGTTTCATACAATTATTTTTATAAATGAAGAAGTTATAAAAACTTTGAATTTGATAAGTATTTATTAAATATTTAAAATTTGAGTATATTATAAAAATTCGTAAAAAAAAAGTTTTCAGCATTTTATTTTTCAAATCATTAACTCTAAAAGGTCAGAGTTTTTAAAAATCATTTTCATATAAATGCATCAATATTGATTCATTTTAGAAAAAATCTAAAAATATGTATAGTATCGTTGTTTTGTAAAAAAAAAAAAAACTGTATCGTGACGAAATAAATTATCTTTCCAATTACGAAATTGCTAGTGAAGTTATTAAACGCGCAAATAAAATTTAGAGTATTTTTTAAAAAATCATAAAAACTAAGTGATGGTGCTTTTTCGAACCTGGGTACAAACGCAAGCACTCTAACCAAAAAATAGAACGGCGCTCTATTCAACCGCTCCACGAAGTCTTTGGAAGAAAAAAAAATAATAGACATTCAAAATAAAAGGAAGAGATATTCAATTTCGCCTTGTGTTATTTGTTAAGTTTTAATTTTTTTTTCGGGCTTCATTTTTAAGTTAATGCCTTCAAACTTCATATATTGATTGTAAGCAACAGTAATTTTTAAACAAAAAAAATGTAACAAAAATAATGCTTAAATATTTCTCGTAAAATGGGAAAAAAACAAAAAAACACAATTTTTTCAATCTTTGTACACATTACGGATAATATCGTTCTACACACAGAAAAAAAGTTTCAAGGGATTATTTTTATAAATAAAGGAGTTATTAAGTATTTGAATAAAATTTTGTGTATTTTTTTAAAAAATTGTAAAAAAAGTTCTAGACATTTTATTTTTTAAATGATTGATTCTAAAAGAGAAAAGCATGAACTTTTTTAGTGTAGAATATCATTTCATTAACGCGAAAGAAAATGCAAACGGAATGATTTGGAAATCATTTTTATAAAAACGTATCGATTTTGACTCATTTTAGAAAAAATCATAAAAAATACAAAATATCATTATTTTGTAAAATAAATTATACCGTATCGTGGCGAAGTAAATGATCTTTCCGATTCTGTAATTATTTTTTGTCCAAGTCTCAAAAAAAAATTAGATCATGTTTTAAAATCGTCTGGGATAAAAAAAAAGGTCGAAAAATTGGAACTTCGCCGCTTGGCGGTAAAAAATGCCTATAGGGGTAAAATAACTGTGCTTTTAAGGTTTTTAATTAATATCTTTTAAACTAATTGCAATATCGGAATATAAATGGTCAAAACGGATTCCTCGGATCATTCCCGATCTTTTGGTACCTTCGGCGAGTTTCTGCGTCATGCAGTTCGTGAGAAGATACACCTAGTTGTATAGATGCCATCCTTTACCTTCGGATTTTAATAGAGTGGATGATTTAACTGGTTATTAAAATACATTTGCTTTTGATTTTTAAATCAGAAGATATACTAACAAAACAACATGTGTACAGATATATAACTAAAGTTATGTTTTTATATATCTTCAATTATTTTTAATAAACTGGACAGTTACTGAGTTGATAATAATGGCTCTGCAATAGAAAAGATTGATCAGAAATGGAAATGGGGTGGTCACATAATTAGAAAAAACTAAGATCCTTCAACACAGAAAATCTTTTTGGCCAAGCCCAATAGAACTAGAACTGGGGGTCAACTTAACTGAAGGTGGGTTGTGATTGCCAAGATAGAGATTTCGCTCCCCTAACAGTGACTAATTGGAAGACCGTGGCAAAAAAAAAAGAGGACCGGAGGAAAATTCCTGAGATAGTCAAGGCCCACCTGGGGCATTCGCATCATTGCAGAAGAAAATTTTTATTAAAATAAAATATATACAAATACAAAGAACCAAAAATAATCAATGTTGATTCCAAAAGCAGAAAACTTCCTACCTTTTAATTGCATAATTATGAAATGGCTTTTAAAAACCTATATCACTGGAACACACATATTTAAAAAAAAACTATTAATACATATTGTTACTTAGATCCGAGCGTTCGAGGATTTTATGCAAAACAATCACAAAGAAAATAAACAGTTCTTTAAGAGCGATACGAATTTATTATCAAAATTCCAATCCTTTATATAAAGGATTCAGCAGCGATATTCACAGAGTAAATCTCTGAAAGTCTTCATACACTCAACAGCAATCAAACACAATCTTCAATGTTTAAAAATGTACGTAAGTAAAAGATTATTCACAAGCACAGCCGAGCTAATCGCTAGTCAAAACAACGTTCACTCATCGCTGGTTGAAATCAGACTGATCACCGTACCAGCGAGCATCTTTATTTCTTGGGGCAACAGAAACTTCCAGAAATATAACCGCTTGTCATTGAACGTGACATTAATGGAGAGATCCACTACTTTCTAGAAGATTCCAGAGGGTTCCGAACTTGCCAACATGGTCGCCAACAATGATACCAACTTGGCTCTACCGCCAAGATTTCACCAAGTTCTCATTGAATCGCCCTTATAACGTAAGGGGTGGCATTACTTGTGAGTAGCACAATTTTAACATGAAATAAATATAACATAGAGTAATATAAATGCATTAAACACTCAAATACAAATTATTTACACTATTTAACAAAAATTGTAACACTATATATTCCTAATTTATATAAAATAATACTGTATATTTTTGTTAAAAAAATGTTATGGAAAACTGTGTCTTAACTTCATTTAAGAAAAAAATGATTAATTAAAAAATTTTTTATTAAATTTTAATTTTTCTTTAAAGACACATGTAATAACTAAAAATTTAGAAATTAAACATGGATCAGAATGTTTAAAATATCTCTACTATCAAGTCACATAATTGTAAATAATTATAGTGGTTTGTAATATTGGTATGGTTTGCATTTGAAATATAATCACTGAATGATTTGAAAAACCTAGATCATCGAAAAACTCACACTCAGTGGCGCAACAGCCCATGAGGGCCAGGGTCTACTGTGCCCATCCCAGTATACGTGACCATTGGGCACTGAAGTGCATGAGCAGATGTCCCAATCAGGTGGAGATAATCAAAACCATTGCACGTATATATTCTTCAATAAAATAATATGAAAGTTTTTTTTAAAGAAAAATGATGGAAAAGAAGAAATTTATTAGTTATAGGGACCTTGAAAAGCCAAACATTCCAGCACACACAGAACACACTAAATTCTAGATAATACAGGTTATTACTATAAATATATAAGCCCTACTTTTAAATACAGTAGTTTTTACCTGACACAATAAGTAGATACGTTATTTTCAAATACTGTCAATCTGTTAAGTGTGGTAAGTTTGAATTGAGTTTGTTGTATGATCTCAACTAGATTTTTCTATCATTTTGATATGATGACGAGCATCTTGAATTTGCAAATAAACAAAGATGCAAAAAGCTTTCATAAACAAAAAGAAATTTTATCATAACAATGTTTTCATCTAAATGATTATGGCATGTAGATAGGAGTAGGCAAGAAATGTTGTTGGAGGTGAGATGCCACTGTTTGTGTGTCAGCACACTATTGGTTCCTGGGATCTAGAATTCCATTTACAGAAGCCTTACACTTTGTTTACTTTTGGGTGATAGGGTCAACGTAAGGAGGATTTTAACCTAGAAATCATTATAGATAGAAACAATTATCTGGAAAAATTTGTATTCAGTATCAGAAATAATCTACAAAGATATTGGGGGGAAAAAAGAGGTCATTGAATTAAATGAAGCTCTGTTTATATGAAATGAAAAAGTAACTGCTACAGGTTACTTCCAAAATAATTGGTGTTAGGGAGTATCTGTTGGAACACAAAGGAATGATTTACTGTGGCAGTGCCTAATCAGAAAGCTAAGATGCTTTTTAAGAAATTGTTGAAAACAGTAAGGATGGCTCAACTATTTAATCAGTTTGCTGGTGTGTGGCCACAATACCGAAGTATTAGAAGAGGCAAACTGTTAAGATTTCAAAGTAAATCCCTAATATAACTTCATGGATCATCAAACCAAGGCTTATACACAGACCATTGAAAAAAAATTTGGAAATCCATGAAATAACACACACATAACCATAGAGGCACTTCAAAAGAGCTCTTGTATCTGCAGAATTTACATGGTAGAGTATCATCAGCAGTAATTAATCTAATGAAATGTTATTGGCTGTAGTTGAGTTATGACCATTACAAATTTCAATGCAACAAAATATTTTTATATTAAGTAAAGTTGACAAAGTTCCACTAAACTTAAGATTTTACCTTTTTGTTTCTTGTAATTATATCTTATTTTGGCTTTTCAGACACATTTCATTTTAAGAAATAGTATTAATTAATCAGAAAAGAATAATATGCAAAAACTTACTTGTGCTAAAGGCCATAAAGAGTGTACAATCCTTGTAATGTGTTCAATGACTTTTAATCGAATTTCAGTTTCTTGCTCTTTTGGACGCATTACTTCATAAAAATCAACTATCTCTTCATGAAGGCTGAAAGAATAAAGCATTGTTGAGAGAATTATTTTCTTTAGATCAACTAATTTAAACAGTTTAAAAAAAGTACAGAAAATGTGTGTGTGTGTGTGATCACATTTATAATTTTAAGTAGTATCCTGATTCTAGCAACCAAAGCTTACAAGGAAGCAGAGTAATACAATAGGAAAATTTTCACACATTAAATATAAATGTAAAATCTTCACAAAGGCCAAGATTACCAATCTGAAATGATCACAAAACTAAAAGTGCACAAAATAAATCAAATAGAGATAGTTACAGATATAAAATATATTATAAATAAAATGCTAAAATTCCTTCAGGCAGCGAAGGACAAAGGTATAAAAATAGCCAACCTAGCCATGAAAACATATAGATAAAGAGAAAAATACAATATGATCAGAATAATGATACAGAATGCTTCTTTTTCTTTTCAGACAAATCATTTGCATTTAGATATTGATATTATTTTACTAATGGAATTAACCACATAATACACCAAATACAATATGCACATATTATCTAGTGGCACCAATACTAAATTGTCTGTTATCAACAGTTCCTGATTCGCTGTCCAACAGCTGAAAAAGACAGACCATCATAGTATTCTATGCTGAAGTATTAATAAATGACATTTAGTTTAACTTTAAATTTTGACAAAATACAGATTTTGAGTTCTTTAAAGATAGACCAACTTAATAGAAAGATGGGGTACGTAATAAAATAATTATGGCACTTACCTGTTTCACCGGTGCAAGTAATAAAGTCGCCAAAAATAATACAATCAATGCCAAACAGAATATTTCTGCTGGTAACCTTTTACCATCGCATTTTCAACAAGTCACAGCCTTTTCTGATCAATAATGTCTTTTCATAATAATTTAAAAATAGATGAAAAGTCAATGAGAACTAACATTTATAAAACTTTTTTATACATATAATGTGTGTTATTGCCAATAAAGCATGCTTATGTGATTTGCGCCGGCAAAATGGAAAAGCATCATATTTATTTTATTTCATTATTTAAATAATCAAAAACAAACATTTAAAAAAAAACGGTTTTGTTGTTTTATATGTCTGTTTTCATGTTTACAGTTTCATGTAAGGAAAAAAGTTGTCTGATTAAAAAATTTTTCAAAAGAATTACATATTATTGTTGTACTAATGATGATGCAAAATTGCACTAAGCCTGTAGAATACATATTTATCCAGGTTTAAAAAAATGAAAAATTTAAATAACATTAATTTTGCAAATTTTTTCATCCGTAATTTGAGATTTTCTTTTTTATTTTATATTTAATAAAACTGTAATTGGGACTTACATATTATCGCAACTGTATTGGCGACATTATATCAGCCAACTTGACCAGTTATTTTGAATGTTGGCATAGTTGTGATAGTATGCAAGTATCTAGTAATTCATTCATGAAGTTGTGTCATCTTTATTTGCTACTAACATCCACATTTAAGTGAGTTAGTAAGGAGAGGGAAGTAAAAACATCTGCTTGTAATTGTCACAAGATTTCTGACTAAACTTGTGTATTTTCTTTGTGTTAAAAATATTATTTACAACAAACGTAAATATATCAAACTTTTATTTTGTTCTGAATAATTTCAGTGCCCTGATCTGCATATATTTTGTAATTAATTTAAGAATCATATTACATAAAAGAGTTGGTAAAATATATATGTGACGATAATTCTGGTTCAGAAATTGAACCCAATATAAAACATTTCATATTGAAATTATATCCAATTTCCCAGACAAAGACTGGAATGCTCCTACTGCCACAAGTGAATTTAACAGTCTGTTCACAAAACAACTACTGAAAGTGCAAATTTATATCAAGAAACTATTCCTTTTCCTGCTGCTGGTACAATCTGCTAAATTTAAATGTAACAATAGTTTTTTCCAAGTGGGAAAAATCAAAGAGACCAAGAAACAGCAAATGATGGTTCAGTTTGGAAATTAGGCAGTATTTCAAAAAGTCTCAAGGAATGATATACCCAACAGAAGGTCTTACAAGAAACAGCTGAACCAATTTTGTATGCTATGGGAAAAGAAGTTAATATAAGCCCAAACAATGCATGAAAATTCCTGACCAATGAAAAAATAAAACAGCATATTACACAGTGCACTAAAGAGGTGTGTAATAAATTCTAAGATCCAAAATGGAGTTTATCACTTGATAAGTTAAGATGTTTTCATTGGTTCAGTCCTAGGAGAGTGCGAATTATTTTGGTTGGAGATAATTGCGCCATCTTGGTAACCCTACTTTGATAAACTATATAGATAAGGTAAACCTAATTATTTCTGGAATTTTCATATTTTGTCAGCGGGGAATTCGAATTTCATTTTGTTATTGGACACTGGGCTGGAAGTATGGCTGTGTGTGGGAGTGAATATACCTTAGAATTTTTTACTTTGTTGAATGC
>BMAV01026600.1:218431-271415 GCA_019973955.1 Trichonephila inaurata madagascariensis | reverse complement strand
GGTGGGTGTGAATAAAATTTCACAAATTTTCAACTGTTAATTATTACAGTATTTGTTAAAACACAACGGAAATAATGTATGGGTTGCCTTGAAGCAAAGGCATCAGGTTAGCAGAACTTGATGCATTTTTTAATTTTTTAGTTTTTACTATTATGATTGCAATATATTTGCAATTATACATAAGTATCCTTTTTTTAATGCAAAGTTCATCCTGAAAATTGATTAAATATCTATTGCACATTGGAATTGTAATAATGAAATTAGTTTTTCTTTTTAAAAGAGATAAAATCTTTAATTATTTAATACAAACCATTAAAAAAATTATGATATACATTATCTCACAAAATCTAGTTGTCCTATGCATCACATTATAAACCAACAGCAATAGCTAATCCCTTTAATTTCAGAATTGATGCTAAGGCCTAAATTGTAGTAAACTTCTTTAATATAAAAAAGTGAAATATATAAAAGGATCAAGCTATATCTTTTGTTTAAAGAAGAAAATTTTTTGAATACTAACTTTTAATGGTGATAAAACTCAATTTTACTGTGATGCATTAAGTTTTTTTTTCTTCTCTCAATACAATATTTATTTATATTTTTTATGCTTTGATTTGTAATCTATTATAGAAAACTTAATTTTGAACCTATAATTGCAGGTACTAAATTTAAATGTTACATTCACAATAGTGAAATTGAAATTATTTTTTTTTATCTAGGTTTTTTGTTCTCAGATTACATTGAAGAAGGAATGGTAGCTGAGTTTTTTTCTCACATAAACAGAAATCTTTAAATCGAAAAGTATTAATTTAATCATTCTTTTAAAGCCATTAAAACTTGTACAAACTGAGAAGTAAATATAAAGAGATGGGATGTTGTTGTTTTGAGTTATTGTGACCATCTGGGTTATGAAAGTCTTTAGACCTTGGCTTAAAATTACATGTTTGAATTTAACTGTCCCATTGTGCAATTGTATTTTTTTAAAAATTTATTTGAATTAAAATTTAACAAAAAAAAAAAATTCTTAATTTTATTATTACTTATCAATTTTTTTCATTTGTTTCAGCAAATATTCGAAGTAAATAAAAACATATGTATAAAGAAATTTAACATAATTTGTTTGAAAAATGTGTTCCCCTCCTCATCTGAGTCTAAAAAATGGTGCTAGTTTGATATCACAGGGCAAGGCACCAAGCAGCACTTGTCGCTGGAATGAAATCCAAGGTGGTGACCTAGCGGTATCAAATTGTCAGGAAGAAATGTTTAAAAATTGTTTTGAAATAATTTAAATATATTTCAAAAGAAGAATATAGGAAGAGATTGAGAATGACCAAGATCAATCAATATATAATGAATAATATCCAATAAAAAGTTACATGTACTAATATTATACAGTATATAGTAATAATCTATATGTAATATTCATATAGTATGATTTAATAATAATTATTATATATAATAGTAATATAATATAATTTAATAGTAATTATAAAAAAGAATAATCATCGTACTGTAATATAAAAATCATGCATAAGAATACTCATATAACTTAATATTATACATAAATAACATAATATTAATTATAAATGAATAACAGAATAATAATTATAAATAAATATAGTAAAAAAACAATTCTAAATAACAAATATTATATGATTATTACTTATAATAATTGTATTTTTATATTAATAAAATGACATAATATATATTAAAATTAATTATGAATATTTATTCAAAAGTATTGAAAACTTGCAGTATTCCAAAAACTGCAAAAATATCAAGGTAACCATATTGTAATGTTATCACTCATCTTGGCGAACATAAGCAACAACTTGATGCTTGCCCCTTGATATCAAACTAGTTCCTTGAGAACATGTAATGAAAAAGTTTAAAATAAGTTTTGAGTAGCACCAAGTTAAATTGCATTTGTATAATGTCTTGATGTTTAACCAAAAGGATTTTTTTTAACCGAGTTTATCTCTTACTGTTTTTCTATTTATTATTTTAAATTATAATAAGTTTTAGAGTCATTTTTTAAGACAAATGTTGCTGTTTTTAGAAACCAATGAAGAAGATGATGAAGAGGAAGAACCAGAAAAATCATCAGGTAAAAATAGCATTGATTAATTTTTTTTTTGTTTTTGTTTTTTGTATATATAATTTCAATTACTCATTGAAAATGTGCCATTCTTATTTTGTTGCTGTATATATTGCAGAGGAAGAAAATAAAGAAAATGAGGAAAGTGAAAAAAATGATTCAGGTATGTTTAGAATAAAGTTGTATGCATTTAAAAAAATATATATATTTAATATTTCTTTCCAATTGAATTATTTTTATTTGTTACATATATTAATATTTTTACAATAGTAAAAAAAAATATTTTAAGCATAAGTTTTAAGTTAATAAAAAAATATTTAAAAATAACTTTTTTTGATCTTACTGTCACAGCTGTAGAATATCATTTCTATAACTACCAGTAATATGTAGGTAAACATTCTATCTAGACAGTAACACACTATTTACTAAAAACCATTTATATAATTAATTACCATTAGTAGTTATCTACATCTCTGGTTTCGGCTCTTTTATGAACATAATCTACTTTTCTGTGAAAAAACATATTTTATTGTTGGGATCATTGACATTAAATAATTTTTACTAAAAAGCATTTTTTTTTTTAAAAAAAAAAAAGAACAAAGCATCACTAAATATTGAGTACGTAATCTCATTTTATAAACAACTTTGACATGATTTTTTCAACAATACTTGTATACTAAACCAAACAATGCATTTTTTATTACCATTTTGCCTAGGGGAAAAAAAAGAAAAAGCATTTCTGCATCATAAAATAAATTTTTAAATGTAAATCAATTTCGTAGCTACCGTCATATCAGCCATATCAATGATACTTGGCCCAAAGTTACAGGGGCCCCTACATATATGAGGGGAAAAAAGTTGAGAGATACATGAAGGGATACCCAAAAAGGGTGTGCAAGAAATTTTGACATGGGGCCCACTCAGGACTAGCTATTTCAGTGATCAATTTTCCATGTTGTATCATCTGTTAAAAGAAATTTTTTTCTGAGATTTGTCATATTTTCTAATGCTTAAAAATAATTTTTGCTGCATTTAGAAATCGAATGCAGCATTTAAGATGGGATACAGTCTTCGCCCCTGTTATTTGGGGTGAGGAACTGTTCTTCTGATCTCCTTTTCTTTATGCAATAAATGCAGATTTCTCTATTAAATGTTTGTAAATTTTATCATTACAAAGTTTTTATTTAAGTAAATATTTTGATTGCTTTCCAACATTTGAGGGACAAAAAAAGTCCTTTATTTTTATTTACTTTTTGGTAAAGAAAAAGAAAACTACTTCATATTTTACACTAAGTTAAAATCAAGCAGCAAGTTTTTATATATATAGAGAGAGAGAATAAAAAACAGGAAAAGTATAGCATAGTTAATTAAACTTCTTGAATTGATTGATGTCATTACAACCAGTTGTTATAAAAAACGTAAGAATCGAGATTGGGATGTTTTCTAAGTTTTTTTTTAAATCAAAAAGATTTTAAAAAATACAAGTTTTGGAGGAGTGGGGAAAAAAGTTAAGCATACTTTTGCCTTTTCAATGTTTGTGAAAGTCTATCAGACCTCTTTCTCTCTCTCTTTTTTTAGAGTAAAAATTGAATAGGCTTTTGGTAAAACGAGTTCATTAAACAATGTTTTAATGATTTGTTGAAAGGGTTTTTATGGTTATGAGAAGTATCAGACATTATTTGATGGTTTATTTTTCACAAAGCTCAATAAAATTTATATATTAAGAGATTCAGCTTCTTAATTTGATATCTTTTTAGCGCATGCACAAGTTGGGCAAAAGTTTTCAGTGCATCTTATTAAAAGGTTTTTGCAATAATTCAAGGCTGTAGGAGATTTTATAAGAATTTGTTTTATATATATATAAATTTACCACATAGTCTTGTTTATATAAGTATATGTTTTATCACTTAATTATATAATGATTATAATTCTCATATATATTTCATGTAACATATAAACTCTTTTTGAGGGAAGAAGAAATGATTTTTTAAAAATTTATTTTCAGACACTGAAAATGGAGAAGAAAATCAAGAGGGGGAAGAAGGAGCTGCAGAAGAGAAAGAACCGTCCGAATCTACTGATTCTCCGCAACATGTTGGGGAAGAAAATCCAAAAGAACCAAATGAGAAAGAAAATGAAGAACCTGCTTCTGCTGAAAATGAAGCATCAAATTCTAATGAGGATCAACAAGAGCCTGAAGTAAGTTTGGTATTGACAAAAAGTCCTGAACACTTTTTTTTTTTGCCTAATTTTTGTGATAGGCTTAATTTTTCATTATGAAATTATTGTATTATCTTAACTATTATTGTTGATTCAAATGTACTTTTTCATGCTGATTTCAAATTTGTTTGTGGAATTTGTGTAAAGTAAATAGCTTCATCGGTATTTTGAATGTTAAAAATGAATGATTTTTAAATGATTTAAAAAATTTTACCGGTAATTATTATAAAAATTTCAAATTTTTCTGTAGCAATTGTTTATACTTATTTTATTAAATGTATTATTTATATTTGTTTTTCTTCTGCATAGGAGGATGATTTAGAATTAGCATGGAACAGTCTAGAAACTGCTAAGTCAATATTTCTAAGGTTTGATTTCATTATTTTTATTCATATAATTATATTTCATGTTATATTGTGAGTATATCAAACTGATAAGCTGCGTTTTTGCTAATAATAAGCAGCAAAAGTTTTTAAATAAAAATCTTTATTGTTATTTTGTAGTACATAGTATTAATAACTAATCAATGTTTGTCTGTGGCTGATTGCTATAATTGATTTAGTTATGTTAAAAATAATCCTGTAACATAAACCAATTAAATACAGTTTGAAATTTATATGGGCTGGTATGTTTTAGAAACATTTATTATGATATATGAAATAATAAATAGAAATAA
The DNA here is from genome assembly GCA_019973955.1 of Trichonephila inaurata madagascariensis. Lineage (NCBI taxonomy): Eukaryota > Metazoa > Arthropoda > Arachnida > Araneae > Nephilidae > Trichonephila > Trichonephila inaurata. The sequence continues at coordinate 266,421 of BMAV01026600.1, read as the reverse complement.
AGAAAAGGATAAATTTCAGAAAATTTAGTGAAGGAATAGCGAAGTTGAGAAATCAGTTGCTCTATTCTAAAGTCGATTTTAGTTTAAACCATTTTTGCCTTTAAATTTTCCCATAAGATTTACCTGTTTGAATACTTTCATGCTTTATTACTTGACAATTAGCGACATGCCATTTTCATTTGGAAAATGGTTGTTTTTTAATTATGTGAAAATATTCTTTATTTTTCAATTCTCAGACAAAAAGGATTAGTGACTTTTAGTAATTAATAGTTTAGTTTTTAATTGTACTATTTATTCATTAGGCAAGGTGAAAATAATGTTGAAGCTCAGCTAAAAGTCGCTGAAATCCTCCAACTTCTTGCAGAAATTAGCATGGAATCTGATAACAACATTGCTGCCATTAGTGATCTGAATGCATGTTTGGAAATCAAGAAACGTCATCTTTCACCTGATGATAGACTTCTTGCTGAAACGTATCCTTTCAGTTATTTTAATCTATAAAAATAATTTATTGTCAATTTTTCATCAGCTTGTATCTAAGCAAAATTATCTTTTAATATCTCTTAAATGTAAAGACAATCTTTAATTGTATGTTTTGAAGTGGGAAGATGCATAATGTCACTTTCATATGATTTTTTTTAACACAGCCTTTAGATACTACCAAATGGGTCTGGCACAGATGTTAGAAAAAATGTATACAGATGCATTAGATAATTTTAGAACAACAGTAAAGATTCTAGAACTAAAAATAGAAAATTTAAAAAGTACTCCAGTCAGTGAAGAGCCAGGTAGTTTTGATCGTGCAGATGTTGAAAAGGAAATTGAGGATTTAGAAAGTGTTTTGTCTGATATTAGAGAAAAAATAGAAGACACTAGAGAGTTAATTGAAGACGCAAAAAAAGCTGTTGAGGAGCACATAACCATAAAGAGAAATGAGTTGGAGAAGGTAATTCAGTGAATGCTAATTTTTTCAGGAGCAAAATTGTGAAGGAGTAGTATAATTAAGCTTTGTTGTATTATTGTATACACATTAGTTGTATAAAAAATATTTTTATTTTAAATTTACTATAAACGTTTTGTAAAGATATTCTTTGTAATTTAAATAGTCTTTTTTTCCCTTCTTTACAATTGAATAATTTGTACTAAGTATAGATCTGTGATGCCCTGACTGATAGGTTAATCGTAATATATTATTTTTAAAAATATATATATATATATTCTCACTCTTTAGGTAGGATTTCCTGAAGTTGATAAGAATACAAACAAACCAGTGTCCAATATCACTCATTTACTAAAACGAAAGGTATGCTTTCATGTACCTTGTTTTATTTCACTTTGATTTTTTATTATTGATATTTGTTAGAAATTTATGACTGGAAATTTGTTATTTATGAAGAGTTAATTTTGTTTTATATGATTTTATTATATTTTGTTGAAGATTTTTAAAATTGTTAAGAATACTAAAACTGATTTTAAAAATGTAGTACTGTCATATAAGTAAAATATCTTCCAATTTTATCTGTAACTTTCATGAAGCACACCAAAATCTATAAAAATATAAATTTTGGGATTGTAGTCCAAGCAACATCTTGAAACAGTATTGTTTCTCTTAAGTCTCTTATTGTTTTTTGTGTTTCAAAATTGCTTAAATACATTCTTATTTAGTTATATTTATAAAAACATTCAAAAAGCTATGTATTATGCTTTATCATTCTTCTGTTTGTTGGATATTTCAACATACAATCACTTCATATAAAACATTTATGAAGTGTATACTGAAGTCCAGAAAAGAGAAAGTATAATCCATGTTTAAAACATTTAGGTATTGATTATAAGATGTTTGCTGTGAGTTACATTTTAGTGTGCCATAGAAGTGCAGGTGTGTATGACAAATATACTAAAACTTCCGGATGAAAAAATTTTTGCCTTTGTATACAAGAATAGAAAGAGATAATACACTGTATTAGACAAAATGCAAACTTATCATTGAACAACATGAATTGGTTTAAGTGACCTAAAGATAAGTTCTCTTTTTTAGACAGAGTTAAATATTTCATTTCTAAAGCAATTAGCAAATTAATTATGGGCTATTACCTTTTTATTGTACCATGTCTTTAAAATTTTAAAGCATTCCATATATAAATATGCAATTTTTTCCCTTTTAATATACAATGTAAAAATGGCTTTTTTTTTGGATTAGATTTTTTTTATTCAGACAGAAATGAGTGTGTAAAATATAGTAAAATCTAAACTAAATTGTGCTGATGAGTTTTTCTCTGTGAAAAAAAAATAATGCATTTAATTTTTACATCCTTGTATAATCAGATTGTTGTATGAAGAGAGACTTAACGAATGAAATTATTTTTGCTTTTAAATATGTTTCATATTTAATATAATATAGCAAAGCATTGTGTTACATTATCAAAAAGAAAGAAAAAAATCCCCTAAGAAATTTGTATGATTTCTGTAAATAAAATGTTAAAAACTGAACTTTTCTAAATAATTACTATAATAGATTTTCTTCACAATTGTATTTTAGAATTATTTTTATTAGTTTATATATATAATGAAGTACTACTAATATATATTTTGCTGCGTAGAAACCTGATCAAGAAGACGATAGGGAATCTAAACGCACAAAATTATCTCCAAGTGCACTGAATGGAGATGCAACAGTATGTTATTCTTTTTTTCAAGGATTTTTCATTTTTCTTAATAAATTAGTTTTGAAGCAAGTAGATCAAAAGGAGAAAAAAAATTAAAAAGTGTATTCTCTGTTCCTGATTTATGAAAGTTTAAAAAGTCACAAATCTCTATTTTGCGAACATTTTACTATTTTTTTCACAAAATGACCACCATATAGCGAAGTGCATTTTCTATTTAAGGAACTTTTTCTGTTGTGGTTCGATTTTTTTTCTCCCTATTTAAAAAACATTTTCTGGACTTTTCAAATTATTTTCTCTTTTAACATATTTTATGGTGATCCAAGGCCTTGAACTGGTTTTACCAGATGCCTAACTCACCTAGAGCAATAAAATTGCTATAATTTTTCAAATAAAAGTAATAGATTTTATCAGTAATTAAATTTAGAGACGCATGTGGTAATGTATTCTTAAATTTGCTGGGGTTAAAGAACAACATATGTTTAAAATCACTTGTATGCTTGAAATTAGAAAATGTCTGTAAAATTTTAATATAAATTTATTTTTTAAAGTTAAAAATACAGTGTATTCCTGGACATTGTTTTTTCTTGTATTCCTTGCAGATTTCTCTTTGATGGGTAAGATTTATAAAATAAATAGTCATTATTTACCCAAAAAAAAAAAATTACTTTTTTTTGATAATATAGTGTTAAAGAATTTAAAATTTGTTTTATGTGGTTTCTGAAGTACATTAAAAGAAGAATTTCTGTTTAATAATTTTTCCACTTAACAAACTTTTTTTGGAATTTAGAGACTTTGTGAAATAGAGGTTTGACTGTAGTGTGTATGTTTCATGACTTACCTAATTATAGTTAAAGATTGTTACATGTGAAAATGTACAAATTTTAAATATAATTCACTTCTAAATATTAAGGTTGAACCTTTTCCCTATATCTGCTCAGTAAAATTACTTACATTTTATCAAATTTACTCTATTTTAAAATATGCATGATATTCATTTTAACCAAATTTCAAGTTCAATAAGTATTTTAGAAATGTTCTAAACATTTCCATAATTTATTTAATATTTAAATAAAAATAGATATTACTATTAAAATATGAAGTTAAATTTTAAACATGCTTATCTTTATGTATTTTTGTTTCTCTGTATTTTTCTTTCTATAGTTAATATTTTGTGTTTCATTAATTTAATTTATTCAGTAATAAGTAATTGTTCCAGCCACATATTTCAACTATTAAGTAGATTATACATAGCAGAGGATGTATGTCTGTCTATATAATAATGTTTTTAAAATTTCAAAATATTCGATTAATTTTTCATTTAATTATGTAAAGGGGAGCTCATTTAGCATTAGGATACAGGAGAAAAAATGCTAAACATTTAATACCAAAAAAATTGGATCAATTCCGATAAAAATGAGGAGTATGATAAAATTGCTGCTTTCTATACTCTGTAGGTTAGCAAAGGTAGAATATAATGTTGGAGTACTTTTATATCCGAAAAAATATTCCATATTTAAGTCATATTCTTTAATATTTTGGGATTTTTTTTGTTTTGTTTTTATATATTCATTATGTAAATAGTGGATTAGTTGCTTTTGTTATAAATAAAAAAAATATTGCAAAATTGAAACAATTTTCAATAATATTTAATTATTAAAATTTAGATATTCATTTTCCTCTTCCTGTTCAAAGTAAATCCACATTTCTTTAAAAGAATTATTTTTAGTTTTTCAGTCTCTCTTGAGTTTGACAACTTCTAAAATAAGTTAAAAGCAGTGTGGAATAAAAAAAATTTTTTATGTTAATGATATTGATTAATCATGAAAATTCATTTCTACAGGAGAGAAATTTGATATTTTAAAATATAATTTTCTAGGTTACAGAGTAACATGAATTGCCTATCCAACATCAAGTCTCATGAGCAAAAAGAGATGTAAATATTTTATGTGGAAGAATCTTGTGTTTTGTATTTAATAACTTTTATTTTTGAAGTTCTCCATTTGTACATTTCTACATTAAATTGGATTTTTTTTTTTTTTTCTTATTTCTTTTTCATTTCCAGACTGTAAGAAGAAATCACTAACTATTTTATGTACTTAATTGTCCATAATTGCACATCAGAATTTTCATTTAACCGATATGATATATATTTAAAGAATAATTCAAGTATTTTTTTTTAGAACATGCACTTACAAAACATGTAATCTTATATGTATGCTTAAGTTAGAAATAAAGGCAAAATATACTTTTATTAAATGATCTAGTAAGAATGATTATATAAGTCTAGGACATGAGAAATTTACATTTATAGATAAAGTAAATAGAAAATTTAATCTCTTGAATTTTGGTGGAAAAATCTTAAAAAAGAAATTACATTAAAGTTTTAAGGGATAGAAAAATTTGTATGGGCTGAGAGAATCTGAAAAAAAATTAGCTATTTCATCTTCTGTTATCGGAGCACATTTGTTGAAGCATTTGTTACACAAAAATTTACTGTACATTTAAAGAATTGATTTGGATATCTATTTCTAGGATGCTCAGATTGTGGGTATTTTTGTGAAGATGGTCATGAAAATAAAAAATAACATTAAACTATTGAAATTTTTATTTCTTACAAAATGCTTAACTCCTTGTACATATGTTTTGTTCCTAATTAGGAAAAATCTATATTTCGCATTTCTAGTGATTGGAGGTTTACCTTTAATGCGTTTCTTAAAATTTACTTTTAATGTCTTGAATTCTCTTTTAAATATCAGTCAGTTTTTGTTATATTTTCTTCCCTACAGTGAGTATTATAATCAAAAGTAAGAGTTAAATTTTTTATAGTTTCTGCTAATGGTAATGAGTTTTTCCCAGAGTAAATTCCATATTCATTCCAAACTTCAAGAAAGCACATTCTAAAGACCAGATTTTCTAGTTGTATTTGTACACTTGTTGAAAAATCTTAAATGATTCATTCTTGTTGTTGTTTCCTACCCACTTGATTGACAGAAACATCTAGATCAAGTCCATGAACCTGAGAATTTTTAAACAATGAAGAACTGTAGAACTTGAGAGTAGCTCGCTCTTATGGCAACCAATACAAGCCATGATGTGGACAGGAATGGCTCAGAATTTAATTTTTAATATATATTGTATTAAAGCAAGAAAATTTTTGAAGAAGTAAGCTTAGTTAATTTAAAACATTTTGAAAATGATTGTGCTTAAATTAACTTTATAATAGATTGTTCAAATCAGGTTTTACAACATATCAGAAAAACAGTAGGTGGTCGCCAAGTGAAATCCATACATTTAAGATGCATTACTCGGGCCTTTCTGAGCAAATAACTTTGTCACTTGTTGCCAGTTGAACACAAATAATGTAGCTCTAACTCTTAATTTTTAAAAAAATATTTTATGATAAATTTTTACTTAGATTTATAATGCAAGTATACATGCTACAGCAGCATCAAAGCAATTCTGCAACTGAAATATCTACAGTAAGATATGTTACTTGATTGAGGTAAGCCAACTATACTCATGTGTATCTTGAGACAAATTCTCAGGGCAAATTTTTCGCACTCAAAACAGAAGCTTCACTCACATTAAAGGCAGATATGAATTTGATAGTCCATAGACTAATAACCTGGTCACTTAATTCGAGCTCATAAAGCACCATAATACCCCCAAAAAATCTTCAAAACATCAATATTTTTTTATTGGCTCATATAATGCCTTGAATAATTCCAAATATTTGTAAAATTCTGGAGCTATATTTGTTAAGTCATAATTTTCAATGCATGACATTAAACAATATTACCACACCCATTTTTCAAATTGTCCCCTAGTAGAAAAGCCTGATAAATAATTTTTTCTACAACATATAGATGAGTATGGATTTTATATCATACTATTCAAGTAATAAAAAAAAAAATTAAAACCAATTTCTCCTTGTAGAAGTTATGCTCCTATACTATTTTTCGAAATTAAGGCTTTTTTTGATATAGCAGTGTAAAATGTTTTTCCTTGGGGGGGGGGGGGGGAGAAGGGCCTCTAATATGCAAATTATCACCAAGAAACCATAATTGGATTTAACTTAAAACATCTAATCCTATTTTTTGAAATAATGCTTTAATAATTAGCTCAATGGAAATAATTGCCATCCTCAAGAAGCTAATCAGATATTTTATTCTTCCTCTTTGAAAATAGATCTTACATACAGTGTTCACTTAAATAATGCACGTGAGGTTAGGGAAATTTTTGTGATTGTGCCAGTTTCAGTTTTGTTTCTCCTTGGAAAACATTTAACTGATTGGAATCAGCAGTCATTTATACTAAAAATGTCAATAAGTGAGCTAATTTTCATCAAGTTTTGGTACACATTTTGTCCTCAACTCCATAAACTTGAATATTTGATTTAATTCTACACAAATTATAAAATATTTTTTGCATTTTATTAACCCAATGTTTGATGTTTACAAGAATTTTTTACCAAGTTTAATCACACAAAAATTTTTTAAAGCAAATTATTTCGTCTTTTCTGCAGAAGGTACTACTTGAGTTAATTGTGAACTCTTTTAGAATAATTGTAAATATAGTTTTTGAATTAAAATGTTTGTCTAACTGAATAGAAAAACCAGTTGCATGTGATTTAGCTCCAAATATTGCTTACTAATAAAATATAGTCAGTAGTTAATGAACTAACTTTAGTGTTTCACACGTTTTAGAAGCAATGTAATGATGTACATTTATCTAACAAGAGCAAACTCAAAAAATCTTATACAAATTCTTGTTGCAAAGATGATTTAATATCCTATCCAATTTTTATACCAACATTTTAGTAGGTTGTAGACAATCATATGATATCAGACAATATCACAAAATGTTTTACCCTGGAATTTAATAATATTAAATCTTTAATTAGGTATGCTAAATTAACTTAACACAATCTTAAAGATATAACATTCAGTAGATTACTACTAAATTAATAATACAAACATTATACACTGGAGTTCATAATTTAGTAGCAAATTTGTTCTCTTATTTGATAAGAAAAGTTTGATTGTTAATTAATGTACTTTGAAGCAACAGGAGGGCCAATAGACATTATGTTGAATCACAGTCAAGTGACATGGATAACACATGAGCTGACGTCCCATTCTCTAAATTTCTAAACCATGTAAATGTGGAGACTTAGAATCTTGACAGATTTAACGTGCACCAGTCCTTAAATACAAATGAGATGAGTTCGAAAGAAATTATTTAAAATTTGATCATATATAGCAGTGCTCCCCAACCTTTTTATCGCTGTAGACCGGTCAACGTTTGATAATTTTACCGCAGCCTGTTGAGGGTGGGACACGTTGATTGTTTTAACAATTTTAATTTAGTTACATTTAAATATGCCTTCAGAATAAAATATAGTTACACCAAAAGTGATTTAACTTGGAATATAAAGTGATTTCCGTGGAAAGTCGTGCAAATCTGAGAAAAATGCACCACTTTAATGTTCGTTAGGCGGCCCTGCACCATTTGATCTACGTACTGGGGGTTGGGGATCACTGGTATATAGAATCTCTTTGACTTACAACTCACTTCCATTCTATTAAACAGGTCATAGGTTGGATTTATATTTTTCAACACTACTTTCATTCAAATAGGTTAAAATTATGTACACAATTGTATATAATAGAAAAATAAATGTGTGCTCTATTGCCCAACCAATGCTATTTTTATTAACTTTTCATGAACATTTAATAGATGAAAAGGCTATGTTATATTACTATTAATGAAAACTGAAGGACTTGTATTCTCCAAAAAAATTTTAACACTTCATTATGAAATTTTTCTAGAAATATGATTTTAAAAAAAATTCTGATTTTGATGCAGAAATTTAAAGGATTATATCAAATACATAATTATTTGAACTTGTAAAGATATCAAGAAAGAACAGTTTATACATTAAGTTATACTGTTATGATTTTAAATCTCAGGAATTTATAAATCATTTTTAAAATAAGCTTTCAATCATGTAAAAATGCCATTTGGCAAGCTCACATGAACAGTGTTTATATATACAGAATGTCTATAATTTAATGACTGGATAGTAACATTAAATTGAAATGTAATTTTATGAAGCAAAAGAAAATAATTTATATCAATATAATTTTTAGCTCAAGGAATTTCATTTGTTCTAATTTTTGCAATTGACAGCATGGAACTGTCATTGTGTTTGTAAAAGAAAACAAAGTGAAAAAGTAATATACATTCTTATCCATACAGTAATGATCTATTTTTCTAAAAATCGTATTCAATGACGAAGCAACGTTTCATGTTTTAGGAGAAATTAATCAACAGAACAGCAAGATTTAATTCCTATTGTGGAGAAGAGAAATTCAGCAAGTAGCCCTGAAATTAACATTTGGTGCCTTCTGACTTTTAATTAGTGATTGGTCCCTCTTTTTCTTGCAGTAATTGGTTAATTTGAACATGTTCATTGATATGCTAAGTTTGTTGTTCATCAATTAGAAGAAACACAGCCAATTTTTTTCCCCCTTCAGTAAAATGGGACTTCCTGACATGCAGCTACATGTATACGTGATTTCCTACATGAAACATTCTTAGATCTTTGGTTTGGTAGAGATGGACCAATTCTGTGTGGTTACTCCATTTTCTGGGTGTCATAACTACTCAACTTTTTATCTTGGGATACCTGCTTGGTTATTCTGCAGAGAATTCGCAGTATTGGAAGAATTACAAAATCAAATCACCACAGAAACAGTAAATGATTCAACAAATGCTTAATGTCTGGAGTAAAATTGAGAGACTTTATATTCTTCAAACAATTAATGCTCATGTTCAAAGGTATAAATATAAAATTCCTTGAAATACTAAGTAAAATTCAATGTCTTTTTTTTTTTCTTGTCTCTTATTCTGTAGTACGTACTAAAACATATTTTTATCAACTAAATAAATCATACTTGCCAACTGCCAACTTTTGAAAATGACACGTAAACAACATTTAAAGCAAAATAATGCAAAAAAAATATTTTATTTTATAAAAGAATGCATGATATATACAAATATTTTTTTAAAAAACCAAAAGAAAATTTAACAAAAGATCATCAATCTGGCTTATAATAACTTATAAATTAAAGTAAATTTAGAGGCATATATATATAGTTACATAAAAGAATGTTTTTAAAATAAAGGCGATTTATAAAAAATACAGGGAAGTAACTCTCCTGTTAAATTATATTTATTATAAAAAGTTTATGACTAAGTGAGATGTTGATGTTAAAACTACGATTAAGCAATAACCATCAAGTATATGAACAGTAAAATTTTGTCCTTATTGTGCTAACTTTGAAAGTTTATAGATATGATTGTATATCTATGAGCATCTCATCAACTTTTAAAGGTAAAGAAGCAACATTCTTTTTTTCTGTGATGCTAAATGCATCAAATAGGCAACTTCATTTCTTTCCTTGCATATCTGCCATAAAAAAACTACTTATGTTGAAAAGGTATCCCACACATTTTTAAAATTCATTGCTAATGAGTTGGATATTTTTCCCAGTGGAAAATTCTGAATTGCAAAAAGGTTTGAATTAGATATACCACAATTGAAGTAAGTGATTACAATGGGGTATAACTTGTATCATTACTGCTATTAGATTTTGCTGCAAAAGGACTTTGTTTCATGCATTTAATCGTACTTTTTCTGAGTAGAAGCCAGTTTATTAATAATAGCAGATGTTTTAGTACATCCACATTTGTACTGCTTGACAGAAGGAACATGATGGGTAAGAAGTACTTTAGCTCTCATTACATTTGACTGAGCATCATCCTTGAAAATACAATTCAATTTTAAGCATCTATATGGTTTCTTATTAAGATGTGCTTTGGAGATTTCACATGAACAATATCACATTAGCCACCATGATAAATGAATATATCATACAATGTATATTTTACCTTTTTGGGATGCAGTAAAACAATGGGCTTAATTCATGAAGTTGCACGATAAAAACAAACGCGTGTTTTCCCGTTGAATTCAAAACAAACATTAAACTAATTGTACTTGTTCTATTTGTAAAACTCGAATAAAATTTCAAATTTGGGTAAAGATGTTTAAATGTTAGGGGGGGGGGAGAATTTCTACAAAAAGATTTTTTTTAATTTAAAAAAAGTCGTATTTTATGCTTATACTTTTAAATAAAATGCATTTTGTATACATATGTACTTTTTAAGAGAAAGTTTCTGCTAAGAGCAAAACTTGGCAACACCGGAGCGTGTGAACTGATTAGTTGGAAACACAAGATAGTTTTTATCATGTGACTATGACATCACATGAGTTTTTGAATTGATTGGCTAGAATCATGTGGCTTTCACTATCGTGACTATGATGTCACATGAATTAACTTCATTGAATTCCTTTCCATAATATTTTATATATATCAAAGTACATTTTGCCTTTGTTAGGCATTGTGTAGCAAAAACGAATCATTTGGACACATGAAGCAGAAGGAATACAAACCAGTAAAATGAGTTGCATTCTAGACAGTTGCTACAGAGGAAGGGTGGCGGGATGCTTAGCTCAATAAAATCACTCCTATGAATCGGGAATCAAGAGCACACAATGCACACTATACATGTTGCTCAACTGATTTTAATTTGTCATATTCTGAAGCAACATGAGGGTTATTGACCTTGTAATTTTGAACCACTGTCAAGAGACAAGAATGACACCTGAGCTGGCATCCCCCTCTCTAATTTTCCACACCAAAGAAGACTTTGAACCTCAACAGATTTAACATGCATCAGCGCTTCTACACACAGCAGGTTTCCAACCTGCAACTTGACAATGGCATCCACATACATGAAAAAAAATTTTTTTTTCATGAATATTTTTTAAAAAACTTAATGGCAACCAACTACGATTTTCATTTGCTTAGTTTCATGCAATAAATAAGAGCTGTAGGGAAGAAAATGTGTTGAAATGAATGCCCTAGTCATTAAAGTGTAAGTTTTATGAGCAAAGTATAAAAGTTTGCAAGTACCGTAAAATCCAGCGCATAATGCGCACCTATACTTTGAAGCTGATTTTTTTAATTTTTAGGTACATTCACCATATAATGCGCACCCCCTTTTTTATGAAGAAACCTGAAATATTAGTTTACATTGCTGTTATGTTTTTAAGTCATTTATTTGAGGTATTATCCCAGACATTTGAAAAAATAGTATACTTCTAGAACTACAATTCTTCTAGTTCATAGGCAAGTCATTCCTTTTAAATAAACAGTATTTCTATACATGCAGAAGTAAATTTATTTTTATGCTCATCTCTTTTGTAATTTTTAAAGATATTGTTTATATACCCGGCATATAACGTGCACCCTTAACTTTTGAACTTATTTTCTGTGTTAAAAGTGCGCATTTATAAGCAGGATTTTATGGTATATGATAAATTATGAACACCCTGTAGGATTCAAGACAGAAAAATGAAAATGGACACAATTCAATGAAAAAATAACTTGTTAACCTGAGCCATAATTGACTAAGTTTGAAAATGAACAATTAAAAAATAAAAATTATAAATAAAATGGACACTAAATGACACACATAAATAGTTATATAAGTAAAGATTGCTAAAATATCCCAGAGTCACATCATTCAAGTCAACCCCAAACTGAACTTCTTTGGAGTAAAATAAGATTTCTTGGTGGTTGTAAACCCAAACTTTTTTCCACCATCAGTATTTAATCAGAAATTTAAACAATAGCCATTAAAGTATTAAATATTAGTTTTTTTTTTTGTAACTAAAGAATAATGCATTTTGGTAGAAGCTAAAAGAAGATACACTAACACAAATCAATTTACTTTTTATTCTATCTAACTGAACAAGTCATGGAAACATTATTTTAAATAATTATATTCTTTCCCAAAGGACAATTCATATAAGTATGTGAAAATAATTTGTTTAAAATTTTAGCTGAAGAATGAAATTATGAAAATGATATTCAATATCTGAGAATTTTTTTTCTCTTTCAAATATACAAAATGTGTATAGCTTCAGAATTTTATTCAGAAGTGACTGAAGTTTTTTCTATACAGAACATTTTAAGTGCTTCATCTACTATCTCATCAGTAGATGTTTTCCCACTACCTATAAGTTCCATTATTTGGTCTTTTAGACAAAAATCTAAAAGTATTCGTATATTCCTTCGCAAACAATCTATTTCTGAAATATGTGCATCTTTTAAAACAGGTGTTTGGCCCATTTTCTGCAAAACTTTGGTTAGCACATCATCAACAGGTTGTTTTCCAAACCCTAAGTGCTCCATCAACTCAGGATCATTGATTAGAATGCAAAGAAGTTGTGAAAAATTCTCTCTCAATTTATTAATTGAATCATTTACATCAGATTTCTGTGCACTCGAGATTAGAGAATGAGAGGTCTGATTGGTTTTGGAAGAATCGGATGCAAACCATAATGAATCATTTGATAATGAGCTGGCAAATTCTAATGATTTTTCAGAAGAAGAACGTCTTCTAGTTTTATGCACAGTGTTTTCCATCTCTTCAGAATCTTGTTCCATATTTTCAAAAGAAATTACACTATTTGCATTCGTTGAGAGAGATTCTTCACCACTTAAGATATGTGGTCCATTTAAGGAACTTTGGTTATCTTTGTTATGATCCTCAGTTTCTGCTAATCCTGGATCCTGATGCAATAACATATGTTCATTAAAATTTTGTACACTGTCAAATCCTAAAGAGCAAGAAATGCAGGCAGCAGTAAGGTTTTCTAGCTTTGATGCAGCTTTTAAAATATCAGTAACAGAATCTGCATCAAAATCACAACATGATGAATTACTACAAAAATCATTATGATTTTTAAGTGCTTCAGAACAAAAAAATAAACAATTACAAGCTGTACAATGAACAGTATTTTTTGAACTATCATCAGTCTCTTTGACAGGCATGCTGTTGGATGCTGATTTATGACAAGCAAGCATATGTTCAGAAAATGCTTGAGGATTGTCAAATGGTAAAGCACATGAAATGCATGCTGCCACAACACTTTGGAGCTCCATGTTGGATTTAATTTCATTCAGATCCTTATTGATTTCTGAATCATTTATAACACATTTTTCACAAATATTTTCATGGGTTTCTTTCAAGGTTGTAGAAAAAAGACAATTGCAAATACTGCAATGTTCTAAATTAATATTCTGTAAATTTACAACATGCTTTTTCAATGAACTAATTCCAGGAAGATGAATAGAAGAAGTTTCATCACTAATACTATCTTTATTTTCAGTTCCTATTTTAGAATAATTTTTTACAGATGTGGGCTTCATTCGGCAAAATTTACGAACATGCAAGCTATAATGAGACTGAGTAGGAAATCCTATGTTACAAAATTCACATGTAAAGAGTGATTTCTTTACACCCCCAATCACAATTTCTTGTTGAGATTTTGGACTCTGTTTTGCAAAAGACTTTTTTGCAACTTGTTGACCACTTAATCGGTCTGGAACTATAGGGTCATTTTTACCTTTAGCCTTTACAGAATTTTTTTCAGTTGCTGTGGATTCCACTTGCAAATGCCAAAACAAATGCAGCTGGACTTTGGAGTGACTGTCAGATATTTCACCACATATTTCACAAGTGTAGAAATTATCTTCATTTATTTTCAGATACTTACCCTGAACACTGAAATGACTTAATCGATGTGGCACAAAATCTTTTACTGTTGTAAATTCTTCAAAACATTCATTGCAAGTTAAAATTTCAGGATGCTTTATTTGCTTTTTTGGCACAGGTGGAGGTGATGGTGGTAAATCTGAAAGGGATTTATGCATAGCATCAAGGCTTTTCTCTAAAGTGCAACGGTGTGATCTAGATTGTCGATGACTTTGTAGGCCGCATAATCTCAAAAAACTAACTTTGCATACATCACAATAAAATTCCTTATCTCGACTTACCTTTTCAGAGAAATTTCTTGTTAATTCATTGGAAGTATAACTTTTTTCGCTCATCAACACTGATTCATTCACTCTACATCGAATAATACTTTTCGGATCCTGATCAGCATGAACTTTAGTAACATGCAAAACAACATGAGGAGCAGTAGCTAAATTGATTTTACAAGCAAGGCATTCAAATTTGAAACTATTGTAATGCGCCTTCTGCATATGATACTCCAAGTCTTCTACACTATTGTATCGCTGGGGGCAAAATTTACATTCCAATTCTGAGTCTAGATGCTTCTTTTGAAAATGTTTGTTCCGATAATAAGTTGAAGGAAAATTTTTTGAGCAGATGGGACATGTATTAGGATACTCTTTAAGTTTCTGTTTTATTACAAGTGGCAACAATGATTGCTTATCATTTTTACGATTTTCCCTACTATTCATATCAAAAACTACTTTTGGATGTTCTATCTTCATGTGTTGGTATTTCATAGTCTCAGAAGCAAAAATTTGAGAACATATATCACAAGTGCTGTTTTTTAAAAACAACTTGATTTCTTCTTCAGATTTATCTGCATGATGTCGAAGGTGAGCATTACGTGCACGAACATGATAGAATTGTTTCTCACAAAAAGGGCATTTACTAATGTTATTTGTTGATTTTGTAGCTTTGCCCCAATGATTAAGTCTTTTCTGATGTTGAAAAAAATTAAATGAATCTGGAAATGACTCATAGCAAACAGGGCACTGATTCAAAATTTTTGCTTGGTTTAATGAATTTTTTGCATTTTTTATAAATTGTTTTCGGGTGCCAGGCAAAGATTTTCTAGCAGAGCCATTTATAACATTAAAGTTGAAGGCAGAAGGTACTTTCACGTGATTGAAACGTGAAAAAGATTTTCTAGCAACTATAGGCTGTTTTATGCCAAAAGATTTCCTGGCTGTGAAAGAGCTCTTTAATCTCGCTCTACGAGAATTTTGTAGATAAAAAGCTGCAGCACAGTCATAATTTTTTTCAATATGTTTCATGAATAATTGTTTTGAAGAAAAGGTATCTCTACACCATATACACGAAATATCAGATTTTTTTAAATAAGGGCGAATATTGCTTTTTTTCTTAGTAGGCTTTCTTAAAGAAAATTTATAATCTGTAAAAGGATCCTCACTATCAGAAGGCCAGTCATCAACTGGCTGCTTAACCTCACGGCGTCCTTTTGAAATGGACTTACGGGCTGAGAAATTCTGCTTTTTGAAAGGCTTCTTGGGATCACAAGAGCCTTTTCTCACATGAACATCATATTTTTCTCTGGAAGAAAAAATCTCCAAACAAACAGGGCATGCAATAGTATGCTTTTCAACCACGGTAACTGTCTTTTTAGATATTGTTGGTTGTTTGGAACATATTTCTTTAGAGTTTCTCTCAATTAGTATATTTTTCTTTCTATTAAATTTCGCACATGTTCTTTTGTGTTGCTTGAATAATGATAAATAATTGAACTTTCTTTTGCAATAACAACAAACTAACGATCCTATAAGTTGCCCCTGGCATTTACCTGTATGAGTATACAAAACACGCAAACAAAATGTCACAAAACCGCATTTCTTGCATCTTTTTTCTGTAGTTTTCAAATTTTTCAGATTTAATCCCATGGGAGATTTTTTCTTAGTTTCCATCATATCATCCTGCAATAAAAAGAGAAAAAGGCAATTAATATAAAACACATAAAATGAAAATATTCATCACATAAATTTGCTCATAATTGAAATAACTTGTTTTTCAGTTAACAGAATAATTACATATCTAAAAGCCAAAATTACATTTCAGAATGCTAAAAAACAATGTATTATTAATAAAAAAAATTTCAGTTTCAAAAATATATGAAACAGCTAAAATGTTCAAACATCATCTCATTTACCAGAAGATTTTGAAATTTTTTATTCAATTTAATGAATGAACTCTAGCAAATAAGGAAGCACTACTCTATTGGCATATGTTTGATTCATAAAAGGAGAAAAAATATGAAGAGTTATTTGCTGAAAATTAGGAAAACACCACAAAGGAGAAATCAATATTAAATGCCATGAACAAGTTTTTTCAAAAGTAACAAATTCCTGCTTGTAATATTTTGTTCACAGCCATGCCTGGTGCTCCAGACATAATGTTCATACGGTTTTCATAGTGTATTTGAAACAAGCAAAACCAAATGCACTTGTATATTGTGTTATTGATAGTCAACATTTGGTTTTAAATAATCTGAATGAGTGCCTACGTATGCTGCTCCATTGTGTTTTTAGAGTAGTCAATAAGATTATATGTAATTATATTTAAATGACAGATTGCTTAACCCATTTTTCAGTGAAAATGATTATAACTGCTTGCTGCTGCACACAGAAGTCTATTGGCCCTCAAATATTTATTTTACAAGGGGAGGGCACGGTTCAGTCTTAGGAAAGCCCACACCCTTGACGCGAATTATTTGGGGTTGGCGATAATTGTGCCATCTTGGTAACCCTACTTTGATACACTAGATATAATAAACTTATTTCTGGAAATTTCGTATTTTGTCGGCGGGCATTTCGAATTTCACTTTGTTTTGGGGAACCGGGCTGGAATGGTTGCGTGTGTGAAGGAATATATCTTAGATATTTTTACTTTGTTGAATGCGAAAGGTTAGAAAGAATTGATTGAATAGTGCATGAAGCTAGGATTTATTGCTTAGAGTTATTAATGTCCTAAATGTAACGATCGGCACGATGTAACATGGTCGACAATAAAACGCTTTCTTCGAAATAGCACCAGCCACGCCGAAGGTATGTTCGGCCATTACCTCGCAGAATAAAAATAGCGGCGCTCACACGATCATTCACTTAGTGATGAGACCTTCAAGACTTTTTTAAAATCTGTTTTTACGCTGTACCCTCCACTCGGAAAAGATCAGCAGTAAGAAAGTAAGAGCTGTTTTTATATTTTTTTATCTTAAATGCTTAATTTCAGTATTGTTTACATATATTTTCATTAGGCATCCACCTTATCTTTCTGTATTCACTTGCCGCCATTGTCGGTTTCGCTTGGCGCCATCTCGTTCTGGCTTGGCGCTTTTTTCGTTTTGTCGCCAAGGGTGTGGGCTCTCCTAGGATTTTACCGGAGGGCACGACTAAGGAAATTCATTTGGTGACGAGACTTTGTGTAACAGTAGTACTGCTATAGGGTATTCAAACCCCAATGTAATTCCGCTGAATGGTCAGTCAGTTATGAGAAAATAGCCTTCGAAATTCATACTTAGCTTGTATATAAGTTATTTTCTCCCTCATACAACGTCGCGGCAGCATGATCATCAGCGTATCAGAGAACTATGCAATGGGTCAGGGTTCGATTCGCACGAGCGGCCAAATTCCTGTTTTTATTTTTTCTCCATTTTATTATTTATTTTCAAAATTAAATAATTTTATTTTTTGATGTATTTATTAAGGAAAAACACATGAGCATTATATAAGAAGGTATGCGAGAAAGAACAGTAGATCTGAATAAAACAAATTGAGTATGATCCAAAAATTTTAATGAAAACAAATGTGGATTTGAAAGGCTAACCGGCTGAAGTGTAGTATAGGGGTCCACATCGGATTTAGCGATTTTTATCTAAATGTCATGGTGAGATATTGAATTTATTCTAAAATTAATTCTGAAGAAAGTACCTTGGTGACAGCTTTTAGTGGCCAAAAAAATGGACTGCGCCAAGTGGCCCCCGTATACTACACTTTTACCGGCTAACCTTCATTTCATTTTATACTGATGTCTTAAGACAGAAATATCAAAAAGGAAATTTTTCTTCAGTCCATTAAAGAAAATAGGATTACTTCATGAAAGATGTAATATGAGAATCAAATCAATTCAATGGAATAAATTCATGTGACGTCTTTAGTCACATTATAACTGAGCCACGTGTTTTCGGCCAATCAGTTTATAAATTAACGCGATGTCATAATTATATCAGCCAATTAATTCATGTGCTTCACTGTTGCCAACTTTTGTTTTTTGCAGAAACTTTCTTTTAGAAAGTACATATTTGTCAACATTTTTTAATTTTGAAAACTGTTTGAAGAATTTAACATGTGAACTCTTTACCAAATCATATCAAATTTTAAATGTTATCTAACCTTTACAAGTTGAACTCATATGTCAATTTTTAATCAAAGGGAAACACATGATTACCCTTATTATGTGACCATCATGAATTTAGTTCATGTGACAAAGATTGCACAAAACTAGCAAAGTGAAAGGATAAATACATGATGATCACATAATAAAAGCACAATTACATGTTCTTCATTGAACTTTGATGCTTCATAAAAAATAAAATATTACATACTACACTAAGAAAGTTATTTCAAAGATGACAGATTTAGAGACAATTCCATGGTACAATACTTACTACATTTCTATCCATAACAATCATTGCCATTTTTTCTTTTACAAAATGTCTTCATTTTAAAAAAAAAAAAAAACAATCTTTTAAGTATGTAAATCAAGCAATAATATAAAATTTTTTTTTAACACTTTAATGAAGTAAATGTTTGAAGTATTTACCTTCAGTACTTATGTATTACAGCAGCCATATTGGTGACATTATATGAAATGAACCCTATGATTGCCAATTCAGCGTACACGACATATGCGAAATCAGGCATTGCCAACTTGGTGAGTTATCTTGGACATTGGCATTGTTATGGTAGTATGTAAGTACCTTACCTTTTACATGAATGCAGGCCCTACATTTTCTTAAAATTGACTGCTTGATAAATTAAAGAATATTTAGTTGTTTACTTCCTCAACTGGTTCAACAATCCTCTGTCACAGTTTGATTCCCTTTTCTGTTGGTTTAAAATAAACTTTTCCTTTTATACTGCCCCAGCAAAAGAAATCAACGTAGTTTTAATAAGGTGGGTCATGTGAAATTGAACCATGGTGTCCAATCCACCTTCTGGGATATTTCATGTTCAAATACTGACGTATAAGATGCGCACAATGCATTGTACAACATCTTGTTGCAACCACAAGTCTCTGTAGATGTTAAGTAGCACTTCTTCCAGCATGTCTGGCAAATTGTTTGCGAGAGAATTCAGGTGTAGTTGTCTCCATTTAAAGTTTGGGTAACTCAAGCAGTCCAATTATTTTTCCATTTAATTTTCAGTTCTCATAGTGTCTTTAAATTTAATTTGGAACTTGTTTTTGTGCATTAAATAAGTTTTCCAAATACATCCTTGCAAGTTTAAATATCTGTTCTCTTTAAACATGGATTCATCAGTCCATAAAATTTTGTTCAGAAATTCCAGATCTTCACTAATTTTCACCAAATTTTTCCTGCAAAACTTGAGGGAACTTATGTAATATCGCAACAATCTCCAACTCTATTAATAACTCGCGAAGTCAACTCGCCTGATTTCCAATGCATTGTATGCACTGAATTGGTACCCATGTGCTTTGTTTCCTATAATGTTGTCAATACGTTGCGATAATACATAAGTACCAACTCGAGCCTTGGAGCACAGTCACAAAGTAAAAGATTGTGCATGATATAGATGAAATTTGTATGTTTTTAATACACGATGAGCAATACTTTTATATATTCCTGTAATTCTTTCAATTGAATGAATTAAAGTATTTGGAAAGTTTTCTTCTCCATCCAAAATGACATCCTCATATTTCTGAAATCTTGTATTGGATGTTTGAACATTAGGCAATCCATTCACTTTTAATGGGGTTGACAGAGGATAGAACCCACAACCTATGAGGATTAGAATTCGCAACCTATGGATCCGAAGCCAAGTAACGTGACCACTAGACAAAAGTGATCACTCCTGTCTAGAGGCTGTTACTGGCTTATTTTAGATACCGCCACAGTACTCCCCCACCAGTGAAATGGTGGATAGGCGAACGAACGAGATATTTGTTGTTGTGGTGAGCATGTGAGTTGTTACTGTTGCGTCGAGTCTGACTTTGTTTTAATGCGTCAAGCGAGTCTGACGACTTTGTTTTGCTGCGTCAAATGAGTCTGACAATTTTGTTTTGCTGCATTTAGTGGGTCTGATGACTTTTGATTGCTCTTTTTGTGAGTAGATGGCACCACAACTCATCAGAAGGTTTGCATTTTTCTTTTCAGCCAAGGTCAGCAATGACGGAGGATAGAACCCGTGATCTATGAGGATTAGAACTCACGACTTATGGATCCGAAGCACTCCTGTTCGGAGGATGTTACTGCTTATTTTAGATACCCCACATGGTTAACTTAATTATTATACAGTTAACATGGTATAATGTGCAGTTATATGAGTTACACACTTAAGACTTAGTTCTTTAAAATGATGTCATTTTGAAAAAGGATTATAATTCCAATACTCTTTTAAAAATCCTGAGCTTGTTTTGTTTTAAATACATAATGAATGAACAACTTTCAATATTTTGTACTTCCATATCACTGTACAATTACAAAATAAAGTTATAGGAATAAACAAAATCGGGAATCATACACTCAACAGAACAGAAAAAAAGTTAAAAACAATCTTAAAAGAGTGTGTTTATCAATAAATACCACAATTTTGCTTAATTTGTTTTATTTTTTTAAGGATAAATACCTAACTAGAACAATAAAAATAAAATCGGGAAGGTTTTACTCAATTAATATTATATCTATCCATTAATTACAAATCTGACTTCCCGCTCTTACTATGATAAATCCGAGACATACATATAAACATACTAACCGGATGCATAAAGAATTAACTTCTTGAGTTGGAATGAAAACAGACAAACATGGTTAGTTACAAACAACCCGTAAAAAATTATATGGAACGCTATGTAAACATATAAACAAAAATATTATTCTTTGAACTTGAATGTTGTAGTGTCTCTCTCTCTCTCTCATTTGAAATATAAATACACAAATTTCATTCAACTAAACTTTGAAGTAATTCGAATTTCGTTTACTAAACATCTCAACTCTTAATTTTTTTTAAATATTTTTTTGTTCCTGAAAGTCATGATAAAAAATTAAAAAAAAAAAAAATGTCAAACATGAATATATTTAAATTTTTCATTTCATAACTAAATTTTCCTCAAAATTTTAAAAATTCTACCCAATGGCTGAAAATAAAGAGTTTTACTTGAAAGATTCTTTTAATCATTACTCACCAAGACTTGCATAAGCTCTACTTCTGTATTACTCTTTTACTTCATAAATAATAAAATTTTAAAATCTTTTAAATCTTAGTTCCTTATACTATTGAATTTCTCCTGTAAATAATTTCTTGTGCTTTTTGTGGCTCAATTTGGTTTCGGATTAAAATGAAATAAAGCTCGTTAATTATGATTAATAATTGTGATCATCTAAAATATAAACATAATAATATTTCACTCTAATTATAGTCTTAGAACACAATACAAAGGGAATTTTCAAGAAACAGATGAATTTTTTTATTTAGATTTGTAAGGCTGATTTAAGGAGAATGTGTGAAAAGAGTATGTCCAATATATAAGTATTACAATGGCGTTGGGAAACTGTAACCATCATGAGTGACGTAATCGTAGTAACTTTTCGTGTTCAAATGCGGTAGACATTTAGTAAGTTTATTTAGGAATGTTTTGGGTAATCAGATTCTCTTTGGAAGTGGAAACCTCTTCCCGTGTATCATGATGAGAAGCAAACTAACTAATTGAAAATGTTTCGTTGTATTCCACTCTTTCGAGGTTGCAACCGTCAAGTTGAATGCATCGACAAGAGACACTGTAGTTTGGCAAATGTACCCGATGATGTTTTGCGTTATCCTCGTACTTTAGAAGAACTTCTGTTGGACTCCAATCACATCAGAGACTTACCTAAGGTTGTTTATTTACAAATTTTTACAAGTTTTGCATTTTTTGTTATGAAATTTCATGAATATATAAAATATGTAAAGCCGACGCCCACCGTGTTTACAATTTTTCGTGACTAAGCCTAAGGGTTGGGATGCACTTTGACAAGACGTGACTGAAAACATTCAAGATCGTGATCGTGATTGATTGCATAGTTATTTTGAAACGGATCTTAACTTTCAGTTTTAGACTAACTCTTGAGTAATTTTTTCAATTTTGGTGTTTGGAATCTTACTTTAATAACAATTTTTCGTTTTAATGACAACAAAATGTCTTTTCATTTAAATCAAAACATACATCTTTTTATGATCATATGTGGAGTGACTTGAAAATTCTGTGATAGATTTTAAAGATATTTTCAATAACCGGTTAGCAAATTTTAGTGATCATAATTCAATAGATTTTTTCAAAAGTTTCGCGTGTTAGATGCTTAAAACTATCTAATAATCTATGAAAGGAGTTTTCATGTATTTGATATTTTTTCTATATATATTTATTAAAATCTGTGATAAAGATTTAAAATTTGTTAATTGTTCTAATTTATGACAGTGACTTGTTTATTACTAATAGCTCATAAATCACAAGTAAATAATATTTGAATTAATGTATATCATCAATGATTTTTATTTCTACATGGAATTTTTTTATGCAATAGCATTTAATTTTTTTTTTAATCTTTATTGATTTTGTAATGATGTACTTGTTAATAATTAAGGAACATATGACATACTTTTACACTTAATGTAACGCTTTTTTCGATGTTTTGAACTTTATTGAGTCTACAAATGAGCACGTTTTGAAATTTTAAATTTTGGTTGTTTTTGAGTTTTTTATAAATCATTTATTAAATATTAAAGTTATCTTACACCATTGATTTTAAATTGTTTCTAGGACAACACTTTCTTTTTAAATTTATAAAATACCATTTTGTTT
This sequence comes from Trichonephila inaurata madagascariensis, assembly GCA_019973955.1. Lineage (NCBI taxonomy): Eukaryota > Metazoa > Arthropoda > Arachnida > Araneae > Nephilidae > Trichonephila > Trichonephila inaurata. Next base: position 242,956 of record BMAV01026600.1, on the reverse strand, counting down.
GTCTTTATTTTAAAAAGTGTGCAGAATAAATTGCGTTTTAGTAACGTATATTTAGGTTAAGAAGTACTTATAAAAGTCTATTGATTACACAGAAATTTATTCACTTACATAAACTTGTTTTTAATGTGTTTATTTATTCTTTGTATTTTAACCAGCGCTGAATGCTATTTTGCAATGACCAATAAAAATGGTTTTAAAAGAATCTATATTAAAATTTCCCACACATTTTTTTTTTTTGTTAAAAATGTGCGATTTCTTATTTACAGATTGTTTAAGAAAACATTTATAAATTTGATGAAATTGTTTCCATGTTAAAATTCATATATGAAACTGATAAATTTTTGTTTTCATATAAAATCTTATATTATCTAAATTTAAAATTAATTTAATAAAAATTTTTTAATTTAATTGTTTTTATCCCTACCAATTTATTATGGAAGTGCACCTACTAATTTTAATAATTACCTTCAATTGCATTAAATGTTTTTTCTTTTTTAAAAAAATTAGGATTGTGTTGCATAAAAGCTAAATTATTAAGTTACGTGAATACTCTCACAAAAACTTAAATTTAAATAAACAAAAATGAAAAATAATTGTCATAAATGAGAAAACTGTTGTAGATGTAGTGCTTTTAGTTGAAGCTGAGTACTAACAAATTTTACAGAAACAAAAATCAGTTTCTTATGTTTATGAAGTGTGATAAATAAAAAAAATTCTCAGTAGGGTCTACCAGTATAATTTTGGTGTTGTTGATCATTATTTATATTTTGCTTACTTAATGAAATGACATTTTTGAGTTCTCTTGTTATTGGTTAAAATAGTTTGATGGTTATTCGATTTAAAGCTTCATTTGCATTTTTAAGTGCAAAAAATTCTTGTAGAATAATCAAGGTCTTTATATATATATATATATACATATATATAAATGTCAATGATCCATGTGAAATCCATATCATTCACAATAATGGAAGCATCTTGATAATTAAAATGGTTTAGGAAAATGATCTAAGTTTGCATTGATTATGTCTGCATTCATTGAGAGTTTGTTTCATAATTAATCTTGCATTACAAGAAATTTTTAAAATGGAAATAATAAAAGCTTTATAAAGGCTCTTCATAATATATATCCATGACAGAGCAGATTTATTGTTCATTTTGCATGCTTGCTCTAATTTAAATATGGAATGTTCCATGTTGTGTTATGTATAATTTAGTTTAGATTAATTGAAAAAATGAATTTGTACTGTAAGTTTGATTTTATATGTAATTTATTAAATTATATTATCAATTTAACATTAGGTAGAAAAGTTTATAGAAAGTCAGTTTTAAATGCCAAGTACAATGCCACATGGCTAATTCAAAATTAAACTCATTCTGTGACTATAATAGATAAATCAATTTTCGCTGTATGTTAATTAGAGGGTTTATTGGGTCACTTTGTCTTACAAAACAACAATTACATTAATTGTCAAATAATTATCCATTTGTGTAATCAAAGTTTTTTCCTTTAAAAAAACTCATATTATGTGTTCTTGATCATGAAAAAAAAATCTTGGTATATATTACTATTTATGCTAGTTTTAATTGAAAACAAGCTCAAGTCACTTATCCTTTTATTTCTAAATAAAATTGTATTTGCATTGAAATCAAATGCAATAAATAATATGGATTCTATTTTAAGATTGTTATTCGGGTTCTGTGCTCTGGTTTGGAGACATTTATATTTAATGTTAAACATCATAAAAAACAAAGTTATGAATGGCATCCACTTAAATGAAACATATTTCATAAAAACTGTCAGTTTTTATGATCATTAATATTTTATTTTCTTTTTATCCATTACATGTCTTCATCATATTCATATATTATTATTATTGGGATATTTTGCTTTAAGTAAAAGATTAAATTTTATGTTTAAAATTGGTTTATCAGTAAAATCATTTATTACAAAAAATCTTTATTTTTAATTTTTTGTCACTCCTAGTTATACTGAACAGTTTTAAATTTTGTTAAGCATTAACTTGGTAGATTATTGTAATACAGAGTGCAATGAATATTTTATATGTATATGATTACAGTGTTTATTATTTATATGCATAATTTTAAACATAATTAACATTAACCCTCCAAGCGGTCTGCACGTAAAATTGCACCATTCCAGAGATGCTTTTTCTGCCTTTAAGCAAGATTCCCAAAAGCTGCCGAGCCGCGTTCTTAAAAATACGGCTCAACCGATTTTGAGAACCCCAACTGAAAGCAAAAAAATATGTGCGGTGCATTTTTGAAGCATCTCCAGAATGGCAAGACTTTACATGCAGACCGCTTAGAGGGTTAAAATGGAAATATTTACTTGTAATTTTTTTTTCCCTAGATCTCTTATATTTATTTAATAAATTAAATGCTTCATTTTTCTTTTAAATGTTAATAAACATTAAGCATAAATTACTTGCATTTGTATTTTAAACTTTATGTAGGATTATATGCTCACTTTATTTGGTTATGAATGCATACATTATGTTAAAGAAATCATTTTATTTTATCACTACTTGTCAGTTAAAAAATTTATAAATATACACTTGGGAGGGGGAAGGTATCCTCTTGTATTAATTATACAACTGTTCATACTTATTGTTCTAATTGTAAAACTGTAATTTACATGTATTATGTAGTTTTTTTTTTCTCCCTAATATATTGTAAGCAGGGAGGGGGGAAATTTCAAATCTTCATATTTGCATTATAATTTGCACTTCAATTTAGTGCCTCTTCAAAAACAATGTTTCTACTTACAGTTTCTCCTACATAGCACTGAATTTTGATTCTGTCTTTGCTTCTTTACCTCGATAGAGCCCCATACACATGTCCATGAGTAAATATTCCTTCCTTCAATGTTACACATGAACCGACTCTTTCAAATCTTAGCCCTTGAAATTTTTTTAGTCATAATAAATTCCAATATTGTAGGGAATTGTGTATGTGTTTCATTATACAAATGCCACATATCTAAGTTCCTTTGAGTGTCCAGTGGGATCTTTGTCTTGTGCACTTTTTCATTTATTTTCCCGCTCAAAATTCGTTCATGATGCTTCTATTTTAAGTTCAATTCAACTTTTATCATCCATTATTTCTAACTATACCTTATGTATGAATAAATTTATTACAGTATCTTAAAAAAACTTTTATTATTTAGAGATATATTTTTTGGCAAACAAAACTCACTTTTTATGTGTATGTGAACACATGCTTTTTTCAATTTTTCTATCAATTTAAAATGCACACTTTATTTTCTTGGTAGAATCACTTTGTAAGGTTAATTATTCTGAATGCATTAGCCTTAAAAAATTTTTCATTAAATTGTAATATGATATATTAGATATTACAAATACTGTGCCCATTCTTAGTCCAAAACAGTGTGGCAGAAATATCTTATCAAGAAATACTTCAGCCATCTCACATTAAGTGCTTACTGTTAAATCCTATTGATGCCCCTTCTATGAGAATATCTTCTCCCTCCTTCTAAATTAGGATAGAATCTTTTCATGTTTTCTGAAATTGCTCCATGCTGTTTGTTTTATTTCTTATTTTCATTAATTATATTAATAACCTATATAATTTCTTAATTAGTTTTAGCAGATACTTTTTTCATAAAGCTCAATTACCATTAATTTCATTTCTTGTTTGTTGAAATATTTCTTGCTATTTATCAAGTTAAATTTCAAGATAAGTTTGAATACTAGTCATGAACTGTTTAAATTTTGGATGTATTTCTTTGTTTGTATAGTTTTTTAAGCTCCATGATTGATTTCCAAATATATAACTTTAAGAGTTTCCTTACACAACCAATATTAAACTTAAAATTTTTCATATTGTAAAAGTGGAAAGGCTGTTTAGTCATTTGATGGTAAACATAAAGTACATGTGCGAGAAATGCAAGTCTTGGGTTGAAAGAAAACTGAGTTGTTCTATGAAACTTGAATATTATAAATAGTTATGGCCAGAACTACAATTAACTAAGTGGTTTAAAATATGTATGTATTTATATATATTGATTTTATTCTAACTTGATTGTCTGAAGAAAATTATATAACCAATTAGAGTAATTGTTTCCTTGTTTTTTAAACAAGATTCATATTGACTATTGTTTCAAGAATTAGCAGTTTGCATATTTTTAGTTTTTTATTTGTTTAATACATTGTATTCATTAATTTTAAAGTGAGCTTAAAGCCTTGGAATATAATGACATCTGGATATGTCATTATGTTCTACTGGAGATCTGTATGTATTTTAAACATAAAAAACTAGTCTTTTCCAAAAATTATGCATCGAATTATTGCACTGGTTGTGTTTAGCATGCTCAAGATTGCTTTCTACTTCTCAATACTAGAAATCCATGCTATTGGAGGAAAGTGAAAGTGTGCATCAAATTCCGCTTTATTTGTTAAAGTAATTAAATCACTATGCAAACAAAAAAGAATAGTTTTGCAATTCACAAGAATTAAACACTATTAACATATAGTAAGCATAATTTTTTTTTTTGTTTGTAAATAGTACTAAAATATTGATGCATCTATTAATTATATATACTTGAAACATTTTGTTACCTAAAAGAATTCTGTTGATATTAGTATATGTAAAATATATAATTTACAAAGTTTATTTATTATTATGTTTACACAAAGTAACTTTTATTTTATAAGGTTATTTAAATTGCTTATGACCAATTGATATAATTCAATTCTGTGCCAAAAAACTTAATATAAACTTTTGAAAAAGAGTTATATAAATGTAAAATAAAATTTTGAACCACAATTTTTTTTTTTTTAATGTTTTGATGAATTTTATAAGTTTGTTTTGATATCAATTCAAAAATGATATGTAGACATTCAAGCTCTTATAAATTCTGACTTAAGGCACTTGCAAATTTTTAAACGGATAATATTTTTCTTACAGCTAGCTGTAATGTGAATGCAAGCACTTAATCAATAAATTTGTACATTTACTGTTTTAATTAGCAAATGTCTTCTAAATAAATTGCTAATTTGTTTCTTACATAATCATTAGAATATGTAGAAAGGTTTTCAGTTTTAAAGTTTATTTCTCTAAATGTTTAAATTTTACTACGCTTACACTATGTAAAAGAATTGTGTATAAATTTTGTAGATTTTCTTTTATTTTTATGATAGTTATATTATTAATTGAAAGATAAGTTTGATTTCAGATAAATAATATTCTTAAATGATGTGTAAATTTGAATCAGTATTAATGATATTTTATTGAATTTTAGGGTCTCTTTCGTCAAGTAAAACTACGACGTTTGAGCCTGAGTGATAATGAGATTGGATTATTGCCATCAGATATAGCAAGTTTGGTGAATTTGGTTGAATTAGATATAAGTAAAAATGGTATGTATGTGTGTTCTTTTGAACCCAGTATAATTTTTTTATATTTATAAAAGTGAATGATGCTCTGTAAATTTTAATGTTAAATAATATTTTTATAATTATATTTTTTGTAAAATACTTCTCTTTTTTAGGGAATTCTTAAAATGATATGTAATATAAGGGTCCAACTTTTTTTTTTCTTATATTAAGTTTCTGTATTGTTTACCAAGTTTTTCTTTTAATTTTATTTTTTTCTTCGTCCTTTCCCAAAGGATTCATGAAATACTGTGTGATAATTTTTATGGTAGATATTAATTCCTGACATTACATTTAAGATTGAAAAAATATAAATCATTTTGATAACTCCTATAATGAAATTTTTATTTTTAGATATTACGGATATACCTGAAAATATTAAGTTTTTAAAGTCTCTACAGAATGCTGATATCAGTAGTAATCCGTTAACAAAGTAAGATATTTCTTTGTGATATCTATGTAAATATTTTTATCTCTTTGTAGGCATTTTTATTTAGATAATCATGTTTAGATTTTTGATTATATGCTGATAAGTATATTTGCTTAAATGCTATTTATTCCCTACCAGTTTGTAAGATTAAATCACATTTCAAATGTTAAATTTAATTTTTATGCATTTCCTTCCCACCTTGAAAAATAAGTTAAATTGTTTCAAACATAAATTTGTTGGGCTTTTTTTTAAAAATTTGAGTTATAAAAATGCTTGCAAACTTATAATAATACTAGCTGCATGGCCTGGCGTTGCATTAGCTTTCCCTCATGATGCCAGCAATTATGTGTGTGTATTTGTATGCACACAATGTGAGTGATTTCTAAAATTATTTCTTTAAATTTCCCTTTTTCAAAATTTGTTCCACATATTTTCAATTTAAGATAGGTTTCTTTTCCCTCTCCCTAGCCCGGCATAGCACAGGTTTTTTTAATGTAAAATTATTGTTCCCTCTTCCCCTCACAAATAAGATATAGCTCAAATTTTGATGTATGACTTATACAAAATAATATTGTGTTAGTTAAAAAATTATTAATGTGAAGCAATAAAAGAAAAAGATTCTGATGCTAAGAGTAAAACAAAAACTTTCATCATTTTTTAGTTAGTTTCTAAAAAACTAAAATAATAAAATAAATTTCAGATTTTCATGAATCAATCAATCGTTACATATAGTTAGCTTAAAAATGTCTTTAAAATGTATTTTTATCCAAAATAATAGACAATGTACCTTTTTAATTAACAAATAATTTAGTAATGAAATAATAGAAATAATCCTTTTAAAAAAAACACATATATTAATTAAAATCCATTTTCTATAAGTAATAAATAAAAGAAAAATTTACAGATAGCTATTGAAATTATTGCTTTTTTTTTAATGCTTGAATAAACATATTTATATATATTAGGTTGGAGAAAAAGAAATCCATTATTTTTGCATGGAAATCAAGAACTTTATTTAACATGCCTCCAATTGTCCGATTTGGGTCAAATATACACCGTTTTATTGTATAATTTGTTGCCATTTTAAAGGTGGCTTCATAATGCCTCTCTCATAGAAGTCTTGGCTCTTATTGGTGAAAACATCTAATAATCAATTTTCACAATCTTCTCTTGATCCCAATTTCTTATCACTCAGGAAGTTTTGCAGTGCGAGAAAAAAGTGGTAATCACTTGGTGCCAAGTCCGGACTATATGGTGGATGCATTAAAACTTCCCAACCAAGCTCCCAGAGGTTATGGCGAGTTACTACTGAAGTATGTGTTCTGGTGTTGTCCTGATGGAACACAGCATCTCTTCTATTGGCCATTTCTGGTCAATCGCTAGCTTCAAATGGTCCAGTTGTCGACAGTAGAGATCTGAATTTAGTGTCTGGCCATGTGGAAGCAACTCCTAATAAATGATTCCTCTCCAGTTCCACCAAATACACAGTAGAACCTTCCTGGCCATTAGTCCTGGTTTGGCCACTGTTTGACCTGCTTCACCGCACTTTGACCACGATCGTTTTCGCAGAATATTGTTGTATGTGACCCATCTCGCATCCCCAGTCACTATTTGTTTAAGAAATGGGTCGATTTCATTCCGTTTGGCCAAGGCTTTGTAGATGGAAATTCGATCCATCGTATCTTTTGGTGTTAATTGGTGTGGCACCCAAACATGGAGCTTCTTTTTGAATCCAAATTTTGGTCCAAAAGATTGGTCGATCTTTAGCTCCTTGGCGATACTACGATTCTAACGTGCTAGTCAACTTCGATTATTTCTTTGATTTTATCAACATTTTCGATGACAGGCCTGCCTATGCGAGGTGCATCTTTAAAATCAAAAATACTTGAATGGAATCGACAAAACCAAAATTGCACGCAATTAGCTGTTACAGTATCAGCACCATAAAAACCATTCGCAATTTCAGCCCCCTGGCTTGCATTTTCGCCTTTATTAAAGAAAAACTGTAAAAGGAACCAAATTTTCTCTTTGTCGACTTCCATTTTTAACACCTTGTAACTCACAACTGAATGGACCAAACAAAAAATAGCAAAATAATTTTTTTAGTGTGAAATGTCATCTTGACAACGAGCATAAATTTGAAATTGTGTGATCGATGCTTCACGAGATATTGACACTACAGCCATCTACCGAAAAAAAATAATGGATTTCTTTTTCTTCAACCTAATAAATATATATACATATATATATAATGTAAGTTATACAAAACTAACATTCATTATTTTAACAATAATTTCCTTCTTAGGTTTTAAAATAAAATTGATTACAAATGTTCATTTAGTAAATAATTGTGACATACCATTTGCTTAAGAAGTAGCAGTAAAAGAGAAAATCTTGTGTATAGATATATAATTTATTTATATTATATAGCTGGTATACCCGTTCTTCGCATGGGTGAATTGAAAAATTAAACAATACAGATTGAAGGATAAAGAAGTTTTTAATTAGTTAATTTTACTTGAATTGCAAATGAAACAACAAAAAAGCCTTTTGCATATCTCAGCTGAACAAAAAACGTATTTGTTAAATTTTAAGTCTGTAGATCTAATAGCTGATAAAAGGGATTTTTATTTATTTATAACTCCCCGTAACTCTCTCTTATCAGTCAATTTTTGAAAGCACCTTCCTAAACTGATCTCTGCTCAGCAAAAGTAACACATTGTTACAAATTTTGTGTAATGAATGCTTAAAATAGTGTAAATAATTTATATCTTGAAGTGTAATACATTAATATTACTTTTTGTTGTATTTATTTTATGTTTAAATCTTGCCACCACCTCTCCCTTCAAAATCTAGTTTTTTTATGAAATAAAAAAATAGTGATTACACTGATCAACAGAATAAATTAAAAGCTAGGGCCCACTGAGGTATGGTGTAGACAAAACAAAGGGAAAGCTTTGCTTCACACAAAAAAAGATATGCTGTCACTGTCTTTTTCACAGATGGCAGAATTTTTTCTTACTTTCTTGATGATTATCGATTATCATTATATTTTGGAAACTTCACACAATATCTTTATAAATTATAGCTTATGTGTTATTCTCATGTATAAGCTATATTATTGTAAAGTTTCATTAAAATTATTTTGTATTCAATGAAGCTATGTCTTTGAATGAAAAATATTACTTTTTTAGCTGATAAGGAAGATCTTCATAATATTGTAATAATTTTTTACCATTCAAAAAAAAAGTTTACAGCTGGAGTTTAATTTTTTTAACTTTATCTATTATATACTAAATTTGAAGAATTTTAATGTAATTACTGTTCTAAAATATTCATGTTATCTATGTCTAAAACATTTTTTGTGTCCTTTAGTGCTGTATATATTAAGACATGTTTTAATTATGTATTTGAAAGTTTAAAGTGTAATAAGGAATTTCAAATTTAAATGCAGGGAATAATATCATGACTGTGAAATTAATTTAACAGCCTATGGTTGTGAATTTAAAATTGATGCCTCACTGATCATACTTAAGAATGTCTGTCCCATGTTGTTAAATAAATTAAATTTTCTTGTGTAGTTTGCAGATGCTTGGCAAATGATTATTACTTCAGTTGTCATCTTTATTCGTTGACTATGTAGTTCTATTGCTTATACCCCAATAAGCAGTTCGGATGTGATAGTAATTTTAGTTATCATAAAACTGTGTACTTAGTCATAACACTTCAATCATTGATAAAAGATACAAGAAACATTAATTATATCAACAATATGCTGATATATAGAGAAGAATTTTATCCTGTAGAGTAGTATAGAGGAGCTTCACTCTCTCAATATTATATATGAGGAATTGGTTGATATTCTGTGCTTTTTCAACCTATCACTTGTAATATTCGGATACATTATTGAATTTTCATCTGTAAATTGAAAGAAACTTTCAGTATCGTATTTTATAAATATTAATTGCATGTTATATTTAAGAGTGTGAAATTCTGTTTATATATAATTCCTTATATTTTTATTTTATGTTAATAAACAGCAGTTGGTTTTATATAATTACTGAGATAGGATTCTCTTGTGAGTTAATGTTGTATTAGTGTATTTCCTACTGTCTTAATTTTTTTTTTTTTTTTTTTTTTTTGTATGCTTTTAAATTTTTAGGTTGCCTGCTGGTTTTGTGCAACTTAAGAATCTGACAGTCTTAGGTTTAAATGATATTTCATTAACCCGGCTACCCAATGATTTTGGGAAGTAAGTTGAAAATGTCATTTTATTATATAATCATCTTTTTCTTTTAATTTCCACTGATTAATTTTAACCATATTTCCTTTCATTTAGTCTTTCAAATCTCCAATCTCTAGAGCTTCGAGAGAACAGTATAAGAACTCTACCCCCATCATTTTCAAATTTAACAAAATTAGAAAGGTTGGATTTAGGAAGCAATGAAATTTCTGAATTGGTAAGCTTATTTGTAGATTTAACAATTTTTTTTCTGAATATATTAATGAATCTCATATTAAAAGACCTGTTTTCTTTTAAATTCTTATTCCATGTTGCAGCCTGCTTTAATTGGTCAATTATCAAGTCTTCAAGAACTCTGGCTCGACTGTAATGAATTGTTTACGTTACCAACTGTAAGTGTATTAAAATTTTTGTATTTTTATTTTATTATAAGAAATAAGAATAGAAATTAACATGAAATTTAATTATTTGATTTATCATTTATCCTGAAATTAATTGTATTGTCCTTTTCCAAACATTTTCAAAATACTGTATTCATAGTCTTTTTGAATTGCTTAAGTTCTTTATTTCTTTTTGCATTAATTTTTCATTCAAATGGTACATGATTATTTTGGTACTCAATAGGAAATAAAAGTTTTATCTTAAGATACAATGTATCTGGAACAGCTAGTTCAACTTCAAAAGACTGATTAGTCATTTACAAGTACAAAAAACAGTAATGAGTACAATTTATCAGTTTTTCTTTGCTTTAACAATAATATGCAAATCATGATGATTAGACACTTTAATAACAAGCTGACTGTTAAAAAATTGCACAACATTGATTTAAATCAGTAACCTGGATGAGTTTGATATTTTTCTTTCATTTGCCCCTTTTCACAAAAGATATTAAAACTTTTTAAAAATATTTCTTTGGGCTATTTCCGTAAAAATTGGAGTTTACACATTCAGTATGCATTTTATAGGCAACTTATTTTTAATCAGAATTTGTAAAAAAATTATTTTTTATAGATTATGAAACATAAAGTAAATCAGTGTGCTAGAAAAGGAACAAAACAAGGTTATTGAACTGTTTTGTTTTATTTTAAATTATTTTGAAACATTCAAAATAAAGTAGGCTTTTCACACATCAAGTGATTAATAGAGACTGAAATTTTGGAAATAAAATTTGAAATGAGGTAATATTATTTATCAGAATAACTGTAATTCATATGAAATATTTAAATTAATACTGATCTGCTCCTTTTCACTTCAAAGATATCAAAAAAAGAAAATTTGATCCAAACATTTAAAAATTCATAAATTTTTTATCTGATGAGGAATAATTACTCTTCTGCTTTATTTCTATGGAAGGGAGGATTTATTTATGAGGAGACATCTATTTATGAGTTTAAAATTTTTTTTGATTTTCCCTCTCCCTGTTAGTTGATGGTACATAATACTGTAATTATTAATGCTTTCATTATGAAGCTTAGAAATTTTGATAAAACATTCTTTGTTCTAGTAAATTAGAATTACAGATTTCATTGTAATTAAAAATTCTTAATTCATTAGCTAATTGAATTTTTTTCTCCATTTTTCAGGAAATAGAGAACTTGAAAAATCTAACTTGTTTAGATGTTAGTGAAAATAGGTTGGAATACTTACCTGAGGAAATAGGAGGACTAGAAAACTTAACAGATCTGCATTTGTCCCAGAATTGTCTTGAATCTCTACCTGAAGGCATTGGGAAGTTGTCAAAGTTGACAATATTTAAAGTATGTATATTTAAGAAATCTTCATTTTAATATACAAGTGCTTCAACTTCATTTCTTGTATTTAAATAAAAATTTGATATTTAATAATTTTCAATTTTTTGTTAATATTCTTTTATTTATTTACTTTTGTAGTTGATATTTAACATTTATTAACCTCATATCACAGAGTATAATGCTTCCCTGGAACTTTTTCAATTCCTACTATTAGCTTCTCTCTATATATTTATCTTGTACAAATTTTCAATCATCAGTAAAATACTTTCTATTCATCCCAATCTTGTTCAAATAATTTTTTTTAAACTTGTACTGGATGACACTTGATGTTAATACAGTTTTTTAAGTATTAATTAACTAAAATTAAATTAATTACCGGTTTTTGCCACCAACTAAGATTTGTCTATTGTTGTAACAATGTAACTGTTAAAATGAAGACAAAAGTTGGCATCTAAAACCTGTTTTTTAGCCAAACCGGGTTTGCATTGTTACAACAATGCAGACAAATCATGCTCTTTTTTCAATTCCTACTATTAGTTCACTCTCACCCTATATATATAATATCTTATTCAAATTTTCAATCATTAATAAAATACTTTCTATTCATTCATTTAAAGTAGGAATTGACTTAAAAATTTTATATTACTTGTTTACCACAAGGAAAATTTGAGAAAATTAATTCATTCTCAGTTGTATTCAGAGATGCATTTTTCTATGTACTTCTTATTTTGGTTTCAGTTAATGTTTCATATTTTTTAATATTAAATTAGTGTCATAGCATCTGTAAAGAATCTGAATTCATTCAATAAGCACAAATGATCCATCTCTGGGTTAGAATACTTTATTTCCTTTCATAGGCATTCTTCTAGCTACTAAATTATATACAGTTCTATGTAAAAAAAAACATATAGAGAGATTTCTGCACATTGGGGTACACCAGATTTCAAGCAGCCTAATGAGTCATTCCCTTGAGGTTTCCATTCCTCCTCTAGAGGGAAAACTGTACAAACACTCTCTGGTGGGGCCATCTGGCAGTTGCGGCATTAATAAATGATAACATATTACCACTGTTGCAAAGTTAATTTTTTATGTATGTTTCTCTACTTTAAAGGCTCACATACCACCTATCCAGTAATAGTGGTCAGTGATGCTGACTGCTGTGCTATAAGGCCTGAGTTCAAATCCTGGAGAAGGCATGGATGTTTTTAAATGTATAGTGTCTTTGTGGCAGGGGTACTCTAAATAGCCATTGAGCCACAAGTCTCTCATGAGGTTGGTGTAAGGATAAGAGAAGTGGGAGCTCTCTCAAAATTGGGGTGTAGCTGAGCTAAATCGTACTGTCACCGGTATAGTGCTCAAAGCTACGGCTAACAGGCATACAACTAGCTCTTTGTCGTGATGAATTTCATAACCCTCGGTTTGACAGAGTCGGGAAGGTGGCATTAGCAACAACAACAAAGGCTCGCACTCACTGTAGGATTTTTTTAGTGTTTAAAAAACACATGAATAACAATCATTGTAATAATCAAAAATCTGAAATATTTATTGATATATTACCCATCTCTCTCTTCTCTGATGTACACTCATTGACAAAAAAATTAGCGCACCAAGGAGTCGTCAAAATGAAACGAAACTTTACATATGTGATGACTACTTTGATATAAGTAAATGATTAGAAAATCGAAGAAAAAGGCAAAAGAACGGAGGATTTAATACCCTGTTGAACCCTTTCTAGCGCGAATGCATAATGTGATACGATCGGGCATTGATGCATACAAATTCTGTATGATGTCTTGAGACATTTCGTTCCATACATTTGCTGTAACTTTGGCTCTAGTTTGTTCAAACTTGTGGGATGCCCAACTTGACGTCCCTTATGATCCCAGATATGCTCGATTGGAGACAAATCTGGGGATCAGGCAGGCCAAGGAAGGGTAGTAACAGTGCGGAGACAGTGTTGTGACACCCTTGCCGTTTGAGGCCGAGCATTATCTTGAAAAATGGCTCCTGGGAGCTGTTGCATGAGTGGCAACACATGTGGTTGCAGGATGCATGGACATACCGCTGGGCTGTCCTGGTGCCACAGATCAATACTAGGGGTGACCGTGTATTGTAGGCAATGGCACCCCATCCCATCACACCAGCTGTGGGAGCGGTGTGTTGTTGTAAAGCAAAGGCAGGATTGAGACGTTCACCACGGGGTCTTCATACACAAACACGATTGTCATCACTGCTGAGTTTGAATCTGGATTCGTCGCTAAAGACGACCTGGTCCAGTTTCCTCGTGTGCGGCACCACTCCAAACAGAGGCATCAAGGGGTGGGTGTCAAGGGCAGCACACGTAATGGGCGCTGCGATTCCAAATGTCCTTCAGCCAGGCTCCTTCGTATGGTACGAGGAGACACAGGGGCCCCTAGTGAAGGTGCTACCTGTGCCTGGATGGCAGCTGATGAAGCAGTTGGCTGTACACGTGCATTTTTTACAATGTTTATACTCGATGGAGTTTATACCTGTTTTATATACTCCACAGAAAACGACGTTAAACGCCCTCTACCGGCTATACGTAATTGCAATCACTCTGCATTTCTAATCATTTGCATATCTCCCCGGCATGTACATTCATGCCAAGTTTTGTTACAATCCCGCTATTATTTCTTGGTGTGTTAATTTTTTTGTCCATGAGTGTATTTTCTTTCTGTTAATATTGATACATTTTTGTTGAATATAATCATTGTCTATGTATATACCATATTCATATCCTATTTGAATATTCAAAAATTGTTTATGCTCAAATAATGAGAAATATTGTATTCTTTGTGTATAATTATGTACTTTAAAATATTCTGTTTACTTTTCAGGTTGATCAAAATCGCCTTCTATCTCTAACTCCAGAAATTGGAAATTGTGAATCTCTCCAAGAACTTATATTAACTGAAAATTTAATATCAGAATTGCCTTCCTCTATAGGAAAACTAGTGAACCTCACAAATCTAAATCTGGACAGAAATCGGCTGTCTCAAATACCAGCTCAAATTGGTAATCTCACTCGGCTAAGTGTTTTGTCTTTGAGAGAAAATCGTTTGAACTTTTTACCAGAAGAAACAGGAATGTTGAAAGAATTGCATGTTTTGGATGTGTCAGGAAATAGGTAAGTGAATACTGTTGATACATTTTGGATTTAAATGTGTGAATAATTTGAAAAAGGTTTTCTTTTTCTTTCAATCCTGCCAGATGTGTGAAATCTTAATTTATAAACATTGCTAGATTCAACTTTTTAAAAATATTTATTGCAAAATATTGACTAATTGGATAAAAAAATTTAAGGTAATCTCTTTAGTCAATGTTTAAATGTTTTTTTTTTTTTTTTTTAATATAATCTATTTTACAATAAATTTCAAATATGTGTAGCATTTCTGAAAACCATTTTAATTATTAAGTGTTTCTTAAATTTTTTTAACAAATGTTACATTTTATTGCTGTTGCAATTATTTTCTGAATGTCATTCATTTTTTTAAAAAAGAAATAACACATAAGTGTAAAATTTATGTTTAAAGCATAAAATGTTAATAGGGTTTATATTTTATATAATATTTCAGAAATTCTTTTGCTCAGCTTTTAAATGTCTTTATATAACATATTTGCTTTTTTTTTGTGTGTGTATTAAAGAAAAATAATTCATTTTAATGATTTTAAATATATTTCTACTTTGTGTGAAACATTTTTCAATAAAAGTAGAAAAAGGTTTAAATTTAAATTGTAGGGGACGGTTTGTTCTGATTATAGAATTAACCCCTTGATTTTTACTTTCTATTTTATTGATCCTAATTTCCAGTAGCAATCATTAAATCTTAACAAACAAATGCTGTAGAATGGAAAATTCTGGTTTTTAAAAATAATTTGAATGTTTAAAAAACAATATTTAAACTAGTGTATATAAAATTATATAATTTTTATACATTAATGTATAATATGTGATTCAAGTACAAATGAAAATTTTTTTTTTTTCCAGATTGCAGTACCTTCCAATCACAATAACTGCTTTAAATTTGAAAGCTCTTTGGTTGGCTGAAAATCAGGTTTGCAGTTTTTAAACATATATTTTTAAATTAATTAAATTGTATTTAATCTAGAGCTATTGAAGATATATAATGGGTGCTATGTTTCTTTTTTTGTAAGGCCATACTTTAGCAAATTTTTATTTTGTATGAAAATTCCTGGTCTCTACTAATTTAATCTTGCAGGTATTTAATAATTTGCGGTAATTTATAATGTTTGAAAATGCTATTCATAACATTATAGTCTGCTGAGGTGAAATATTTTTCATTTTATAAAATTTATTCCTGTACTTAGTGGAAATTATGTACTAAACTATTACTGTTTTTCAAATGTTTTAATTTTCTTGACTAATTAAATATTACATACAATTTTTTCAATTTCTACAGTCTCAACCAATGCTGAAGTTTCAAACAGATATTAATGAAAGAAATGGTGCTAAAGTTTTGACCTGTTTTTTACTACCACAACAAGAATACCATCCTGAAAGTATGGGTAAGTCATGTGATATAGGAAAGTAATAGCAAGCAGCTGCAAAGAGCATCATAGTATATCTTTAGAAAAATCATAATGTTATTATTTCTGAGAAATCATTTTACTAACAAACTTTTTAAAATAAAAGCAAATTTTGTTTTGATTTTTCAAAAAATGTTTGTATATATTGTAGACTTATTTATACTTATGATATGCTATATTATATTTAAAAAAAAAAAGATTATTTGTATATTTTTTATCTTAATACTTGTTAGTCTAAATTGTTTTTCTAAGTAGTTTCTTATGAAATGTATAATTTTCATCCTCTGGTCTTTCTGTTTAGAAAACCTACTTAGAGATAGTGGTGAACAAGATAGTCGCCTTAGTTGGGATCAAAAGAACGATAAAAATGATCGAACATCTTTTGTCAAATTTGTTGAAGATGAAAAAGAATTAGATGATGAAGATAAAGAGGTAAATATGAAAGTAAACTAAATCCAAACTTTTGACTTTTTAATGGTTTTACTAAGGGCATTGAGAAATGTATTTTTCTATAAATTTGAATTATTACATTTCATTTGAACTTGTATCACAGAAATTTTTCTGTATTAGTTTCTTTAATAGTACATGCATGTTTGATGTAATTATAACCTTAGTAAGACTTGATTTCAAAGAATACAGAAAGTGAAATTTTTTGCTAGAATATTTCATAAATCTTATATTTGTGCTTTTCATTTATTAGTATGTATACAAGTCTGATTTTCAACACACTAAATATTGTGAAATTTTTAAAAAAAATTAACTGGAATTTTAGAGAGAAGTGTTTAACACTTTTTTAATTTCAGTATGAACTGAAACAAAGAGTTGTACTGTCAATTGTCTAGGTATAGAATAATAAACCTCTAACTATACATTAAGTTGTTTGTTTATAACTAAAGAGTTTCCTTTAGATAAATTTTTTTCATCCTTTACATGACTGAGGAAAAAAGTATTTGTAAATAAATCAGTATCGTATGATTAATTATAGTTAAAAAGAATTAATTTATAATTTTGAAATTTTTTTGAATAATTTTTTTTGAAGATGTACTCATTGTACTCTAATTTTGTTACAACTTTTTCTATTCCAATGAATTGCATCTAACCAAACATTTAAAACGGGATTAAGGAACTTTTAAAAGTAAATGATGTTCATAATAATGACTTGTCTGACTCGTTTTATATTAATATAATTGTAAAGATTTTTTCCCTCAAGTGTTTATATTTTAAAATAACTATGAAAAGTTTTAAAACATTCTCAAATGTAGAAATAAAAGTTTTTAGTTAAGAAAGGAAATAAGGTGTATGTATGTGAACTTCTCTTCTGTTAATTACGATAAAGTAAAAGTTGGATGTAGCATTCTGATGTGTCTGCTATATACATCATTTTTATTCCTTTCTGAAATAAATTGTTGTTGAATTTAAAATGTTCGTTCTAGGTGGAATTCTTATAAAATGAAAGAAATCTACTTGTTCAATTTTCTTTATTTTGTTGAAGATTTCATTTGGTTATATTTTCAATACTTAAAACCAGTTCATTACAGGTTCTTTACTTAAAGAATAAGCAAACTGTGTTTGTGTGTATGTATGACTAAATCTATTTAAAGAATGTGAATATATTACTTATTCCAGAATTATAATTTTGAAAAGATAAAATGAGTTGTTTTTTCAAGCTTGTCACACTTTATGTCATTTCACTTTTTCTAGCATTTACATTTGGGTTCATTCTTTTTTATTGAATTTTTCCAATTGTTTATAGATGTAATTTTCTACTGTATCTTTACAAGAAAGAAGAAAAAAATAATAATAAATGAGATGAGAAAATATTCTTACTTTTTGTGGCAAGCATTCAATTAGGTTCTATTGAAAGTAAAGATTTTTTTACATATGAAATTTTAGGATAAACATATGTAGGTTTTGAGTTTTTTGCTATTTTTGAAGAATTGGATCTGGAAATATTTGGCCACATATTTTTGAGATCAAGCTGTGCTTTACATTACAATAGGCAGTTAGGCAATTTAGAAATAAACCTTTTCAAGTTTCTTGCTAAGCTCATTGGATCACTGCCTTACTTCTGCATGCATAGCTGAGCTAGTTTACATAATGCACACATAAGTGCAATTTTTGTTTTCAATAGATCTGTTTCTGCTAGGCTTATCGCTTTTAGCGTTACAAAGTCAAGAGTAGGTTGCTCTTTCAATTTATATATATATAACAGATTTAAGTGATGGGAAAAAATCAATTCTGATAAAAAATGCTTTTAATTAATCTTGCTGCATTTGTATAGTTTACAGTTTATCACATTTTCAATAAATAAATGTCAGGCTAAAAATATGTCGTGCTTGTGCTGTTTACATTAATTTTTAGGGTTCGTTATGCAGTTTATCTTTAAAGTATGTACATGTTTGGGTTCGTTTTTTAAAATTTCTAATGAATTCTTCTTAAATTATTGGATTTTGTCAATTATTTTTACTCCTCATTCCTTTGTAATAAAAAACATTATAAGTGGCAAAAATTACTCTTTGAATTATATAAAAATGTATCTTTTTTTTTTTGTCATCAAATTTAATGAACGTAATTTGATTTTTGCATATTTAATTGTTTATCTTTATTAAAGAATTATTTAGTATGAATTTAAATTAAGATGATTTGAACTGTAACATGTATAAATTGCTTAAATTTAATAATTGCTAAAAAAAAAAATTGTGAACTTTGAATTGTTAAATGGTATTTAATAAAATATTTACATTATTTTACCAAAGTTTAAGAAGAAATAAAAAAAATTTAACATGTGTATATAATTAGTGCTATAATGGTTAATTTTCTTTAATATTCTTATCAATGAATTGATTAAAAGCAGATAAGTGCAGTACTTGCGTTAATTATGTAAATATATAAATTTTCTGGATTTTTTTTAAAGTATGCAATTATATCAGAAAATTTACATACAAAGGCAATAAGGATATGTATTACTTAAAAAATTGTTAATAAGTATTTCTTTTGTAATTAGAGGATATATAGTGTAGCATTCTTTGTTTATGAACAGAATGCATGCAGATTTTTATAGATAGCTATATAATAATAGAAACTTGCCTAAAACCTATTTTTAGCTGTTCTCTAGTTGAAATTATAAAATAGATGTTGATTTTATTGTTAACATTAATTAAATTTGAAAAAGTTTCATTTAAAAAAAATATTTGCTGCATTTTTAAAAGATTGTTCAACTATAAGCACCTAATTTGAAAGTGACAATAATGAGTTTGGGCGTTTATATTGTCAAAAATTAAATTTAGTATACTACTAAAGAACACTGTGTATCACTAATTTCTGATAATAAGATTATATAGGAATTTTCAGTTTTAAACCCCAATTGGTTATTTCATTAAAATAAGTTAAAATAAAATACTGTACTCTTATTGTCAATTAGTTTCAAAAGTCTTTGTCATTTCCTTCTAAAAAGTATTACTGCCATATTGATATAAAAACATTCATTAATCCACTAATGTATGATTTAATTCCAATTCTAACTAACCCTCACTTTATTTGTAAAATAGAGATCTGATATTTTACTGCAGTCCATAATTCTAATTCTTTGGCTAGCCTAGCCCATCTTTGTATATTTTGACCTAAAATTATTGTAATGTCATGCTCATTAACCACTTGTGCTGGCAAAAAAAATCACTGACGCGTGTACCATAATGGTCCAGTGTAACTTGCTGGGTGGCGTCGTGCAGTGTGCGATGCTTCAGAGAAATCGGAAAAAAATTTATACTTTCTAAACTAATTTATTGTTAACCTTGAACTATTTATAGTCGGTTTCAGAGTGGAAAAATTATTTCAAAGTCACTATCACTACCATCGTGTTTTCTTTTTCTATTTGTCGAAATGATGTCGTTAACGTCACTTTTGCTTTCCATTTTAGAATGCGAGTTAAATATTTATAACTGTAAGCTATTCAGTACACTGATGATCTGTACTCTGACAACAATTCCACCTGATGAGCTATGCACGTCATTTTTGTTTCTGTAACAATTGCATGACGAGGTACATACCACGTCATCGGCGATTCTGTTACAAAAAAATTATGATGTGCATGGCACATCTTTGCAGCACGAGTGGTTAATTAACTAGGTCAGCTCATTAAAAAAAATAGATTAGATGCAATGTGAGACTATTTGAGTTATCATTATTTGAAAATTTGATTAGCAACTTATATAGTTTATATAAACATTTTAAAACATATTTACTTATTAAAGAACTTCTATTTTACTTAAATTCCTATACAATTTTAGCTGTAAGGACTGTTATAAAAATGACTTTAAATGTTAATAAAATTATAGTCTGATGCTCATGTATAATTTAAATGACCAAGAATGTTTTGTCATTTTTAAACTAAGTTTAAAGAAACCACTTGTTTTTTACATAAAATAATTTTATTCATGAAAATATTCAGATTTGCATTGTGCAAACTTATCCCAATTCAAACCTAATTTATCAATTGTTTTTACAAAACTGTTTATTTTTTAAAAATTGATGCTGTTTTATTTCTTCATTAAACTGTTTACCTCAAATAATTGCCCAAAAGTAAAAAATAATTGAATGGGGATACTTCTGATGAATTAGGAAAAAGAGGAGAATCATCACTAAATGTAAAATTTTCGTTCTCGTCTTTACTGCAATGTTTGGTTATGCATCATCCATTTACTTAATTTCCACTTTATTTTGAGTAAATGCTTCTATATGAATTCTTGCTTTCAGCACTTCTGCAAGCTATTGACAAATTAAACTAAAATTGATTTTGATTGTCTATAGATCATCGATATTTAGATTTGATGATCTGCCTTACCTGGTGTGTTCTACATATTCATTCCCAACTAATTTTTTTTTTTCAAATGAGACCTTTATGCAGTTTTCTTTACTCTGTAGAACAATATATTTTTCCAACTTCTGTAACATTAGTTCCAATTTAAAATTCATAAAGCAACTACATATGTATTACACTATACTTCAGACATTTCTAAGGGTTAGAATTACGTATATATATTTTTATGGTTATCTGTTTGAGTTCAGTAAAACGCATTTCAGTATTACACAAAGGACAAAACTTTCTTGGTTACCTAATGTAATGTAAAACATTTGTTAAAAAAAATTCCTCATTTAAGCAATTTTTAGATTAAAATTATTTTTTCACCTTTTTTTTAAAAAAAAAAATTGCAGTTGAAATATTTTTAATGTTACATATGTGTGTCTAAGAATCGAATAAAAATAAAGCTTTGTTTTAATGCCAAAATTTGACATGAAACAAAAGAGTATAAGATAATAACTTAAAGTAAGCAAGTTTAGCTAATTTTTTTGTTAATGACATTAATAATCTGATCACATTATAATTGATTTTGCTGTAAAAATTTTATCAATATATAGAATAACGTTCTTCTATTGACATCATATATTGATCTGGTAAGGAATATATGTATCAAAGTTGTAAAAATATTCTTTGTGTTTAAAAAATGAAAGAAAAAATGAAATTTTCTCTTTTAGCATGTGAGTGTTTCTCCCCTAGTTAAATAGATGCCGCTTTAAATCACTGCATGCTTTTTTTCTTTCTTTTTTTGTATTTTTCAGTACTATTTTTGTTTTCCCTTTTGTTTTTTAGACTCAATTTGTGCGGCATGATACACCACATCCACGAGAGTTAAAAGCTAGGCACAATAAGTTGCTTGTTAGCAAGTCTAAAAACATTGATGGTCATGTTGTGGCCCACGAAGAGGTATGCACTGCATTGCTGTTTTGAAAGCATAACACTCTAAAAATCACTGTGGTTCTTTTTTCTGTTTTTACAGCAATTTTTGAATTTTTAAGCAATAAAACATTAATGCTTTTTTATATATGAGGTTGAATTACTTAAATAAACTCACTGTAACTTCTCACTTTCTTGGGGTAAAAAAAAAACTATAAATCACTTATGTGTACAATAACCTTTTTTATAATTATTTCAATTCCAGAGTTCCCACGCTGATACTGTTTTCAAATAAGGAACATTATAAAACTTTGAAGTTGTTATATCTTTACAATGTATTGAATTGAGTAATTTTTTGTTTAAAAAAAAGTAAATTTTTCTCCATTTCCTGTTCAAATTTCTGTAATATTTATACATTGTGTAACTTTTAAATTTATTGTACATTTCATTGTTTGGGAAAAACAATAGCTTTTGTATAAATTGTAGAATAATGTTTTAATGTAATACTTTTAAAAAAAAAGATTTTTTCCTATTTATGTATTTATTGATGTATTCTGTAGCAGTTTATTTAAAATTTATTTTAAATTCACATGTAAATGGACTATATATGTAGCCTTGATTCTTCTCATTTAAAAAGATATATTTGTAATCATTTTGTATAGTTTGATTTCTTTTTTCCCCTTATATACAAAGTGTGATTTACATGTTTTATTCATTTTTGGTGGTATACACATCAGCTATCAACATTTTTATTATTTTCCAATTTTAAATTACATGTTTGGATTTTTTTGTGAGGGTATTATAATGGATATAAAGTGTACATCACATAGGTTCTTTTAAGAGTTTCAAGTTCTTAAAATTTTGTTTTTATAATTGTTATCATCTGGCTAAGAAGTTGATTGGTTTTACTGCTACTTTATTTACTGTTACTAAATAAAACTTAATTGAAAGAAATACTTTAATTTTAAGGTACCTTTTTTGAATTATGAATTATATGTGATTTAAAAATGTACTGTTTATGTAAAAAAGGAAGATTAATAATCTTATTCTTAAGAATCAGCCTCCCTAACCCCCATCCCACCCCTGTGGCAACTCTGGAAATGTTGGGGTTATTTTAAATTGATAAAGGTTTGCTTTTATTATCGAATAAGTACATGCCATTTTCTTTATCTATAAAGGTATGGTTTATTTTTGTAGAAAGGAAATGAAGTTGTCGACAGCTTTAGACCACAGAGATCTAGCATTACATCGGTTACATCTTCCAGCTCCGAAACTTCAGCCACTCAATTTAAAGGTAATTTCATGTCATGTAAGAATGATATAGAATTATTTAATTTTTATATTTCATTCTCTCTCTTTTAGTTTAAAATGAATTTACTTGAAAATTAGAAGCACTTGCAAAATAATCATTTAAATTGTGTTTAGATGCTGTTCAAAGCTTGGCTGATATTCCTGATTCAGATGATCTTCCAGAAGCTGATCAGATGCCAGAAGAGAATCTCGAAGATGTGGAAACAGCCCGTCCATTGTATCGGGCTCAGACTAGAGAAGACTTATTAGATGAGGATTCTGCAGGAGATAGCTCTGAAGTAATTTTTTTAAAATTGTTGCAAGTAGAAAGCCATATTTAAAATATCCAACTGTTGAAAGATTGATCTGTTGTCAAAATTTTAAATGCTCTTTTATTCAATATTTTTAATACCTATTTTCATTCCAAATCAGTCTTTGTTGTAGAGCAAACAAAAGTTGATATCTCAATTTGGAAAAACTTGCATACTTAAACTGAAAGTTGTGTTTATGTGCCAGAAGCTACTTTATTTTTCTCCCAAGATTTTTAAAAGTGCGGTTTATGAATTTTAATTATACTATCTTTTGACCATTTATATATTTTTGTGACATTTTATATGGATTGTAATAGTGTATTATTCTTTTGATATTTCCAAGCAGTGCGTGTGATTATTGACAAGAATTTTTGTGCTTTCAAACATGATTTTCTTTTCTTTGAGAATTTTTTTAAGAAAAAACTATGTTAAATGTGGCTAATAAGATGTGTAAAGTTGCACCAAATAAACTGAAGTTTTACGGAAATCGCGCGGCACATTTCAGCTGGTTCGTCTTTCACTATACCTAGCTTCAAATGATAAAAATATTACTGGAAATTGAATTATTGAATTGGAACTTTTCATTTGTCATTTTTGTTTTATGCTGGAAATTCTAAATTTGTACTGCTTGAATTTTTCAGTGTTGTACAAGAACATTGGTTTAGTAAAAGGATTTCTAATTGTGAAATTAATGTCTATTTTGTGTACAGACTTAGATTAATTGAATGGGGATTAACTTCAGCTTTCAAACTTTGTTCCGCTCTGAACACATCTCCACCTTTTTCT
>BMAV01026600.1:196695-218031 GCA_019973955.1 Trichonephila inaurata madagascariensis | reverse complement strand
AAAAAAAAACTTCGAAGCTCCTTTCAGCTGTATCTTGTGTTTCTTGGATTTAACTGAAATATTTGACAGAATTTTGTTGAATATCCCCCAAGGAAGGTTTCATATACAGTCTAAAATTTGCATCCGGTCTTGTCATAATCTAGTTCAGTGATGGATTCAGGGTTTATAAAAAGATTTATCTGATGTGGAATTGGACATGAAATATACATCAATAGGATACGATTTTTTATAAATAGTCTAAAGAACAACTTTATTACTGACAAAATTATTGCATTTGAACCCATTTTAGGGTGGTTTTCTACTATTGGTTTCATATTATAGCATTTGGCAAAGTTTCTCGATCCAATAAAATTGGATGATGGTATGATTCATAAGTACTGAATTGTTTATAAAAAAATAATTATATTGTTAGAAAAATTTAAGATGAATTCAGTTCTATTTACACTAGAGGGTTATAAAATTAAAATCTTAATGTATATTATACATTAGGCTTATATACTGAACAGTCATCTTTCTATAAAATTAATCTATTTTAAGTTTCATTTTATAAGTTTTGTGAGCATGTTTACAAAAGCTCTTTTCCTATAATATGTTATCAAAGTATGCACTGACCTTTTGACAATTAGGTGTTTGTTTATATTCAGTTATTGAGTTTATTTGTGACCATCATTATTTTTAATATTAATTTTTATTTCAATAATTTTTTTAATTTTATCTTAAATACATAACTTTTGGTTAGACCAAATTACTATAAATTAATAGAAATATGCAAATATATTGCTTGCTTAACACTAGTATATATGCAATAGTATATTTTTTGTGTAGCCATATTGTTACAGTCACCAGCTTAGAAGCAGTTAATTTCAAATGGACCTGTTATGCTTACAGATGCAATAAAACAAATTCTTAAGTGTAAATAATTGTTAATATATTAAATAAAATGTTTGTTTAATATATTTTGTGTGATTTCTCTTGTTTATATATTTGTTCTATCAGGAGGAGGAAGTAGAAAAGCATGTTGGCTTTGATACAGATGATGTGGAAGATCAAAATGATCGACCAAATAAATTACACCGAAGAGATACTCCTCATCATTTAAAAAATAAACGTATTAATCTAATCGATTCTCAGAAAGATCATGAGAAGGTAACATTAGAATCGAAGGTAGTGCTATTGTTTTTTGTTTGTTTTTTTTTGTATGTTCTTTTTTTTCTATTAGATTAAATTTAACATTTATAACTGTACTTCATAATAGTCTTTACGATTAAAGTACATATTTTATATTTAGTTCTAGTAAGTTTAAATAATTTGAATGATGTAATTACAAAAATATGTAATTTTTTACTGTCATCTTAAATCTTTGGTAGTTAATTCAGTTTCTCCTTCTTTTGATGTTATATAACATAATTAGAAGCACTTTAAAATTTTTACGTTTAACCCTAACTTAGATAATCATTGTAATTTACCAGATTGTTCTTGTTTTTTAATTGTAGTTTTTTTAATCCAGTTCTAAATTTTGTTACAATATCTAATATTTTTTTATACAGTATTATTTATTTAAACAATGCAGTAACAAATTTTTATGTAGTATTTTTATTTTTAGTATACCAATCTTTTATTTTTTTTAAAGGTCTTGGCAATATTAGCCCAAGCCGAGAGAAAGAATTTTACTGATGATGTGCCATCTGTCAATTCTGCATCACCTTTGCCCCTCGATTCTGATTTAGAAAAAGAACATCTTAATTCCAATGGTATATTTTTCTACATTATCCTCCCCTTTAAAGTGTACAAAAGACATACTTGTAATTTTTTTTCTTTCAATCTGTATTATCTTGAGTATTAATTAGTTTGTTTCTCTCTTTACATCTTAGGTGTGGAGGAGAAATCTCTCAATGCTGAACTTCCTGAGTCAGAGATGGAAATTGTTATTCATAAAACTTCATCTGGTCTAGGTCTGAGTATAGCTGGAGGTATAGGCTCTACTCCATATAAAGGCGATGATATGGTAAGGCTTTAACAAAAGTTATTTTATAAAAATCGTTGCTATGTTTTGGTATTTTTTTAAAAAAGCTTTTTTTTGGATATTTTAACTGTGCATGTTTTATTTTCTTTCTACATATTATTCGACCAAATTAAAATTTCAGACGAAATGTAATACTTGTTGTTGAAAATGTATTAATTTTTCAGATGGCAATGTTACCTATAAAATTGTATTTCATTTGTTTCTTTTTTCTATGAGTGGCAACATTGAATAAAACTTTTTGGTTATTTGCGAGTAGCAATTAAAAATTTGTTCAATTGTAATTGAAAAGATAATGTTTGAATAGTTCATTATCGGAGAACTTTTAAAAAATTTATCTCTTTAATTGAAATTACTCTACTTCTATTGGAAGTGTAGAAAGAAAGTAATTAGGTGTCTCTACAATGGATCACAATGGTCACATGATAACGGAAATCGTGTGTTTCTCATTGATTAAAAATTGACATACTAGTTGTTCAATTTGTAAAGTTGAAGTAACATTTAAAATTTGATTGGGTAAAGAGTTCATGTGTTAAAATTCTTCAAACAGTTTTCAAAATTGAGGGGAAAAAAACATTTACATTATACGATTACTTTTAAATTAAGTGCATTTTGTTTAACTGTGCATTATATCATTGACAAATATGTACTTTCTAAAAAGAAAGTTTCTGCAAAACGCAAAGGTTGGCAACAGTGAAGCACACAAACTAATTGGCTGGAAATGCGCGACTATATTTATGATATAATTATGACGCATTAATTTATGAACTGATTGGCCGAAAACACGTTCAGTTATCATGGGACTATGACGTCACATGAATTTAATCCATTATTTTGGAAAGCTAAGAAAATTAGCTTACATTTTCTTTTGAAGCTTTAACACTTGGTAATGAATAAACTTTGATATTTAGTATTTTTTATTTCAGGGTATTTTTGTATCCAAAGTAATATCTGATGGTCCTGCTGAAGCTGCTGGATTAAAAGTTGGAGACAAAATATTATCTGTAAGATATCCTCTTTTTTTTCACATTTAATGTTTAATTGTTGATAAGAAACGTCATTTCGTTGAAAATTTTTAAAATATTGTTTGCTTTTATAGTTAAAAGTATAAAAATAATTTTTATTTTATTAAATACAGTGGGGAGCCTTTGTACATTTTGTTATGCGTAATTTACCATTTTATATTTAAAGTAATTTTTCGATTGATATGTGTCAGTGTTAAGACTGAAATCGATGATATGAGCTCATGCATCTTAAAAAAAAACTTTTAAACACCTTGTGAAAAATGGAATCTTAGTGAAGCTTATGTATTATTTTAAAAACAATATAATTTCCCATAATTTTTATTAAAAAACAAAGGGAATGATTTAGTTATTTTCTGATAGTTTTTTTTAAATGAAACTCTTCACGTCCTCAAATACTTTATTAACATTTTGTTGTTTTATATTTTGCTTTCATGTGTTTTAAGTTCTCTGCTTATTTTTGAGAGCCATTTTGGGAGGAAAATTTAGGATTATCTGTGCTTTTTCATTAGTTTCATTTTTTTAAATTTTCAGATATATTAAATAGTTGAAATGTTTTTTTTTAATGTGAATTTTTGTAAATTCCTATATAACACATTTCAAGGTCAATGGAAAAGATCTGGAAAATGTAACTCATTTTGATGCTGTAGATGCATTGAAAGCAGCTGGAAGTAGAATGGTTATGATAATTAGACGGGAATCTAATACATCTGCAACCAATGTAAGTGTGCAGTGAATCAGCATATTTTTAAATCATTGTATATTTATTCGCAAAGCATTAAAAATCAATGTTATTTAATATTGATATATTCACAATCTTATCAATAAACTGTAATATCTTTTCTTTAAAATGTGTTGTCTTAGTATTTTTAAAAAATCAGATTTGTTCTTTAATTTTTGGATACTTTTTTAATGCTTTTATTTTATCTGTTATTCTTCTAAATACAAGAATTCTTTTTGATACAAATTCTATTGCAGTTCTGTACTTGTATGTACTTTTTTTTTCTTTAATCCTTAAAAAAAAAGTATTGTAATTTATTTATGAGTAAGATATTGTTCTCCAGAGAACTTTATAGATTGTTTCTTAAATATTTTAGAGGATTTATGGATATTTTCTTATTTTAGTCACCTTTAGATTCACCTACGAATAACAACTTTGAAAATGGCAACGCCGAAGATACATTTCACATTTCTAAAGAACATGTGGAACAAAATCATAAACTTTCTTCTGAAAATATTGATCAGAAAATAGAAACTGTTCCTCAGGAAGAGCACAAAGTGGTAGTTGAATCTAAAAATGTTGAAAAACCACCAGTGGCTAATGTTCAAGTGGACACACCATCAAAAAATAAATTGAATTTAACTATTGATATACCTAAAGATGAGGATTCTTCTACCAAGATCTCCGATTCTGCATCACCATCATTTAGAAAACAGGGCACAGAAGAATTTGATATCAAATTTGAAGTAAGAATCTCTTCCTCCCCCAAATTTTCAAATATTTTGTTACCTTGAAATTAGTTTGAATTTTAAATTTTTTGCTTGATTTAAGTTGGGTGCTGATTTGATATTGGAGTACTACGCGCCAAGTTGTTTATGTTCACCAAGATGGGTGATAACATTGCAATATGTTCACCTTGATATTTTTATCGTGTGGTCATGTGGTTGCCATGGGGATGACATATATTATAATTAATTTTTATTGTCTTTTTCCCTGCAGTAACCCTATTAATTTCAGACGATTTTGATTCGATTTCTGTAAAAATTTAACCTTTTCCATTGCATTTGTTTTTCAAGCTACTGTTTCAGTCTTGTGTTGTATTTTGTGCTATTTTCAAATATGAATATTTCAAATATCATTGGTGAGTTCCAGAATATTTTTTTAAAGAATATGAGGGCTGTGCTTTTAATTATTGCTGCAACTTGCACATTCCCATTTTATTTTACTTTAAAATTATGTATTTTTGTACAATGAAATAAATACATTTTAGGAACTTGCAGTTATTGGAATATTGTGAGTTATCAGCAATTATTAATTGATATTCATTATTGATTAATTTTAATATGTTATATATAATATAATATATTCAATTATAATAATATATTATATTAAATTGAAATTGATTAACGTTGGTTATTTTCAATCTAATCCAATATTCTTTATTTGAAATGATTTCAAAATAGCTAGGCCGCCATCTTGAATTGCACCGATTAGCTCTTGGCCCATAGCACTCTGATATCAAATTAGTTGCTTAAATTGCTAAGGAAATAAATATTTGTTTTGTGTTTATGTTTGTCGATTCATGCATTTTCAAGAATTTAAATTACTTTTTAGTGCAAGGCTCTAAGGAGGTTTGATTTGTGGGTAATTCAACTGTAGGAAAAGCAATTTTGAAGGAGCTGAGCATTTATGAGGATATAGAAACTTTTAAATGAATTAAAACAGTTGTTTATATATTTGTATAATATTTTAAGTTTTCAAGATTTGGCTTACAATTAATAATGAATTATGCATATTGCTTCAAAATAGCACTTTTGAATAATAATTATAACAGACCTGTAAAAAGTGTCATTTGATATTTTTTATAATTATTAATATGAATCTTGAAAAAAGTTTTGAATTTGTGCATGGAAATAAAATTTGATTCTATTAAAACTTCTAAAAATGGTTGCTATATTGTGATAATTCTCATTAATTTACTGGGATGCAATAAGCCTAGTGAGTTTTATAAGCTTTTTTTGGAAGTGTAGAGTTGACTGACTGTTTATTATTGTGTCACTCTGTAGCCATACAGTCTATTGATAACCTTTGTTAAGGGAAAAGAATAATACCTCATCTGATTCCATACTTCCATGGGCTGCGGTAGCCCAGTGGTCAAGGTATCGGATCATGGCAGGCATGTCATGAGTTCGAGCCTAATACCACTAAAGACCCGCTGTGTAGGGCAGCGATGCATGTTAAATCTGTTGAGAGCTGAAACATCCTCCCATTGGTGTGGTGTGGTAGTTAGGAGAGGGAGGTGCCAGCTCAGGTGTCGTGCATGTCACTTGACCATGGTTCAAAATTACGTGGTCCGTCGCCAAAAGCCCTCGTGTAGCTGAACAGTGCGACATTAATATTCACTCACTCCATACTTCCACAATACACCAACATGAGGACGTTGAGCATCTCCAGAATTAACATTAAGCAATTTTTGTTATTCTATGTCATAATCTGCAGTGAAATACACTCTGAAGCTGTAACCCGTGATTTATTTGAAACAATATCGTCTGCATTTATTAGTTAGATGATGGACTGGAGTCCTAGTTCATCTAAATATTGAATGGGATAATAAAAGTTGTTAAACATTAAATGGTAACTTGTCCTCTCATTGTGTGTTCTGAAAATTATGGAAGTGAATTACCTGTCCAGTATCCTCTTCACACGTAACATTGATGCAAAATTGCAGTTGCTCAATAATTTTCTAAAACCATTTTAGCTTGATAAGAATTACATCTTTCATGGCTGTTTGACTTTTTTCTAACAAAAATGAACCAAAAGAATAGTGTTAAATTGATGTAAGCTGCAGAATCTCATATGACATTCTGTGGAAATTTATGGAATATATTCCTTCTTATGCACATATTCATTTGTCTTGATAAAATAGTGGTATCAGCCCCTAGTAACTATATTACTCTAGTATTTGATTAATGAAAATTAGTAAACTGTTCCATCAATAAAGCCTTCTTGTCCAGTTGAGAATTATAGCCTGTTATACAAATATGGCTGTGTTTAATGTTAAAATAGTAACATTCTTTTTGTGTTCTGGTTTATTTCAATACTAAGTTAATAATTTTTCTTTTGTTGAAGTAATTTATGTAGGTAACATCTAATACTAATTGTCGTTTATGAAAATTTCAGCCATAAATTGTCTATGCTTATCACTTTTTACAGGTTTTCCTCAATTTTTAGAAATGTATTAAATGTGTGTATTTTTTTTAACAGATCCTGCATACTACACTTATCAGAGAACAAAATGGTCTTGGTTTGAGCATCACCGATCAGCCAAGTGAAGTTAGTGGAGGAGATGTAAGTTTTTCATTAATATTTAATCTGTTATTTCATTACTAATTAATTTTTGAAGAAAAATTTTAATCATGTCTTTACATATAAATAATCTTGGTTAAGATATCTTATATATTTTAATTACTTGTGGCTTGTCATTTATAAATATAAAATAGTAAGTACCCTCTTAACTAACCACTGTGATTGAATCCATAACTGAACTTGTGTGAAATATAATTAAGTGGATGATAGACTAAACTGAAATATTGGTTAGGAATAATTATGTGTAATAATTATATTTATTTATTTAATATATTTTTAAAAATATTTATGTATTGTAACATTATTGTAGAATCTGTTGTTTTTTTTTTTTCCTTCCTCCTAACTTTAAGATGGTCATTCTATTTCTTGATGAATATCGCATCTATTGTGCTCAGTATTACAAGCTACTTTTTTTTAGTAAATATGTGATATGGATTTTGTTTAGAATTTCAATCTATTTTGTAGGAAATCAATATTTCACAATTAAGTAAGAATATGGCACACATCTTGCCCAAAACAGCAGGCAATTGATTGTAAGGCTATATAATTGCTCTGTTAAATTGAATAAAATGTTTAACAACAATTTCGAGGCTAGAGACCAACAAAAGTGCATTAAGTATCCTCATCAATAAAATGAAGAATTCCAAGAAGGCTTAAATATCTGGAATATTAATGAATATTATTTTTATTATTTGAAACATAATTGTCGTAGCATTAATCTTTGAATTTTGGTAAAAAGATTTATTTTATTACTGTAAATTATTAAATGTATATTTGTTATGTTTAATATGCAGTACTGCCTAATTTATATCATTTAATTATTTTCTTTTTTGTATATAAATTTGATTTGGATATATTTTGTTTTTAATTCCATGTATCTATATCTCAGTGTTTTATGCAGGCTTTGCAATTATTTCAGTGGATTTTTTTTTTTTTTTAAAAAGGAAGTGTTAATTAGTATTTTTGTTAAATTTAAACTTGTTGAAAAATTTGTTTGTAGGGCATTTATATAGCTAAAATAGCTGATAATGGCGCTGCTGCGAAAGATGGAAAACTTAAAGTTGGGGATAAGGTCCTTACCATAAATGGTGTAGATATGGATGGAGCACGTCAAGATCAAGCTGTCTCTCTACTCAGTGGATTGGATCGTTTTGTTCGTCTTGTTGTGCAACGACAAAAAGTATGCCTCTTTTTTCCCTGTTTTAAGAAACTTTGAATAAAATTAATTGTACCTAATTTTGTTACTTCTGGCTTTTTTTATTTTTATTTTTTTTAAAAAGAAATCTTCGTATGGTTGGCTATTTTAGACCGGGAAGATACTTCCTCTTTTTAAAAATCTGTTTATGCATTAAAGTAATCTTCACTAAAAAAAGTACGATATTACTTGAATTACTTTTTTGAATTATAAAGCATTGAGAGCTGTTTTTACTGGATTTGCCCCTCCCCCTCTAATTATATTTTAAAATTGCATTAAAAGGAATTATATTGTTACATATTTATGAATATGTTACAATAATACATATTTCCCAACTTAGGCTCTCTCTCTCTCTTTTCAGCCTTCCATTGTTTTTATGCTTAGATCATTCAGTTTTACACTTCTGGTATATTTCCATCTTCCAATTATTTTCTCCCTTACAGCCCTTATTTATCATTTTATATTCACCACAATTAAAAAATATGAGAACATGCTCTACAGTTTTTATATACTGAAAGCTTTTTTAAAAAAATGTGAAGTTTGTCCTTTTATATACCTGATTTCATTAGCTGTTGGTTTCTAATTTATTCATAAGTGCAGTTCCATTAAGGGAAACATATTTACTATTTTTCTTTTCTGTAGCCAACTCATTAAGTGTTTTGCACATGTTTGTATTCTTTATGCTTCATATGATTGAACGATTTTTTGTTGCACAATGCCTAACAAAGGGAAAAAGTACTGTGAAATATTTTTAGAATGCTGTAGAATGGAATTCAGTTGTATTGCCACATCCCCCAAAAGTAAAAAAATATGTATTTTGTGATGTTTGTTTCGTGACGTATGCATTTCTCATAGTGGCCAAAGTATGTTACAAATAAGAAATTGCATAGCAGTTGCTCAGAATTGATCATTTTTTTAAAGAGGATCAA
This sequence comes from Trichonephila inaurata madagascariensis, assembly GCA_019973955.1. NCBI lineage: Eukaryota > Metazoa > Arthropoda > Arachnida > Araneae > Nephilidae > Trichonephila > Trichonephila inaurata. The sequence continues at coordinate 208,778 of BMAV01026600.1, read as the reverse complement.
TCAAATGTAATTAGAAGTGAAGCACTATTTACATCTTTTCTTGCAGAACATAATGCTCTTTCTGATGGCAGCTGATAACTATGATCCTTTTTCAGAAAATATTTCCAAGTTTTCTATAACTGAGCATTAAGGATATAGATGTATTAAAACATCTACTGTGATGAGTAAACTAGCTTTTGTTTGGAAAAAGCATATGATTCAATGCATGAAAAATGGTTCTTTTTTAGCATCAGCATCTAATGACAGTAATGATACAAACTACAAGTTATACCAAGTTTTTAAAATTTGCAAAAGTAAAGAAACCTAAAAAATTTTTTGTATCTGATGGTTATTTCTTGGTTGTAGTCTTGTGATCACAACTTCTAACTTGGTATTATTTCTTATATAAATATAATCTACCAGTCAAGTTATTTTATTGTATTTTTTTTATAAAAGCATCTTTCCTGTAAAATCATTGAGGCCACAGCAGCCCAGTGGTCAAGGTAATGGACTCATGCCAGGCATGTAATGAATTCGAGCCTAAAGCTGCTAAAGATCAGCCATGCCGATGGGCTGATGCACGTGAAATATGTTGAGGCTCAAATGTCCTGTTGGTGTAGTGTGAAAGTTAGGAGAGGGAGTGCCAGCTCGTGTGTTGTCCTTGTCACTGGACAATGATTCAAAATTACGAGGTTCGCTGCCCAAAGCCCTTGAGTAGTTGAACAATGCGACGTTAATATTCAGTCAATCTTTCCTGTAAAATCATTACTTTCTTGTATGTAACTATATGTATGCCATTAAATGCACCCTGATGTGCATTTTACAAATTAAATATTAAAAGTTGTCTTCGAGTAATTTTCTGATCAAACTATCTTAAATTTGAAATTTACTCCACATTGTTTTAAAAATATCTGTATATCATTCATTTTTTTGTAAAATTCAAGATGTTATTTTATGTAAATTCTTAAAATATGAGGCAGTAATATTCATGTGTTAAAATTTTCCTCAAAATGTAGATCATGCATTATTTTACTTTTTCATTTTCAAAAGTCTATTAGTATACAGTATTTATACAACTATTTTTCTTTTATTACTTGTAACCCCCTCACCCCTTTTCTTTATGCATTAGAAGAAAAATTGAATTTTTGCTTGTTAAAAAAATATTTCTCTTGAAAACTATGAAACACTTTATTTCAGAATTGAAATTTGCATGTCTGTTAAGCATGTGGATGAATACTGCTATTATGTATTTAAAAATTACATGCATAATTTGCTACTCTTGCTAAATAATTATCAGGCAATTTCTTTTATAAGTCAAATTAAATTATGTGCTACTGATTCAGGTCAGTAATATTATTTTTAGAATTATTTCAGATTATTTAAGTCTTTTCACTTAGTCTACTGATAGTGTTTTGGAAAAATAATTTATATGTGAGAAATATGCCTGTTTAAATATTTATTTTGACTTCTAATTTTTTAAAATTGTATTTAAATTATTATTTCTTATTGTTGAAATAGCTTGTTCCACGAGATCCTAATACACCTCATCTACCTGAGAAATCATCCATATCTCTTTCATCATCATCACTTCTAGGCCAAAAATCTCCCAAGCTCATCGGATTGCCTCGACCTTACACACCAAAATTTTACTCTTCCGGTTCATACATGGCCAATCGGCCTTCTTACACTGGTTCTTACAGAAGACCTGAACTCTCTTCTTCTACAGACTCTAAACCCACTTTTTCACTCTATACTAAGCTACCTGGACTAAGAAATGATCCATTGGACTTTGAACCCATTTCTTCAAGCAATACGACCCTTACGTCAGCAGCTAACATTACCAGTGAGACATGCAATAATGTGGACTATACAAAAAGTGAAGAATCAACAAATGAAAATGTGAAATGTGCCTATGCAAAAACAAATTGTGTGAATCATGTGAATGCTAGTGGTGAAGTAGAGGTATATATTATTTCTTTTTAATTAAAATGGTTTTTTTAAAAAAACTTTTATAAGGCTAATTTATGCTTATTTTTATTTATTTTTAAATATAGTAGATTATGTTAATGTATTTCTAATTTTATGTTCACTAAGTACTGTAAAAGTTTCTCAAATGAAAATATACATACGAAAAATGGTACTTATGTATTATACCATTTCCATATTATACCAATTTCGTCATATCGAAAGACCTCGTTAAATGCTGCAATATGAACTGTAGGAAACCCTTCAAACACATTTTCAAATTCAATAACAACAGCATTTGGTGAAATTGGGTGACATATAATATGTAAGTACTGAAGATGCCTTTGGAAGTAAAAGTTGTTTGTTATTTTCATGTGCAAGGATGACGTTTTTAAATATATTCAAAAAATCATCAATCCTTAGAAAATATGTCTGTATTGAATTCTCAATGTTATGTATGTTTTTTTTTTTATATTAAATATACATAATTTTTTCCAGAAGTTTTATTCAGAAAAAGTACTCTTTTCAATATTTAATCATTATAAGGCATGAACGAAGTTGTTCAAAGCTTTGTTAAATGGGGGGGGGGGGGGAGTCTTACTCAAGGATACAAAATTGAAGAACAATATTTATTGGGGAAAAAACAAAAATTCTATTACACTCCTTAAGCCTCTTTCTCTTCTCTACATAATTTTTTTCTACATCTAAATATTTGTCGTATCTGTTCTTGAGCTTCAAAATTCCTGTTGGCTGGCTATCCTTTTTAGTGATGAAAAACACAGATGGATCTGTTAGGAATACAAAATATCGGGATGTTTTACAAAAAAAAAAGCCCCAAAACTATTTCAGTAGGCTAAGTGGTTGTGCATAATGTGATGATTTGGGTCTTTTGGTTTCAATAGCCAAGTGGGTTTGTCCTTATTTAGGTGGTTAACATAACTTTTCTAATTACATAAAAACACTACACAGAACATTGTTACTTCCAATCCTAAGAAACTTTAAGCATTACTGTTCTCTTGAGCGGCCACCACTGAGAGCTGATCTAAATCTAATTGGGATTAAGTAGGGCTTTATTTCTTATAAGGTATATAGGAATAAGAGGGTAAAATTTATTTAATGTGAGCTTTGAAGACTGCTTTTAAAAATGCATGGTACAACTTTGAACCAGAAATATTACAAATTTTAATTATGTTGATGGGAAAATGTTTATATGATGCCATACTAAAACTGAAAATAATTGAGAATTTTGTGTTGAGCACATTTTGTTGAAATGTTTATATTCTATAAACTTTTTGGACACATATTTCCATTTTGTTATATAATTAAATGCAAATTATTTTATAAATATTTTTCTGAATGCTAGTCGTATGATTCAAATAAACATTTGTAATTGTTGCTTATATACTTTTCCCATTTTGCCAAAACTAGTGTTTTAATAGAGTATGTTCATATACATGATTCCCAAAGGCAAATATTGTTAATGTTATATGCCAATGTAAAATTTATAATATTAAAGTATTCTCTATTCTATTACAAGAAATGTATCCAGAAATAAAGCCGCCCATCCGGTATAGTGACGCTGACTGCGGTGCCATAGGGTCTGGGTTCGAATCCTGGAGAAGGCATGGATGTTTGTAAATGTATAGTGCCTTCTTGGCATGGGGAACTCTGAATAGCCATCAAACCTCAAATCCTCTCATGAGGTTGGTGGGAGGCCCCTGATCATCCCCAGGGTGTTCTCCCTCAAAATTGGGGTGGAACCAAGCAAAATCGTTCTGTCACCTGCAAAAAGCTAAGACTAACAACAGTCGTAAAAATCCCCTAGCCACGATGAATTTCTTGGACCTTGATCTGATGTTACTGCCGATCAAGTGGCATAAGCAACAACAGTAACATTAAGAAATGTTTTACACAAATAAAATGAGTTGTAGAAATATTTTTCTTGAGAAAATGATCGTAACGATACAGTGATTTAATAGTTGAAAGAAATTTCCCTGAAGAGTGTTTAAATATTTCTTAACCAATTTATTTTACAGGCTTTTTCTTTGGTTTTATATTCAGTAATTTTTCTCTTTTTGATGAATATTTTTTCCTCGTTAGGAAGTAAGTCTTGTGAAAGCTGGTGGACCTTTAGGTTTAAGCATAATTGGTGGCATCGATCATTCATGTCATCCGTTTGGTGCTGATGAACCTGGAATTTTTATTTCCAAGGTATTTTTTTTTTATTTTTAAGTTTATTAAATTTTTCATAATTTTTATATTTTAAGTTCTAAGATTTGGATTTTTTTTAAATCTTATGTTTTGAAAAAGGTTTACATAAATTCTTGCTTATATTTTGTAAAAAGTAATTTTATAATTTTTATTTCATTTGATAATTTAAACCCTGTGAAATTTTGCAGAAAAATTGAATTTATTTTTTTTAACATAGAATAAAATAAATTTGAATTAATAATTATAACAATTTTTTAAATGAATATTTTCAAATAAACTTATTAACCAATTTTAAATATCCATTCTTAGAAGTTTTTCATTAAAAAATTAAATTTGTGTATATTTAAAAATAATGCAATTCTTTTGATTTTTTTGAAATGCAATTCTAAATAATATTGCTTTATCCAGATTGTCCATGAAGGTGCAGCAGCAAAGACAGCAAAATTAAAAGTTGGCGACAGGCTTTTAAAAGTAAGTTCTACTTGAAATCAGATTCTCTTTTCAAACATAATGAATATATAATATGTAATGAGATTTTCTATTTCAATTTTCTTAAATTATTTTCTTTAATTTATTGCGACTTCGAACTCTGCAAAACATCATATAAGGTTTAATTCATTTTACTTCCTGACTAATTGAAAATACATGTGTAGCTCTTAAAAATGTGTGCCATGTCATCAAATTTTGTAGTGAAATGAAAGATGTAATATTGCATCAGCCACCAGATTCAACCAATCATCATGTTAAAACTACGGAAATTGTGCAAGTAAAGAAAGTTCTCAAATATTCAAGATAGGAGTATATAAGTTAAGATCCTTTGGATTCAAAATAGAATGTTTTTGTCCGGTGCTAGGATTTACATGTGTGTGTGTTTTGTTGTTGCTGCTGCTATATATAAGTGTGTACGCTTATTTGTATAATATAATGTCAAGAATCATCTTCAATAAATTTGTTTGTGATCAACATTAAGTAAATATTTTCAACAAGAAATATTTTAAAGTAAATTGTGATAAATTTAAAGCACTTTGAAGTAAAACACTATATTGATTCACAGAATTATAAGAAATACCATTTGGAGTATCCCTTGCTTTAAATTATATGAAACATTTACTTCTTTTCTTCACCCTCGATGGTAAAATAGAAAGAATGTATCAATCCATAGTTACAAGATTCAAATGGTACGTTAAATTTTTCTCAAGTACCTTGAACCAAAATATACACTGATCAATGGATGTGATACACCTATCTGTAACAAAATTCCCCCTGCATTCTTGATGTTTGTTTATGCCTTGTAAATTTCATTTAGATCAAAATTCTTTCTATCTTTCTTCAAAAGAAGGATAGTAAGAATTATGTGGATGTAAATTAGCATACAAGTGAACTGTTGAAAATCATAAGAAAAATAAATTCCAATATGATGCAAGATTTGTTGGATCAAAATTCAAATATAGTGATAATATTATTTATGAAGAATTTCAGTGCCTAAGCACACTTGTAAATTTAGTCCTCTACATAGAGAGGTCCTTACAAAATTTTAAATACATATTCTGTGTGTGTGATGTAACTTAAATGGCATGCCAAGCCTGTTTAACAAAAAATCCTACCAAAATCAGGACCATTGTTCTTGATCGTGAATATACTTCAATCCTCAAGATTTGAAATTGGCTCTTGAATATTAAGATTTAAAATTAACTCTTAATTACTTTTCAAAATTAAATTTCTATCAAATCTTGCGGTCCTACTCTAGGGTGGCTCTATATGAAGGTAATTTATTTAGGATGCTGGTAGTTGAGGATGATTTCAGTTATGTTGTATTTAACCTGTCCTTCCTTTCTCAGAATCAGTCTCGTATGTATTTCTTTTCAACCATTGCTTTTGTATTTTTGACAGGGTGCATGAGTAAACTGAGAGGCATTCTTTTATTTGATTTTAGAAATTTATTCTCTGAATAGAATAAGTTTCAACAAAAGAATTTTCATGTGACTTAGAGTACCTCGATTTTTTAGAATCTTATATTTATCAATGTATTTTTCAAGTACTGTACAATTCACAGCACCATTCCATACATGTTAACTCACAATTTTTTCTTAATTATCATTAATGTTAATGATTGTGTACATTCGAGCTTATATTTATCATATTGTGAATTTATTTATTGTATATATTATATTGTCTGGATGCCTCGGTAATCCAACATTTACCATAGGTGGCAGATTTGTGCGAGTGTATTAAAATATTATAGGAAGGTGCTTAATTTTATGCCCTCGATATTTGTAGATAAAATTTGTAAAGGTGTATTTTTTGTGGTTGTGTGAAGCTCAATTTATGAGATAAATGTCAATGATTTCCCAGATTATATTCTGTGGAGAAACTGATGAAAAGTAGCCATATTTTGAGCATTCTATTAAATTAAGGTATTGAAATTCAAGCATTTTTTAGTTTGTGTGAATAATTTCTTGTTAAAAGAATCTTGTTTACCTGTCTGATGAATATTTTTTGTTTAAATTTTGAATTATATGAAAAGGAATTTAAAATAGCTTTAGTACTTTTGTATGATTTGAATAAATAGAGTGAAGCACTGTTTCCCTAGATCTCATATAATCTAGTTTGACTCTTGCGCCTTAAAATCCCATTATCCTTCTCTTACCCTAGACATAATTAATATTCAGTAGTGTAGAATCCTTTCAAAGTTGTAGCTATGAAAATAATTTTCTGCTGAGCATTCATTTAATGTACGAAATTGAGAAAATTCAATTTACTCATTTTTCATTTGTTTTTGTTTTAATATATTTAGATTAATATACCATTAAAAAAATTTTTATCTGCCTAAGCAAGATTATAAAGAAACGGATGCTTGGTAGAAATCCAATATTCATTTCTTACATATATAGATTCCACAGATGGCTTAAGTAATTAACCCATTTATTTGATTTAAAGTTTGTAAAAATTTGGATGGACTACTAAAAATGTTCACTTATCTGATGTTTTCTTGTACAGGGCTGATTGTATTTATACAAGAATAATTTGTTTTCTATTTTCCTTTATTGTATTTTTCTGTTATTAATTCTAGGTGAATGGTGCTGATGTGTGTCAAGCCTCCCACAAGGATGCTGTAATGGCACTCCTAGCTCCAACATATGAAATGACGTTGACCGTCCGTCACGACCCATTACCTCAAGGTTGGCAGGTAGGGTCTCCACTTCCCATTGGGGAAAGTGATTTGTAACATACAATTCCTAATGGCTGTAAACCATGAAACACTCATTTCGAAATTGATTTATTTGTTATTAGTGAGTGTTCATATATATTTATTTACCATCCTAGTATTTTTTTATTTAATTTTTAGATGTGATTTTTAGATCTATGTGTTAAGTGTTATGTGTATCTTCTTTTTTTTTACTCTGAGAAACATGATTTAATTAATTTTATTTCTCTGTAGTATTCAAAGTAGTGATTTTGTTGTTGATTTTATGTATTATAATAATTTCAATCGATGCTTTTAGGCTTTGTTTAAATTTATTTTTATATATATAGTAGAAATCCATTCTATATAAAGAATGGATTTATCCTTTCCCCAATATTTTTAGCCATTAAATGGCTATAACATTTGCCATTAAATGGTAATTACTGAGTGTTTTTTGGAAAAAAAATATATATATATATATAAACTATGTTTTCTCTAAGGTTTAATCATTATCTGAAATGATTATTGAAGCAATAAATTTGTGTGTTAAATATTCAATGGTTTTCTTTAAATAGCTTTATTTTTATATGTCTGTTTGAAAGATAATACAGCTCATGATTGTTTCCTTGGCCATCAAAATTAATTTTGGATTACTATCCCCATTTAAATATTGGATGTATATGTGCGAAAGAAATGCTAGGCTTTTGTTTTTTATGCACTGAATAATTTTTACTTCATTTTTAGTAGAGTACTTAAAGCATTAAATCTTTTGCTTATACTGTGATTTTTTTTTCTTTATAAATTATTAGTTCAAAGTATATACTATTTCAAATATGAATCAAAATATTTGTATCAGTTTGTTATAGAATTACACTGAAATAATATAGTTTTTAATTTAATGATATTTCTTAGCATTTATGAATTTTAGATGTGATTGTAGAATTATACATTTTTTTGTCATAATTTCTGTGATAATTTATTCTGTATACAAATGAGATAGCCCTGTTCTACTTATATTTTCTCCTCTGTGACATATTTGTAGATAGCTATATTTGATGTTTACTATTTAGTAGTTTTTTCAGCTGTAATATAATCGACTAGAAAGTAATGTTAAGTAGAATATATTTAGCGAAGAGTTTAAAAATTTTGTGCCTTATTGCGGTGCTTATTCTAGCCCTGATGTAAACAATTATCAAATTAAAACAGCCCATATAGAAATCATTTTATTAAAGGATTGTGTATTCTTTAATTTTGTAAAATTGTGTTTTGGGATTTAATTCAATGGTGCTGAATGTGCTAATCAATTTTTTTAAAATTTGCATCATAGATTATATTAATTGATAATATTATTTAAAGAGTTCCTAAAATGTTCTTTCATGGTTTACAGTTTATAAAATATTTGTCTTGCAATGTTTCAGTATGAAGAAAAATGTAAATTATCTAGAGGGGGGAAGCATTTCTTTGACTAATAAATTAATTCTCATCATTTTCTTCTTAGTAATATAAGTATTTTTGTAACATGAAATCATCGGAAACAGTATTTTTCATATTTGTATAAAATCCATTTTTGTGTGAATATCATTATGATATAGAGGAAGGAATAATATTGTGGGATTCTTTCAATTGATTGGAAGCTAATCTTAACAAAAACTGTACACAATTTTTAAAATTATAAATTGATATTTATATAAAATATTTTTATTCTTTATATTTTCCTTTTTGTTGTAAAGTTTGTAGATATGATCAGACATTAATGTTCATTTTTATTGTGCTTTAAATCTGTTTATGGTCGAAACTTGTTATCTGCCAAATAAGATAAATATGTTCTCAAGTTACCAAGATACTGGTCTTTATAATGATAGAAAAGTACATTTTTGTTAATTTTTTCCAACTACTTTCTCTTCTTACAGGAAATTTAGGTAAATTAATTATCAGAATCAGCTGTTATATCAATATATATATTTCCTACTAATGCAAAATGTTTATTAAATTATTTCTTCATAGTTTGTGGCATGAAATATGATTGCAATTTTAGTTATACTTATTTGACTACCATTCCATACTTTAAAAAAAAAGGAAAAAAAGAGGATTATTTGGTTAATTTGACTAATTCTAAAAAGAAAAATTTCCTTAAAATCGATATGAAGTATGATGCTCTAAGAGAAAATACAATTACTTTTTTATATTAATCACATTACAAGTCTTTGTTTTGATTATTAATTGACTTTATTGCCTGCAATGCTGTCTTTTGGTAAGTATTTTGAGGACTGGATGTTTTATGAAACGAATCTTTAATTATGTATCAAAAGAATATTTCCATTGAACAATTTTCATGTATTCTGTAAAATAAAATTAATATTAAAAAATAAATAAAAATAAATATTTAAATGAAATAAAAAATTTATGATGCATTTTTTAAGTCACATACTTTTTAGATGTATGTGCTACCTTACCTTATCCCACTCAGTTTCTTACAATTTATTTGAAAAAAAATTAACTTATAATTGCCCAGTGGAGAATAATTGGTATTTATTTTTTCCTTTTATAATATAACTTGTAACTATTAATTTTTATCACTTGCAATTGAATTTTTTTTTTAAGAAACATGAATCCTCTTTTCTGCTTACTAGTATTTTGATTGAAACTTCTTTTCTTTGAAGCATTGGTTAACCATTTATCGCAAAATTAATAAAAATTTGCCTTTCAAGCACAATAAACAAAAATGAATGTCATAATCTGCATCTTAAAAATATTTTTAATTAACACGTGTATTAATGTATTTATAAAGACTCCAAATTTATCTGTTAAGTTTAAAAAGTTTTTTTTAATAAGATCTTGTAATTATTTCTTCAGTTATCATGTATCTTGTTTATATTTTTTTTAAAAATTGAAAGTGAGCATTTTATAATTTTATAAAATAATTTTAAAATTATTAAAAGTTAATGTTTAAATATCTCCATTTATTTTGATTAGAAGCCAGATGATTCAGTTTTTAGTAAGTTTAAATAGAGTGATGGTAAGTCTTATTATGGTATTTCTTATAGAAGATATAAGGAACAAGGTTGTTAACAAGTTTCGACTATAAAATGCTGTATAATTAATTCTTTTTTCTTCTCAATTTTTGATTCATTCAAAATTAATTTAACCTACATTAAAGTCTTCAAATTTTAAAGAGTACAAAGCAATTAGTATTGGGGAAAAAATCTATAATTGCTTCAAATACTTAATGAGTTTACTATGTGCATATCTGTGATAACAGAAATTTTTAATTAAACATATTTCATGTAATTTGCTAATGTAAAAAACAAAAATCAACAGAATTTCACTATTATAGTTTTAACTATAGTAGAAATTTATACACATTGATAATGAATTTCTTAGCATGTACAGTCAAAAGTCTGATATCTTATTTCAGATATGTGCAATTTTAAAAAAAATGTTCTTATGTGTTTCAATTGAGAAGTTTTTAGCTTGAAATCATAACTAAGACTTTTTAAAACATCTCCAGTGTTATTTTTGTATTTTATCTACTTTTTTATGCATTTTTCAACTAATGTTATGAATATTGTTTAAGTGTGATTGTAATTAGGGAGATTAAAAGATAACACTGATTCCCAAAATAATTGTTCTGATCATTCAGTATGGATGTTATACTTTAGTTTTTTTACATTCTTTTATCTTGTGGTTTTGCAGCAAATGTTTGGTTTTGATGAAAAAATTATTTTATACAATTTTTAAATTCTATAAAGTATAAATTTAAAAATGTTTACAAGCTATTAACTTCTCAATAAAGCAAATATGTTTGGTTTCCTTTTAAACTGTTAAATTAACTGTAATTTAAAGGATTCCATCTTTGCTTTCTTGGGCATATCAGAATTTCTTAAAACAATTTAAAAATTTCCTTTGTAACCACTGTCTATATTGTATCACTTTTTTTTAAGTAATGGATTATGTTAACAAGTGATTGACTTTATAAGGAATAAGTGATGACTTTTGAATGAATAATATTAGACAAAACTAAGGCTAATTCAATGTATTTTGAAATAATAGTTTACCATACATATTCAGATATGTGATATTTAAGGTTGTCTTTGTCAAATAGTAATACGAATACAGCTTATAAATTGAGTATAATATTTTTTTTCGATTGACAAATGCTTTGACAATAATTTAATTTTGTCTTCATTATCCTTCAGTGCATGTCAAATAACATCCTCGTCTCTTAACTGCGATTCAAAATTACATGGGCCATTGTCCTTTCCTTTCTGTTTTGAATAGCAATGTAAAGCCCTCGTGTAGCTGAACAATGCGACGTTAATATTCAATCAATCAATTGAATAGCAATGTTTATAAATAATATATCCATTTTTGTGCATTTCAATCTTTATTTATTTATTTTTTTTGTTACCTCATTGTAAAATGTTCCATATTTTGTTTCCTAATTATAATATTAAATTGATATTTAACTTGTATTAAAAATGACATATTTAATGTATTTCAAAACTTAAAAGGATAATGTAATAATGTTTCATTACCAGTCAAATTTGTTTTAATACTAGGACATTTCTTTTTCTCTATTTGAAAATGTGTTTCAAGTATAGATCTTGCTTTATAAAATGAATTGAAGGCAGCCTTACATGTATCAATTCTCCCCCTTCCTTGTGTCTAAAATTTCAAATTATTTCTGTGATTGAAAAAAAAAAATTGCCTTTCCAACACATTTTTAAAAATTATTCTAAATTTC
>BMAV01026600.1:185082-196685 GCA_019973955.1 Trichonephila inaurata madagascariensis | reverse complement strand
ACGTGCTACTCTTAAAAGAGGAATTGATGGTGTATTGTGCAGTGCTTATAGATATGTGCCTTAAGTATGCTTATTAACTAAAGGAGCTTCTTGTATTCATAGCAATATTTTGGTGGTACTGTAATAAAACAAGTACCTGTGTAAAAAAAAATCAATGTCCAGTTTTGCATTGGTAGGAGTATAATTAACATTTCTTTGATCTATTGAGCACTAAAATAATTTTTTTTATTTTTTGTGTTAACCCTCTCGCCGCATAGTGCTAAGTTTACGTTGCTTGTGGAAATCACGGGATGCGCAGCGAGAGGGTTGAGTAGCTGAAATCATAATATAGGAACAAAACCTGATACACATATGTTAGAGAACATGAAATACTCCTTCGTTCATGATGCCTCCCAAAATTTAATATAGATTTCTGGCAAAACATCTAAAATTCAAAATAAAAATACTAGCTATTAATAGTGCACTGGCCTTCCAAAAAACTACAAAATCCATGTTATATGGCTTTCCTCTCTCAAATATAATTTTTGACTTCAGGATATGTGTAATAATAAGAGTCCACAGCAAATTACGTTACACAAGAAGCACCCAATTTTTCAGACTAATTCCTAATCTGAAAAAGTATATCTTGTACACTGAGAAATATAACAGTTAAAATAAAAATATGTAAATAATTAATATCTTATATATATATAGGAACATTACAAATTTAGTTCACATTACTTAAAAAATATTATTTATATGGAATTTATTTTCAATGTTGTAATCATCTTGAAAATAAAAATATAAATTCAAGTTTTAATTCCTTGATTATAATATTGAGTTATAATTATATATGCAAAGAATTAAATATATGTATATATTTTATTCTGAATTCAGTCTCAGCATGTGTAATGAAATTTTAAAATGAAAGACTAAGTTAATTTAATATTTTTATGATTGTATGATGTATAATTTGTTTTTAATTATTATTCCAATGAAGAAAATTATTGCAAGTACCTTCTAAATTTCTATAGTGCTGCATCATGTATTTTTAAATACTGTCATTTAATTTTCTTTTGAATGACTTTTTTTAATATATTTTTTTAATGTTTTATAGATTGCTATAATTCTGAAATTAGCGAGATAAAAATTATGTTTTGGAATGTAAGGAAATATGAGTTTTTATAGTTTGTTATAAAGTTCATTATGAATTTAATGAATTAAATTTTTTAAACTTTTCAACAGTACAAATGTTCAAAAACAGTTGCTTCCTTTTTAATTTTTCAAAAGACAATGTATTTTTCTTAAAAAAAATTCATTGGTAAAGTCAGATGAGGAATTTAAGAATTTACACTATATTAAATTGTTTTCGTTGTTAATTTGGGAACATAAAAATTAAGTAAAGATTTAAGTATAAATATTTGTTTCACATATGTAATTTATCATTATCAGTTTTTATATTTTAGTCTTAGTGATAAAATAAATATTCAAATAAGTAAAAGTGTATTTAAAATTTTAAGAGATCTTTTTTTTTAAAACAAATTTATTATAATAATTGAAGATAACTATATTTAGAACTTTTAGATTTTTATATAAACTGTGACTCTCTTGAAAATTTGAAATCATAATTGTATATATTTCAATGGAATGCATTGTATTTATATCATGTTATTAAGCTATGAATGCAAGAGGCATCTGATTCAAGAGTCAATAAAAAAGAAGGCAGAAAAGAATATACTTGTATAAATATATTGCACTGTTAATATTTGTTTATAACAGCATTTTGTATAAGAAATTTCTAGAATGTTCTTAAGTAAGGAAAGTTTATATACAGTTTTTAAAAAAAATTTCTGCGATTTGTCATTTAGCTATTATTTATATTTTTCAGTTAATATTCCTGTATTTTTAGTGTTTAAAATTTATTCATTAAGCTTTGTATAATCTTGCTGATTTAAATGAGTTTAAAATATATTAATATTTTAATAAACTAGAACTTATAAAAAAAATTGTAAGAGATTCATCTGGACACAAAAAATCCATACATTCATTTTTATAGGAAATTTTTTTAAGTGCTTTATTTGATTTTTTTTTCCTTGTAAGAATTAAAGAAATGGAGGTGAGGATATTTTTTAAAAGGTTTATTTTTCAGCAATAAAATACTAAAGTCTTTCCATTCTTATCAGTAAGTCGATTTAAAAGTTTACTAAAAAGATCATTTTCAAATACAGTTAATTTTGGATTTGTTAATAAAGAAAACCAGATGTCCAAAATTAAGGGAAATTACTGTTATGTGCCAATTTGTCATCATCATTGTATCATATTCGGCTAGTTTAATTTTGCAATTTAAGAATAATTAAATGAAGTAAAATAAGTTGCATATAATGAGAAATAAAAGTAAAGGCAATTTTAATAATACAAATTTAAAGTAGTTAAAAAACATTTCTTAAATACTAATTTTAGACTTGGGTAAGTTTTTTGACAACTGATCTTATTAGTTCCTCAAAATTGCTGTCTGCTTCTTTATCTAACTTTTATCATTAATCAAAATTCTGGATTTAGTAGAGATATTCTTATAGTATGCAGAAATAGAGTGCTTCATTTATTAATATTCTTATTTTGTGTGTATGTGTTAAATGTAAATTAAGGCTTTATTAAAAATTAAACCTACTGATTATTAGACAAAATCTGAAGCTATTTGCATTGTTTTCTCATTGTTTTTTAAAAAAAATCATGTTTTAATAACTGCCATAATTAAAGGGAAAACTGTTGTATAATATAGTAAAATATCTCGCTGTATATAGTGGCTGAACCATTAATTGTGTCTGGTATAAACTTACCTTACTTCAGATATCAGTATGTTATTAACTTTCAGCTTTATTTTTTAACAAAAAAAAATTTAATTTATTTTTCATATTATGTAAATTGTTGGGTCCAAGTATTTTGTACGGTGCATTGGTTTAATATATTCTGTAACTCACTCGCTCTTTGTAACAGAAGTATTACTCTAAAATGCATTGTGAACCTCATTCTATAAGCACAAACAGGAACAAAATTCAAACCTTGTATACTGTATTCAATACGCAGGTCATTCTTGGTACTAAGTCATTTGTAAATATTTCATAAATTCTTCTGTATTTCACATGAATGTTTATAGTTCTCTGTGACTTTTATGATGAAAATAAAGTTTGTCTTGTCCCTGTTAAGAGTTGATTATTGGGTAGTTTTTATTTTACACATTTTTGCTATACTTGTTTCACAGGCCAGCATTTTTTGAACATTTATTGTAAAATTTTTTGTTGGCTATTCTACATAACCGACACTAATATATAGTATTGATGAGGGAAACTGGTAAACTTAAAAAAGAATCATCTTACTGATCTATTTAAAAAAATTTCAAAGCTAAATTTTGTGAATTAAAATAAATTAACTTGCATTACTAAAGATTTAAGTTGAATTTTTAATTTTATAATTAATTTTAATTTAAAAATGTAGCAGAATAAATCATTAACTGTACATTTTGATCCAAGAAGTGATGAAATGACTCAATGCTCTGATATAAATTTTGAAAAGATTAAGAAATCTCTTAACTCATTGTTGAAATTGCTAAAATTCTTGAGTAACTAAAAATTGACATGTTTTGTTTTATTGTTTCAATTTTTTAAATTTTGCTTTTAAAATTGTGATATTTTTCTGATTTTTGTGAAGTCTATATTGCTTGTGATCTTAGAAATAATTTGTAGTGCACTTTTGTGTTTAAAAATCATGCATGGTAATTTGTGTCATTGTGATTATGTGTTATAGATGTTAGTTTTATATTTTTTTTAGTAGGGATGTGTATGTATTAAAAAGCTTGCATACAAGATCTTGTTATTGTTTGCTTTATTTGTTTATTATGCATGTTTATGTTATTGTATTCTTTTTATTGATACTTAGCAAAACCAAATATATATTTATCTTCTTCCCTTTTACATCCTGCTTGTATGTGATTTCTTATGCATTTGTAAACATATGCTTGTGTTCTTTTATGCCTTTTTGTTTCTATTGTATTGAAAGATTTAACAAAATTATTTGTCATTTATTCCAGAAAAAAAATTTTAATTTGGAAATCCTGTGTAAATTTTTTTTGTGTGAATCGCAGAATTGTGTAACATTTTTAGTTTAAAAAAAAAGGATCTTGTCCCTTACTTTGTTAACTAGTAAACTTTGTTGTAGTAAAAGCTTAAGATATCAAAGCAAAGATTCTTAATTTTATGGCAAATTTTATATTTGAAATTTGATTTCAATTAAATCAAGAAAGTTGGCGTAATGTGAATAATTTTTATTATCTTTTTGAAAATGTTCATATATAGAGTTATAAATATACTTTAATATTTGAATTTGATGATTTTAAAATTATGAAATTTAATTACTGTATGAATATATTTAAATTTTTTTTTCAATTAGAGATTTACACCCTTTCTCTCAATTTAAGGTAAAATTTTTTAAAAATGTGAAAATTTGTTGTTTTTATCCTTGGTATTAATGTCTAACTTTAATATATCATTGTAACAGAACACTTATAAATTATGTATCAAAAACAATTTTAATAATATTTTATAAAAATCTTTAGTATTTAATTACAGCCATTTAACATTAAGTACAATTTTTATTTGCATGCAACTTACATTATCCCTGCTAAGCTTTTATAATTTTCTTTTTTAATAAGCAAAGCCTTGCCGTGTTAAAGGCTGATTCTCCCCCCTCTTTTAAAATAATTATTCTGATACGCTTGATATTTCCCTATTTTAATGTTTAATATAGGTGCATGATTTAGTGGCTGATCATAAAGGTTCAATTTTTTTCTCCTTTGATTCCTTATTTACTAAACAAAAATTCCTTAAGCACTAATCAATCTATCTAATGAACTTGTTTATGTCAAGTTTCCATGGTGACGGTGCATGCTCATCAATCTTTCTTTCACACACCTCTTGCGGCTACTTTTCACTGTAAGTATAATTTCTTTTCACTAACTGCTTCTATCTAAACCACAATGTTAAATTAATTGGTAAAACCATTATTATTTTTCATGTTTTCTGTAATTTTTTTAACAAAATATTTAATTTTAACTTATATGTGTACACCTCTGCTCAGTAGGGTCTTAATAGCAGAATCATAGTTTCAAATTCTACACCTGTAATCTTCTAGTCTAACCATAAGTTTTGAGTTCTAATTCCAATAAATAACGGGGCTACTGCTTATTCAATAGAACTGATTCTCTAAAGTTCTCATTTGGTGTTGTGTGAAAGTTGGGAAAGGCATATGTGCTCCAAGTGTATCATCCTTGTTATATATTTGATTCAGGTTCAGAATTAAGAAATCTATTGCAAGAAACTGAAGAGTGATATTAATAAAAACCCAATCAAAATTTTATCTCAGTGAAATTACTTTGTCTCTAACTTTATTCAGATTTTTAACTAGACTAGAAGCATTGTAAAATTCTGGTATATTATTGCATCCAAAGTGAGGATGATTACAACTCCTTTAGTTTTACATTATTTAGGAATCAATTTAGGTATGGTTACTGTTTCTTAAAATACATGTACATCTGTGAGCCTAATTGTACATGAGCATTTTGGCCTGTACATCTATCTCCTTTTAATTTTTGAGAAATACAAAGGGAATGTGTAACTCAGGTTGGAATTTTGCCATATAGTTTATTGGTTTTCTTTTTACTCACAAACTTTTGACATACATTAATAGTTGACAAATGATTGCCCATAGTTTACTGTTGGTTTTTCTTTTTTCATCACAGGCGAGCAATTCAGTGTGAAAATAATTTCAACGAACCGCTTGCATATCATTCCGTTTTCTAATTGTGTACGCAGCTTTGTGTTCAGTTATGCTAGATTTTTATTTAAATCTATTTTTCATAAACTACATTCCTCGTGTACTGTTTCTTTCCTTCCTTTTCTGTAATTTGCATTTAATGTATGTAATGTGTATTAAAATCATATTTCAATGATTTTACTTTAAACTTTTAATACATGTTTATAGTAATTTCTCCAAAATGTATAATTAGTGAACAATATATTGTATTGGGCAGAGGTGTTCATAAGCAATTATTTGGAAACTATTCTCTGATGATTTATATCAACAAATTGATTTTTTAATTTGATGTAATGTTTTGCTTATGTGCATTAAAAAAAAATGTCTCCACTGTTAAATTTTTTCCTTTAGTTTAAACGAACAAATTTTGTAATTTATAATGTAAATTTTCAGACTTAAGCTTTATGTTAACAATATTATGAAGAATAATTTAATGAACAAGTATTTAATATAAAATTTTAAAATTTGTCAAGTCAGTGTTTTAAAAAAGATTAATTTGTTATCCAAAGAATCTGTCTTAAATGAGCCATTACCTATGAAATTTTTACCCTAGATAAACTATACATTTTCAAATATAATTAAATATCACTAACATTGGCATTGTAATCATTTACCTCCAATCTCCAAGTGTGGTAGTCTGATCAATATTGTTTATTTTGGCAATATTTTAATAAACTAAATTTATATATATTAGTAAAAAAGTCTATATAATTAATACTGCAATTTCTTTTATTTCAAAATTTACTAACTTATTTTAAGCTTTATTATATATGTAAAACTTTTTCTGAAATATGTTTTATATTTTTTGCAGGAAATAGTTATTAATAAACATTCCAGTGAAAAGTTGGGAATGGGAATCAAAGGAGGAGTTGGTGGTCAACCTGGAAATCCTCATGACAAAGAAGATGAAGGCATATTTATTTCTTGGGTAAAAAGTTCTTTAAATTTATTGTGCATTAGTCTTGAAAAGTGCTTAATAAAAAAAGGCTATCTATTTTTTAAAAAATTATCTTCATTTTTAACTGCTAATCTCAGGATATATTTTTAAAGTAAGAAATGAGATTGTATATATTGATAAAAATATTTTGTGTAAGCTCTCATTTTTTGTAGATTGATTACTAAAAAAATTCTAATTTAAAACTCATTCATTAGAATATTAATAGTGTCAATACTACATGATAAAAAATAAAATTTGATCTGAAAGTCTATTATGTAGAATTTAGGAGGGTTAAGTACATTCTACAAAGTATTGTATAATGTTTAAAACCTGAGTGATGTAAATAAAATGGTTTATGCATATTAAAATGTCATTTTATTATGTATATACTTTGTTTCATATATGTAACTCTTTTTAAGTCATCTTTTTAAAAAAAAATTTAACAAGATTTTTTTCTTTAACTCAATTTATTTTTGTTCTTTCAAAAGGTTAACAGTGATGGTGCTGCAGGTTCAGATGGACGTTTGCAACCTGGAATGAGGATTGTTGAGGTTAAATTAATTATTTTTTTAAAACTTTATACCTTTATTTGTTTCTTTATATAAAATATTCACTTCTGGTTAGTTTTCCTTGAAATTCGAATACTTACAAACTTTCATGTAATACAAATATGATGTTTCGTAAAGTAAAGTAAAACTTAATGCCCAAATTTCCTGTCTAGACAACACTGAAAGGGTCACAAAATTTGAATGTCGCCAATAGATGGACATAGTATATCTCTTTGAATTGGTAAATTGAGGTAGCTTGTTATCATACTTCTCAAATTTCCCTCATATTTAAATATTTTTCTCTTTATTTTGATAATTTTTCCTCCCTATTCAAGTTGAAATTTCATTGTACACAAATAATTGAAAAACTTTACGAATATCCTTTTTTAAGATATATATGTAATTTTTTTTTTCAATATAAGTTTTTACAGATATTTGTTAATAAAAAAAAAAAATTTAATTCTCCACAAAATTTTGTGGCTTTTTTTTTTAAAAAAAAATCCTTATTTTAATGTAAAATATAAGGCTGAAACACATTTCTTTGTACAGATCATGCAAGAATCAAATTTGTAAAACGAATGAATTTTTCATTCAAGTACTACTAAAACTATATAATCCCTTATTTATTACTTTGAAAAATGAGAGCTTGTCATATATATTTAGGTGAATGAGACTTCTTTACTTGGTGCCACATATCAAGAAGCCATTACTGCTTTACGCACTGCTTGTGATACTGTTCGACTTATAATTTGTGATGGGTATAACATATCTATTGAAACGAATGAGCCATCCATAGAAATGAAACCTTCTCATTCATCATCCTCAATTGACAAAGATGATGAAATGACGAATGTTTTCAGACAGGTAGGTCTGTGCAATAGCTTCATATTTTAAATTCTTATATCTCGTATGTTGAATTGGTTATGCATTTTATTTTGTTTATTTCTATATAAATTTTCTCTCTCTCTCTCTGTGTATATATATATATACATATATCATTTTGTATTGTTTTCCACAGGAACAAGAGGTTTTAAAAGAAACAGCTCAGTGGGAAAAAGAAGATTTGGAAAGAATGGTAATTTTTATCTTGTAAAAGCGTAATGTAATTCCTTACTATATCCTATTCTGGTCTAAAATGCTAAATTGAAATTTACCAGTTGATGTGTTAATAAATTGAGAACACAATATTGTCCTTTTCTTTTAATTAAATATGAAAAAGTTATATTTATATACAGGAGATTTTAAACAGATGCAGTTGGATAATGAGAGAAAGCAACTCTTTCCTTTCCCTTGAGTTGAAAAATTTTCCCTTGCAATGTATTACAATATTCCCCAGTGACATTGAAATCAAAGATCCTAAGATGATGTTACTGTATATCTGTAGATTCTCTCTCTCTCTTTAAAAGCATATAACAAGAGTATATTTTTTGTGTCCCATCTATTACATGACTTTTATTAATAAACAAGCTTATATTTAAATATAAATTATATTTTATCTGGTCTATTTGTCTTGTATTGAAACATAGGTTTCCATCTTGACAAATATTCACATAGAACTAACTCCTTTATAATTTCCAATATGAGGTAACTAAATATGTTTAAGTTTATTTAAAAGAGAATGTATATTAAATACTGCTTTTGTAAGAAAGTGAATTTTTTTGTTTAAAAGATGGAGGGACAATTATTTCCCTCGGAACCAATCAATGTTTATCCTTTTATGATCCTTAAAATTTGAGAGTTGCTAATAAAGTTCAATTAACACTTAAATTTAAAATAAACAATGACAGGATTAGTAGCTTAACCTTCTCGCTACGTAGTGCTGTGTGTACTTTGCCTGTGAAAATCGCTGGATGTGCAGCGAGAGGGTTGATAGCTCATAGTAGAGACATGGCTAAATTTTCAACCTTTCAGAGGATTGAAATTTGTTGAAAATTATCCTGCAAGTTTAAAAATATCAGTATGAAAGTTAAACACAAGCTTTTAAAGACAAAGAAAAAACTCATTCCCTTGTAGCAAGAGGCTAACCTCTTTCTTAAACGTCATTTATATACAGGGTGATTCATAAAGAAGTATGTAATTTCAATGCACTATAAATCTAGAACAATGTAAGATATTATATGTTACTTATAACAGAATTGTATGGGATTATTTTAAGTTTAATATCATCCACAGATGTTCTAGGTGTGAACCTTTAGTCACATGACACGCTTTGAATCTTTAATCCATTTCCGCCAAAACCCATGTTTAGGTATCTGAATCAAGTCCATCAAAAGTGGTTGTGACATGCTGTTTCAGCTCCGCCTGATCAACGGGAAAGGGGAGGACAAACATCTAATCCTTTGCGTACCCCCACATGAAGAAAGCACAGTGTTAAGTTAGGACTTCTGGAAGGCCATTGAGTAAGTGGCATGTTGTAGTCCACTGCTCATCCAGTCCAGGAGGGAGGTGTTCACTTAAATAATCTTGCTTGTTGACCGACCAGTGTGGTGGTGCACCATAAATTTAGAAAATGAAGTTATCAATGTCGTCCTCTAACTGTGGCATCAACTAAAGAGTTAACGTATCCATAAAAAGTGACTCCTGTGACAGTTTGCTAAATTCAAGAACACAAAGCCATTTCCATTGCAGACATTGCAATTTTGACCGACTAGTCGCATGACACGCATGCTATTGCTTTCATGACTTCCGTCAGGGGCAAGACTCTAAGAGTACATCTACCTTACAGTTAGTTGGTTGAGGTGGTGCGTGTCTTTAGCTGTTACTGATTTGCATCTGGAAAGTGTATATTCTATGAATCATTCTGTATATTGTAAAAGGCTAATATCTTTCGATAAAAGTAAGAAAATAGATAAATACATGTTGATTCAAACTTAGTGTAACCAACTTTAAAAGCAAATAACTATTTATAGTAAATTTTATTCGCTTTAATTTTAGAAATGAAACGTTTAAACTATCAATCTTACTGTTTTTATTAGTGGAGTAAATTATGGCTCTGTGTGTGTGAAGTTAGATCCTGAAGCAAAATTTTAAAGTTCATGAAGGATGGCTTAAGTTCATTATAAATAAAACATTTAAAAATTAGGAAAGACATTTTTCTAATGGATTACTATCTAAACTTCAAAAAGAAGTAAAATTTGGCTGGCAATCAAAAGCTCCAGGGAAAAAATGTGGAAGAAAGGAAGTCCTTGGTGAAAAAAAAAGCTGATAAGTTATCGCTGTAGGAATTTCTCTGCCTCAAAGAACTGTAGCAAAGAAATTACAGGTATCCCAATCGACAATTAATTGTTAGAGAAGGAAAATTGACTAGAAAAAGTGAATAAACCAGTCTGTCATCAAATGTCTGCAAAGACTGTAAAAAAACAAAGAACATTCTTGGCCTCTGTGTTTAATGTTACACAAAGGTAGATACAAAACGATAACTTCAAATGAAGCACTGTTTCATCTGTCATCCACAACTAGCTAATTGAAGGTACAATATATTTCACATGAAAAGAGTCACGAAGATGCAGTAGTTTTGCAAAAGGCAAGTTGGCCATCACACAGGTGTTACAGAATGGATGAGAACTTCCCTCATGGCTTAATAAAACCATTTTTTGTAGAACTAAAAGCTAAAATTGACATTGAATACTATCAGAATAATGTCTTGAAGCTTATGATCAAAGAAAGTAAACATCTTTACACTGAAGGAAACTTTTTCACCAAGATAAAACAAGTCACACTGCAAAATCACCTATAAAATGGCTGAAAGATAATTTAAAAAAATATTTCTCCTGTGAGAAATGACTACCATCATCCCCTGACTGTGCTCCTTGCAATTATTTTTATGGGGATATTTAAAAATATTAAATAGATATAAAGTTAGAACAGTTAAGGGGCTTTAAAAAGTAATCAAAATGGTCGAAAAAGCTCTTTTGGCTTGGCCTAAATGTTTACGTTAAGTGTACTTTGCTGAAAGAAACCACATTGAAAATTTCCATGTGAATAACTTAGTTCTATAAAAATTTATGATGCTCTGAAATTGGTCACATTATTTTTGAATCAACCTGTACATTCATAAGATAAAAATAAATTTTTTATTACACTAGCATCATGTCACATTTTAGTTATTTCCTTTTTTAAGAATTTCAAATTGCTCTATACTATTTTCTGGTATTTAAATTGTTAAAGGTTTGTTTTTTATTGGAATATTTTTTTTAAAAAATATGTATCAAGTTATTTAAAAATCTAAATTTCATTTTTTTTTTTTTTTTTTTTTTTTTTTTTTTTTTTTTTTT
>BMAV01026600.1:174247-184982 GCA_019973955.1 Trichonephila inaurata madagascariensis | reverse complement strand
TTTTTTTTTTTTTTTTTTTTTTTTTTTTTTTTTTTTTTTTGTCTTAAGTTTATGTATGCAACCCAAATGAATATATTTGCAATAATTTTCACTTAAGTTAAAAAAAATTATGCTACAACTTTTTTATGGATAACATTTTTGGATTTATTAGAAGTTTATTAGAATGAGGTCAAATATTCAATTTGTATTGTGTCATGAATCTTAAAAACTATATCATCTTTCAGGACTTTTTGTGTTAAATTTTTATTTTAATTTTAGAAAAGAAAGTTGGGATTTATATGTATTGTGATATATGAAATAAAATGTATTGTGATATGAAATCTTTTGGCATAGGAACTACTTAGGGAGAAAACTGATGATCTTCATTTAGAAGTTCCTGGTGGTAATGCAGAATTTAAAATAGTTTCTGTTGAGGTACATTTATTTTTTGTATTGTTCTTGAATTCTGGATTTTTCCACTATCATCATGTAATTTTTATTTTTTAAATTTTATTTTTTAGGGTAATAAAATATTTGGGGACGAGTTTGAAGAAAATATGAATCAAATTATGTTCAGTACTCCAAATAGGCAAGATTTTATCAATTCTAATAAAACAGAGGTAAATTCTACTTGAATGACTTTTTAAAATATTGCTTAGAAATTTTATGTTCCACTTTACATGTATCTGTTATTTTATGTAACATTTTTGCTGACCATTTTATGAATCCACTTTGAGATTAAGAAATTAAGTTATTGGAAAGTAAATTGGGAAAATATTTATATGCATCTATTTTTTTATGTAAAAAAGCTCCCTGCAGTCACTGATGAAGTCGGAGACACTAAGTAAACAGGCATTATAATAAAATCAACACATTTGTTTTACTTTCAATTTACTATTAGAAGATTATTTAAACAAAAGAGGGGTTAACTTAATTTCTAACCTATATATCTATAACAAATGTTTGGATAACTTATCTTTCACTAAGATCCCATGTAATGGTACTCCTCCTGGCTTGATGAGATAACTTGTTCTTTGAGGGGTAGGATCCACTTCCTGAAACTCTAAAGCAGAGGTTTCCAAACTTTTCTGACTCGTATATCCCTTGCCATGTTTTCCCTCTTTGGGTAGACCCCTGCTTACCAATTTAAAATTTTGCACATTGATCAACTTAAACGTTTTTTTGACAGCTATTACAGAGCTACTTGCTTTAAAAGATTAAAATTTGTAAATGTAGAGAAGTATAGTGTTTAATACTTCAGAGAAAAACATGTTAATTCTAAATTTCATTTTAATAATACATAAAATAATTGAGCAACAAATAAAAATGCTTTTAATAGAGGGATAAATCTGGTGCTTCAACAACAAATTTTCAACATTTGGCATCAATCTTGTCGATTTTAACCTTAAATTTCTTCGGTTAGTAATAACCTTTTTTTTTTTTTTTTAGTCAAGGAATTCAAAATATAAATTAAAAATATAAAATAAAAAAAGTAAAAAAAAAACGTTACCTTGGCAGATTGTCGGTGACAAAATGAGAAACTGGGAAAATTCGTGACATCCAATATTATACTCCTTTAGCTTAATTCTGGCAAGAAATGCTGAAATGGTGGTTCTTGTTTTAATAAAATAATGTGCTGTCACATTGTAACTTTGCAAATTAACCTCATTAAATTTGGTAAATAAATCCGTTAAATAAAATCTGGTTTACCCTTGCTTACGTTTTACTTTTAAAATTAAAGTCACGATGTTGTTTAATGAGAACCTCTGTCGTAGACCCCCATTTACACCTCACGGACCCCTAAAGTATTTTTCCACTGCCCTGGACTCCTTGTAAGCCGTCATAGACCCCTGGGGGGTCTATATAGACCACTTTGGGAATCACTGCTCTAAAGGCTTCAATTATTAACTCTAATAATCTAACTTCGTAGTAGCCTAATGGCCATGCACAGCACTCTCGCTTCGCTAGCATAGGCATTTGCATAAATCACGGTTCTTCTATGGGAAGCAATTTTATAAACTTACAACAGTTCAATATTTTCCCACTGAGGATTTATGAAAGGCTTGGATAGGACCCAGTACAAAATAATCAAGTCATTTATTGACCTTTGAAAATAATAGTAAAGGTAACTGGAATTGCATTAATTTTGTCAAATTAATGAAGATCATAAATCGGTCATGATCGAATTTTATCACATCATAAAGGGACTAATGGTATTTCTTAAAGTTTTTATAAATATTTCATCGGTTTTTTCCCCCCTTTCTTTTTCTTCATTTTGTTCTAAACATTTAAATTCGATCAAATTTCTGAATTTAATGCATTGTGATAATTATACAAATTAGGCTAGTGAGATGCCTTCTCCAATTCACTTCAGTGGAGAAAATTCTACTCTAACAGCCAGTACTGATGAGTCAATGGTTGATCCAATTGGAAGGTCCAAATTACCAGGAGCTAAACCTGTCCTTCCTAAAATGTCTAAGGTAAATATTTTATAACATCTTTCATCTAAGTAACTTTTTTTAAAAAAAAAAATCAGAATTAGTAAATAATTCTGCTGTTAATATTCAAACATGGAAAAATTGTGAATTGGGTTTTATGCATTGTCCAATTCTATTGTAAATTTTATCTCAAGATTTTGAATTTAGTTTGCTTATGCATATGTAATTTCCTTGCATGACTGACAAGTTTTCTGATGTCGTAGTAAAAGTATTAAAGCATGTAGGATTTTATGAAATGACAATTTTTTTAATGTTTTATAAATTTATATTTAACCAATATAAAATTATTTTATGCATATCCCTGAAATAAGATATTTAAACTAAGAATTATAATTTATAATCTGTAAATATATGTGCTATGTATGTATATACAATCTTGTAATACTTTCTGAAAAATAGTCATGAGAAGAGAATAACAAAGTTAAAATCCGAATTTATTAATGTAATATAAACTACAAGAGGTGCACTTTAGAAGCGATCACCTGTGTAATATGACTTTTGTGCAGAGGTAAAGTCTTTCTTTACCTATCCCTGCTTCTCCTGCTCATCTTCTGGACTGCTGGGGCATTTCCCTGCGACAGTTGTATGAACAGCAAGACCTGGTGTGTGACACTATTACGTGGAATGGTCAAATGGACTTGGTGTAGGCTTTCTTGCTCCAAGGGGATTGGAAACAACACAACAACAACAAGAGAGTGGCTATTTATGTCTATTCTCTACATCCACGCACTCTTCAGAAAAGAGAAATCGTAAATTCTGTCAATTATGAAATAGCATTGCGGAAAATAACAGGACTTATTTTTAGAAATTGTGTAGATAGTTTTGAGGAAAAAATTGAGGCGTGCCCCCCCCCCTTCTAACAATCACTGAAAAAAGGCTCATGTAAACTATTGAGTTATCGCTTTTATAAGAATCGTGTATAAATCTGTCAAAACACAGAGTTTAATCCTTTTAACATAGGGAATCAAATGAGATGCATTTAGAAAAATGGTATTCATAATAAGATTCAAAGGAAAAGCATGGAGAATTTAAATTAACATTAGGAGATAATCACACGCATATATTTTACCTTTATCTTCAGGGGGCCATTCCAGAAGTGGATGATCCTGAACAATTGACATTTAGCGAGAAGAAACGTCGATTCGAACTAGTTACTAAACTTGCAGATGGTGGAGTCACTGCTGATACAAAACAGTTCAGCTATGTCTCTCCAAATGAATTGGAAAGAATGAAAGAGGAAGAAGGTATGTAATTTTAAATGTATGATTTTCTTAATAAAAAAATTGTTACCTCTTGTTAGTAAAATGTGAATCCTTTTAAAAATGTATTTTATATTTGCTTTTAATCCCTAAATCTCATGTTGGTAATTCAAAAAAAATAATAATAATAAACCTTAATTATTTTAGTAGTATATAATGATTGCAATACTGAATTACCTCTTAATTTATGATGTATGTAAATTGAGCAAATCTTAGTATTTTACTAAGTAAATTGCATCCTTCTATTAAGTATGAATATGTTTCACAATTTCGTTGCTTTTTCGTAATGGAAAATATTTTGAAAACATATGTTGCTAAGAGCAGGGGTACACTGTTTTTGTAAACAACTTTTTAAACAATCAGATGTATGTAAAAATTTATTAATTGAATGCTAATATATTATGGTCAGTAGCTTAAAAAAGTTATCAGTATTGATCAAAACTTCTAACAACTCAATTTTCATTTAAAAGCTTATGATATCTGTATAATTTATAGTGCATATTTAAATTTTTTTTAGTTGTATCATCGCATGAACATTTTTATTTGAAACATTCTATAGCTTGTAGATTCTGTAAGACTGGTACACTTTAATTTTAAATTTTAGACTTTTATTGCATCTTTCTTTCAGAAAAAAAACTTGCTTCTATGACAGAAGAAGAATTGAAAGGTTATCATTCTCTTGAAGATGAGTTCGAAGAGATAATTAATAATGCCAATCTGTTTGATGTAAATAATCTAAATTATAATGAAGAAACATCTACTCAACACAAGTAATTATTTATTTATCTTGAATTGTTATTTTGCTCTTTTCCAATAATTTATTCTTACTTATAATTTTTTCCTATTTGAAATGTACCCCAACTCTTTTTACAGTTTTGAAATAATGCAATCTGAGAAAAACTTTCCCCTTTTATTTTTTTAACACAGCTTATATACTTTAATACAATTTAAGATCTCTGATAGTTATATAAAAGGGTGAAAGCAAAAATTCATCCAATAACAGCTTATTTAATGAGCTAAATTCATGAAAGTCGCATGTTATATAAATGCTCTCCATTGAACTCATGACTGCATTAGACTTGTTCTTGTTTTTCTTGCAAAATTTAGATAAAATTTTAGATTTGATATTTTAGTAAAAATGTCTGAGTATTAAAATGCTTCAAAATGACCAGAACATTAAACACTCCCTAAAATCCAGTGGAATCTGAAGATTTATTAAACTGGATACTTAAAATTATATTACAATCTTGAAAAACCAAAAAAGGCTACAAATAACAGATTTTCTACTTTAAAAAGTCAGTATCTCGAAGTATTTCGGGAAAAAGTTTATTTTCTCGCAATGTCATAAGCAGACAAAAATCTCCACTGGATTCAAATAGGGTGGATTGTGAAAATTTGTAGTAAAGTAAACTTTTCCCACAGGAACCAAAATTTTTATTTATCATGCTTAAAATGGAAGTGTTATCAATAAGTAGTTACAAATAATTTACCAATATTATTACCAGAGCTTTTAATCTTTTGAGGCAATATGTGTGCAGTCGTAATTATATTTTAGTCATTAATTGAAATTAAATGCAATTAATAATTCACTGTCTCAATCAGTGTAATTCCATTTTTTAACTTAATGAAATGTTACTTGGAAATGAGTATTCTGAAATAAGCACAAATATTATTTTTATTTTATTTATTTTTTAGTCTTGCATCGTCATCAGAACAAATTAGCAGAATTCCTGTCCGGACTGCAAAAGCAGAACGAAGGCTAAAAGAAGCAATGAATCAAAATGATGCTCCAGAAGAAAATCTTACCCCAGCTCAGCAGAGGGCTCTGCATGCAGCTAAAAGAGCTGCTTGGAGGCAAGCTAGGTATGTATTTTATTCCTTTTTCCTTCCTATATATTTTACAACTTTTTCAATGAAAATTGTATTTGTATCAGTGAGGACAATTTGTCTGAAGATTTACCATTATTTGTGTAATTATATAGGTATCTAATATAGTTTTAAAAACATTAACTGAATAAGACTAATCATTAAGGAATACAAGTGACCTATCTAACTCTTGAGAAATTTTTTAAAAAGTATTATTTATATATAGTTGAGGTATATGTTGGAACTATGTACTTTTTACTGAACTGCAAAAGTAAAAAAATATATTTATTGTTTTTTTCCCACTATATGTAAAGGAAATCTTTAAAAATATACATTCATTCATTATTGTCATCATTGTAGTAAAAAAAAAATCTTATATTAATGATACTGAAGAAAAGTACAATGTAAATTTACCACTATATTCAGGCTATATATCTACAAGGGATTTCTTTATGTATTAGGATTTCTAGATGTAGTACATGATTCTATGGGTATTTTTGGGAAATGAAGTAACTAAAAGGCATTTTTAAAATTTCAAAAAAAAGAAATAGGGCTCAACTGAAGTATTTAAATTTTAGCAAATTGTATTCCTTGTTTCAGCTGGTGTATGAAATCACATTAACAGTTGAGATGTGATGATTTACTTGTCAGTTATATATTTTAAAATATCTCTTAAGTCTAAATACACATGAATATGGTATTGCTTTAATGTACTAAAATTCATAAATTTATAATTTCTCTCTTAATCCTGTTGTCCAAAATTTTCTTTTTGATGGATACACTCTATTAGTTAGCATGTTAGCAAGATGAAATTGGCCCTTGTGTGTGCAAATGTGTGTTCATGTGTCATATTTATCAAATATGAAAAGCATATGTACATATGACATACTTACATAGATTTGCTTTCTGTTTTTACACATTTATATGTATAATTCTTTTTTTTTTTCTATACATAGTTTATACACAAGTTTATATATTTGTCGTATTTAAATCTATAAAATGATATACGTATTCTTATGTAATTCTCTTTTTAATGAACAGCCTGCAAGCAAGTTTATATGTGTTAATTTGACTGCATATCTGTTGATGCTAGATTTCAATTATGTTTCTTAGTCTCACTTCTGACATAACTGTGGAATATTACTGAATTGGTAGTTGAAGTTAGAAGGATAAATGTTTAAACAAGGCACAAATTCATAACAATACATCTAGTGTCCAAAAATGCAATGCAAAATTCATTGTATATGAAATTATCTTTGCTATATATATTTATTTATAAAAAAACTTATAACTAGGCTAAAATCCTTGGAAGAGGATGCCGTAAGAGCTCAAATGGTCATTATGAAAGCTCAAGAACTAGCTAGGGCAGAATCTTCTGAGGAAGTGGATGGACATTTAGAAGGTGAAAATTATTGGATTTAATACAATTCCTTTTATTGTATTTGGATTCTTAAAGTAAAAAAATGTACTCATCCATATTTTTTTTTCAGGTGAGCTTAATCACAGCGCAAAGCTTACTTGACACAAAATACGAGCCAGTGAATCTAAGTAAGAATTTTTCACCAAAAATTTCTTATCTATTTAAAGCTTTTTCTTTTCATTTACTTTTTAACTCGTGTTTGCACTAAAAGTCAATCGTATTTTGAAAGCTTAATTTTCATATGTCTGTAAAATATTTCTTTTTTAGGTCTTGTGTGTGATTTTTAAGTTAATTCTGACATGTTACCACCATCACTCAAGAGAATGGACTGGAAGTAAATCGGTGTCCTGAATGTTTCTCTCCAGTATTTGGATATCATTTGATCTGTACAGTGGACTATAAAAAAATTTGAAGTTCATTCCGAGTGATGAAAATCCATTGATGTTGAGCTTAGCCAAAATGTTTCATTTCAGTGAATGTCTGTTTATTTTGTAATCTGGAAAACTCACTAATTTATATATTTTTTA
Organism: Trichonephila inaurata madagascariensis; assembly: GCA_019973955.1. NCBI lineage: Eukaryota > Metazoa > Arthropoda > Arachnida > Araneae > Nephilidae > Trichonephila > Trichonephila inaurata. The sequence continues at coordinate 177,433 of BMAV01026600.1, read as the reverse complement.
ACAATTCCTGGGTTGTACATTTTTGCTGAGGTATTAATGGCATAAAACATGAGCATTTTTTTATTTGGTTGTTTGAAAGTTCTTATTGGGAGTTTATATTTGAACTCTGACAGAAAGCTGTAGGAATTTTTTTTAGAAATTAGATTTTAAATTAGTAGATGTTTATGTCCCATAATTTTTTTTTAATATGTGGAAATTGTCATTCATAAAGTGAAATAGAAAATTAATTTACTTTTGTGCAACATGAAGAAATTATCGATCACATAAATATATGTCGAATGTTTATATAGTACATGTCTATTTGTATCCAATTCTCAATCATGCTTCTTTCCCCCGGTTTTTATCAAGTTCTATCAAAAATTCCTTTTAATCTTATGTTATTTTTTTAATGAACCTCAAGTTTGTAAAATTTTAGTTTATTAATTGGCTTATTACATAATTGCCCTATAAATGTTTAGTATTTTTCATTAAATAGCTCTAAATCATTTTTATGTAAGGGATAATTTGGAACTTTCTTCATGATCATTTAATTGTACATTTTTTAGTCATGAAAGTGGGTTGTTTTGAATTAACTCGCAATGTAGAATTTGCTATTCCCTAAATTACGTTGTTTTCCAAGTGATTGCAGATTTTGCCTTTGAAAATTCTTGTTTTTCTTTAAATACAATAAAATATTCCTTCTCTATTGTATCTTATAAGTTTTGACATTAGCCACTTGCCTTGTGGCTGTACTCTCAATGAATTATAGAATCGAACTGAGACTAAAAAACTTTTTTTAATTTTCGCTAATCATATCCAATGGTTGAGAAAGATTAATAAATTATCTCTTATGTTTTGTGATTTTTGCAATACTTCTACAAATTGTCAGAAAAAGAACTATGACCTGTTTTAGATCTTGTAAACTTTGAGTTTATAATGCCAATATTAATTTTTTTATCTAAGGATGAACCTTTTTTAAAAAGAAATTTTAAATAATAGGGTAATCTTGAATTATACTTGCCTGGAAATTAAACTTTGTACTTATAATGATTTAAACAGCAATCATGTCATTTTGTGTGATTTTATTTTTTGATAAAAAGTATTGTAGTTCAGGCTAGGGCTACAGCAGTGGAAGGGATTCTTTATTCTAATGAAATTTTATTTGTGCCAAATTGAGATTTACTTAATGTCTTTTAAGTTACTGGTAAAAGATTTATCATCAAAATTATAAATTTTAGTAATGCATTGTGTGACATTTCTTGTATTCAGAGAAATATATTTAATAATATAAAACTTTTAGTGTAAAGAAAAGTTTATTCCTTTTCAAACATAAGATAATTTGGGATTGAATTAACATCTCATTTTTTTCTTGTATTGATTATTTTTATGTGTATTAAAACTTGGAATTTTGCAGTGTTTTATATATTGATATGTTTTTAATCATCTTGTTTGAAAATTTTCAATTGTCAGTTTGAGTTTTTTTTAGCTGCAATTTTTCATGGAACAAAAAAATCGTTTGGCCCCATTGTTAAATATTTGTTTAATACTTGAGTCATAAATTCATTTGTGGTTTGTGATTTTGTTAATTCTTCAATGATATAAATGTCTGTTATTGAATTGATGAACAGTATGTGCATTTGTAAAGCATTATTCAAATGAGAATGAAATGTCACATTTTTACATGAATTCATGTGTAGTATTACTTTTATTTCATTGAAATCATGATATTTTTTGTAGAAATTTTTGATGAGCACCAATTTATTCAAGTAGTGTTTCGTTTTAGTATATTTATGAAAACAAGGCACTTATGCTAATATTTTATCTAGAAAATTTGCAATAAGGAGTCTAGCAGCAGAATACTTTTTGTTATTTCAGGTTGGATATTTTTAATGTTAGTATATTTCATTAAAATACAGATTTTTAAAATGCAGTAAAATTAAACTTAATGCAAATTTAAACTAAAAACATTAAAAAGGAAAATATCTCAATTATTTTGTATTCTTTTGTGAATTGTATATTGTTATTTAAAGAATACTACTTATTAAATAGAATCAAAGAAACAGATTTAATCTGCAATATTGTAAGTATTCTTCTGTGTTCTGTTGAGGAGTTTTGTAAATATTGAAAAAAAATATATACTCACATTTGAAAGTGAAGATTTCTATGTATAAGAAATTTTATTCAACTATGTCTTGTCCTTATAAAAGAATATTAACGTTTCATTTTGTTTGATTCGCTATATTACTGTTACTTTTGTATGAAATTTCTGTTTGTAACAAATTTCACATTCACAATGACAATATTGAAAAATATAATATTTTGAAGAGTGTCAAAATTACCTGTATATTTCAAAGTTTTAAAAAGATGTATTTTATTTTGTATATTTTATGGAATGGGTATAAAATGATATTTATATTGCCTTGAAAGTTTTGATATTTTATTTACACACTAAATTCTTTTCAATACTTTATGTGCTTTAAATCAGTTATACACACAACCTATTGATAATTGCAAACTAAAATCAGATTACAAAAAAAAAGAAATCGGACAAGTTTCTTGAATTACTAAAAAAAAATTTACAAGAACAGATTGAGAATCATTGAATGGTGTTATATCTGCTTAAACTTTTTCTATTCTTTAACCCCTTAACTTCCACCCACATGTATGATACACATGTTTTGCTCAGCTGGTGCAATACTTCGAACTTACGCAATTGGTGGGAGTGAGTGATAACTGCATAAGGCGGGGGAGGATTTGGCATATAAATACATATAAATTATCTTTAGTTAGAACGAAGACAAGTAAAAGACAAAGTAAAAATTTAGAAAAACTGATGTTTAATAAAATCTTAGATAATACAAAATTGCAAACTGTTATATTAATGAATGGAACAAGGGTGTCAAACTCAAAGGCTAACTTTTGCCAAAAAAAACGAATTTGAATTGGACCATAAAAAAATCAATATTTATAGAAATGTAGATATATTTTGTATAATATATTATAATAAGCATATATAAAAGAACAATAAAACTTTAATGTTTACTGGTCCTGACACTTGATATCCCTTTTTTCCCATTTTCTTTCCTATTCTGGAAAAAATTGTTTTATTATATATTATTGCGGGCGGTCTGCAAAAACATTCGCTGGGGACCGCAAGTTTGATACCCGTGGTGCAAAATGTTTCATAAAATCTAATGAAGTCTGCTG
>BMAV01026600.1:153573-164247 GCA_019973955.1 Trichonephila inaurata madagascariensis | reverse complement strand
TACGATTACAATGTATTAATTTTTATTAGTTGAAAACATTAAATTTTATAAGGAATTGCAAGTGTACGAACACTTTTGTGGCCCACTGTATTTATGATGTAACTTTTTCTTAAATTTCTCGTCCTCCTTTTCATCTTAAAAAAAAATGGTCACCTTAATATAATATTCGTTTTCTCTATCTTAAAAGTCGTTAAAGAAAAAAGTTAATTCTAATCGATTATCATGAATTGCGAGTTTTATAATATCGTTTGGCAACGCAAATACAATTATTTTTTTTATAGAATCGTTTTGTGACATAACAGCTGTTTTTTTGCTTTAATTTATAAAAAAGAATCAATGTAAAATTAAAATTTTCAAACTCATGTTCTACTATGTAATAAGAAATACAGTAAGTTAGTCTTTTTTTTTTTTTAATTCTTAATTCTCTTTACGTGTATTTTTTTCTTTTTACATGTTTTTAATTAACATTATTTTTTAATTTCTTGAATATTTATTTATTTCTTTTTTTACTTCTTTATATTTCTGTACTAGTAAGACAGGAAAAAGAGAATTATACAAACAATATATTAATAAATCTTTACAGAAAATAATTATACATTAAAAGTTTTAGATCCATTTTTCGAGTATTTACTCGTTTCTATTGAAACTGATTTGGCGCATTTTTAATTGCAGTTCTTAACGAGCAGAGAATGGTTTCAAATTCGAAGATATTAATTTGTGATAAAACACTTGCGTTTCAAAAACTCTTCGAATCGAATTTCTAATCGGCTTAGCCAGTTATCGTTTGGTAAACCTGCAAATGAAAGATAAGAAATACGAAATATTTCATCACAATTTTTTTTCTTCATTTACTTCAAAAATGATTAATTAATATTATTAGTAAGCAATCAAATTTCCCTCGGAGAGAATTTCCAACTAATTAAAAACTTTAATTTAGGATTAAGTATGTGTGTGTTCTGACAGATTCGTTTTTGAAAACTCGAACGATAAATTAATCCTCTGTTTTTTTCCCCTTATCGACCGTCAGTTCCTGACATTATTTAATTATATAAAAGATGCTTTTCGTGTGTGTGTGAAAATGAAAGTAAAGGCATAGCTGTGCTTTTAACTATTCGAGAAATGCATTAATCGATTATTATTCTATTTAAGAAATTGGGAGAAAATAGTGCAGTGATTTAATTGTTCTTAATAAATTTTTATATTTTATTTATTTAGTTTTTTTCTTCAGCTGATAAAAATAGTTTATATATTTTTTTTCTTAAAGTATTGTTAATGAGGAATTGCAAATATTTAATAACCTTCAGAGTAAGGATTTTGTTTCAAAGACTTTGAAAGTAAAAAGTGAATTTTTTTTTTCTAGCGCACGTATAGTTTTAAAATTACACACATGAATCCCGATGTTATACGATTGTGCATACATGTTAGAATTCCTAATTTTTTTCATTTCGCATCTCTTACTCTAAACTATAATCATAGTTCAATAGAAATACTACGGTTAAAGAACTAATTTTTTTTAAAAAAATATTTATCTTTGTCCATTATTGGAATTTTTACTACTACTTCTCTATAAGGAAGAATTGTCTTTAAAGATTTTTTTTTTAATTCTAAATGTTTTAAATATTGAAAAATAATTTTAAGAAAATAAATAAATTGATAAAAAAAAGTTCATATGCATTTCTAGCATGAACACAATGAAGCTTCAGTAACTGAATGGCTATTGACGGGAACTCGTGACCGCCATTTTTTCTGTCAAGTTCTGGATTCCAATCGTGGTACCACTTAAGACCTGTGGCCACAGTAGTTATAGTAATGAACTCTTAGCCATCATGTCATTTCAAGCCTAATGGCATTGAAGACCCACCCTATAAAGGGGGCCGATGCACTTTAAATCTATCGGAAATCAAAATCCTCCCGTTGGCGTGATGCGATAGTTTGAAGGGTGCCAACTCGGGTGTCATCTCCGTCACTTGACAGAGGTTCAAAGTTATGAGGTCCATCACTAATAGCCTCGTGTTACAGTATAGTGTGATGTAAATAAACTCTCATTCTCACTCCCCACTTCAGACCCGATGTGTGGGACTGATGTACATGAAACCTGTTTGGATTCAAAGCGTTGGATTGGTATGGAAGTTTGGAGAATGGGATGTTAGTTCAGGTGTTGTGTGTGTGTGTGTGTTTTCGTCATTTTGACTGTGGTTCAAGATCACAATGTCCGTCGCCAATAGTCCTGGTATTGCTATCGAATTCGACTAATAAATAATCAATAAGGAATACTTATTATATATAGCATTTTTATGCATTTAAATTTATTTATGAGCTAGATATATTTGGGAAAAATGATGCTAATATGTATAACTCTTATGACCTTTTTTTATTTAACATAATAAGTTTCGTAAGTGACTAACTTTTCAAGTAAACATTTTGATACATACATCCTTTTATAATAGCGGAGGTATCAGATCATTGCAAGCATGTCATGAGTTCGATCCCAGTACTACTAAAGACCCGCTGTATAGGGAAGCGATGCACGTTAAATCTGTCAAGAGATCAAATGTCCTCCCGTTGGTATGGTGTGGTAGTTAGGAGAAGGGGTGCCAACTCAGGTGTCGTCCTCGTCACTTAATCATGGTTCTAAATTACGAGGTCCGTCGCCAAAAGCCCTTGTGTAGCTGAACAGTGCAACGTTAATATTCACTCACTCATTCATAATAGCAGAAAGGATTATAACAGAAGCATTTTTCGATCCAAAAGTATGGCAGAAACACCTCACGAGTTTAAAAGTAAATACTAAAAATACCGTTAGCTTACATTAACATAAAACAAAATACTTCTGGATCACCATCAAAAGAGAAAAGCCATCACGTAAGCAGACATTAAAATCAGTTTTTTCTCTCAAAGATGTTTCAACGAAGCAATATAAATTGTTATTAGTAAAATCAACACAGTCCCCATTTTTAAATTTCTTCAGCTGTTTTCTTTGTGCATATAATCGAGGTCATTTAACCAGATCGCAGCTGCTGCTAAAGCAAGTAATTATTATTCGACTTACACTTTGTATTCTTGGAACTGATGACTATTTGTCACTTTTTTTTTTATTTAAAAAAATTATACACCTGTAAATTTTAGCAAGAAACACTGAAACACATACGCGTTTCTGAGTAAAGGTGAGTCATTAAATATTAAATGCTGAGATTTGTTTAACAGAAGGTTTTCTTTATATCCCCATGCGGGCATTCCAGCTTCTAACAGAGGAGAGTACTTAAAGCTATGTAGTTGTGAACACAAAGCTCTTAACAGGTTGAAAGTGTTTGCAAACTATTTCAAAAAACTATTAAAACAAATTGAAAACGTTATAGATATTTACCATCCAATTAGATTAATGAAAAACTCATTTATAAATGTTGTAGTACTTCCTACAATTATGTTAAGGTCGGGGGGAGGAGGAGGAGGGGGGAATCCATTATTTTTTCGGTAGATGGGCTGTAGTGATCAATATCTCGTAAAGTATCGATCAAACAATATCAGATTTAGGTTTGTTGGAAAGGTGACATTTCGCACTAAACAAATTATTTTGTTTTTTGTTTGGTCCATTCAGTTGTGAGTTATAGGGTGCTAAAAATGGAAGTCAACAAGGAGAAAATCCGGTACATTTTATAGGTTTTCTGCGAAAAAGTAAGCCAGACGGCTTATGGTCTCAATACTGAAACAGCCAATTACGTACAATCTTGGTTTCATCGGTTCCATTCAGATGCGTTCGCCATCGAAAATGTCGATAAAATCACAGTAATGTGATAGAAATTGACAGTCATGTTAATAGTTGTAGTGTCACCCAGGATCTGAAGATTGACCATAAAACAGTTTTAAACCATTTGCACACAAAGTTGGATTCAAAAAGAAACTTAATGTTTGGGTTCCTGTACCAATTAACATAAAAATCATGATTTATCGAATTTTCATCAGTGAAGCCTCGGCCAGACGGATATCGTAATTTTGAACCACGGTCAAGTGACGAGAACGACACTTGAGCTAGTAGATCCTTCTACAAACTTCCACACCCCACCAATGGATTGACTTTCAGCCTCTACAAATTTTACGCGCATCAAACCTACAAAAAAAGGTCTAACATGGCACTGGGATTCGAGATCGCGACTTTACAGCCATACAAACTCAACTACCATAGCCAAATTATATCATAAAAAATAATATATATCTATATTCTGTATGTGTGAGTGAATCTATGTATTTTAACGCGCGTCACACAGATTAAAGCAACATGAGTGCCATTGACGACTGACCTCGTTATTTTGAATCATAGTGGAAGCTACGAGAACGACACCCAAGCTGGCACCCCCCCCCTCTCCTAACTACCACACCACACCAACGGGAGAGACGTTTGAGCTCTCGACAAATTTAACGTGCATCGCTTCCCTACACGGCGGATCTTCAGTGGTGCTAGGCTCGAACTCATGACCTGCTTGCCACGAGTCCGTGACCTTGACCACTAGACTACCGCGGTCAAGGTCACTTATATACTTCTCTCGGATTTGTGTGACTTTTCATGGAAATCACATTCTATGTTAAATCTTTTTATATCCATTTTTAGTGTGTAACTCTTATTTTATTCTGAAGGCATCTTTTAAAACAGTTAAACTAAAATTATTAAAAATCAAATCAATCTAAAATGAAAACAATCACGCCCCCCCCCCCCGCTCAGCGGGCTGCGAAAAAGTTATCAAACACTGACCAGTTCACGGCCGTCAAAAGATTGGTCCAATATTTCAGCTGTTTGTAGGGCAAAGTATCGGATCATGGCGAGTATGTCATGAGTTCGAGCTCAGTATCACTAAAGACCCTCCGTGTAGGGCAGCGATGCATGTTAAATCCGTCGAGAGCTCAAAGCTCCTCCCGTTGGTGTGGTGTGGTAGTTAGGAGAGGGAGGTTTTAGCTCAGGTGTTGTCCCGCCACTTGACCGTAGTTCAAAATTGCGAGTTCCGTCGTCAAAATCCCTCGTGTAGCTGAACAGTGCGACGTTAATATTCACTCACTCACTCATTCAACTGTTTGTGGATTTTTCGAACAGGATTACTTTAAGAAATCGATCTAGATTGAATTACACCAAACTTTCTTTGAAGTAAAAACATAAACTTCAAGGTGACCTACTATTTTCCATAATATCCAGATCGAATGATCACCTTGACGTAACACAATTCGAATTTCCAGTTTCCCTCGCACAAACAAGTAAAGAAAGAAGTTGTGTGGAAATAAATTCAAAACTCTTCTTCGACTTCGGGAAGTTCGAAGACAGCTATGATCACGTATCATCAGTCTTCGGGCGATTTGTATTGGGAAGAGCGGCACACAAAATCGTTTTATGGGGGGCGAGTTATGGATGAGGATGATGTTTTAAAAATGAACAGCTGCCGAGAAGTCTGGAACATTTTGGAAAGTAGCCAGAAAAGGGGGGAGGTATGATGCTTCTGACAATCGAACATGCCTTTTGTGAAATTCAACTCGTCTGTTGTGAGAGTGCGACGACCTCGAAAACATGGAGACTTTTCTGACGTTGATGGGCTTGGAAAAGTTCGAGTGATCTAGTTTCGACTGTCAAAAGGCTGGCAGTAATTGTTATCCGAAGGTGTAATTGAACGACCGCGGAGCTTTGAAATTTCTATTTAATAGTGTAGATTTGATTTATTATTATTTCTTATATAATATATAATTATCACAGCCCATATAATGATATAGCAAACACTTATAAAAAATTTAAAAAGGATATCTATATAATGATAGAGTTATAAAATATATGTAATTATATAATTCATCATGTTAATGAACTTCACTATTATTTTTTTTAAAAAAAAAAAAGATTAAAGATACAATTAAAAAAGATATTTGATCAATAAAAAAGGGATGCATCACAATAGCACCGTGTTTGAATAAATGTTTTTTTTATTTGATTATATAGATTTAGAGAGCATGATGCCAGGCTCAGATGTCGTCCTCGTCATTTGACCGATTTTCAAAATGACGAGGTTTACAAACAATAGCCTTTATAGCGTTATCCCATAGACGGCAGTTTGCTACCCCTCTTTTCATTTTTGACGCCAGAGGCGAACAAATTCACCAATGTTTTTTGAAAAAATGTCAAGAATCAATCAAGAAAATTTTTTGAATTAACCTGAATTTTGCCTGTAAATGCATATTTTATGACCTTATGGGTCTCTAAAATTAGAAAAACACCCAAGAAAAGTTTTAGTAGTGTACATTTTTACTGTCAAAGGGGTATTTTATAAAAAAAATAAGCAAAAATAAGATTTTACGCAAAACATGATAATTGAAAAAAATAAATAAATATATTGACATTTTGTAAATTGAATAATATAGCACACAACCTTATCTAGGGAATAGACTCTTATTTTTGGTAATGTAACCATTACGTGGGAAGTTATTGTGTTTCGAACTTCTATACGTTGAAATTTTCTTTAAAAGCTATTGTGATTTTTACTTTATTGCTGTATAAAAAAATTTCTACTCAACACAAAATCTTAAGAAAGGTCTATTCCCTGTATAAGTATTTAAAAAACATACATATAAAATTTTTATTTTATTCAAGCATAACTTTTTAAGATATTGTGTTTTGCGGTAAGAAAAAATGTGAAAAAACTCATTTTGAGAAAACGACAAAAATAACATTAAACTCATCTGATTACAAGAAAAACACTTACTTTCTTATTAAAATGCACCAGATTTATAATTCTCCCCATCTTTTACTTCTAAAACACTATTTTTTTTTTCTTTTTAAGTGCTCTTAAAATTTTCCTGTGTTTCTTTGTTTTGGGGTCGGCATTATGAATTGATTCACGGATTTCTGCATTTATCTAAATGTTTATATCCCCGTAAGGGGTAAACACTCCAGGATTTTCTATATTCATCTTATTAAAAACCTTTAGACACCCACTTAATCCTTCATTGAAGTGTATAAAGCGTCATACGACCCAAATTTAATTGTTTTGAGCGAAACAAATACTTCCTTCGGTACTTTTTGCCAAACTATTCCATTAAAACACTCGTTGGCATTTTGCGTACGTCCATGTAAGCACTTGCTTAATATATCTGTTTGTCGCATAGTTCTAAATATACTGTTTTAATTTTATTTAAAACATCATTTGATAAACCAGCATATTTTGTGGAACATTTTGTTCCATTTGCCACCCCCCCGCTGAAAATAACACCAACTTTCTTTCCCTATTGGGCATTGACCATGCATCGGCTTCTTATCACTTGATGCATAACGCAGTGATATAGCGCAGCAATTACATTTTGCTGCATGGCATTTAAGTTACCAACATTGCTGCGAACAGCAATTCCGTAGTAGTTTTGAAGTCTGTCGATAAAATTATCAGTTAATTTGCCTTTACCAGACAGTCCTTTAGTTTTAGTTTTCAGTTTTCTCAGACGTGAGCCCACTCTCTTTTGTACATGACCAATGCACTCAAACTTGGTCACACTGCTTATTCCATAAGTGTCTTTCACATTCATAAAAGCTTTTGAATCACCATCCCCATAATATTGAGTGTATTGAAGTCTGCGGTTTTTTTCTGATCGAAGAAATATTCGGGAAGCCCCCACAATTTCCATTTTTGATGAAGAGCCTGTGAAGTTACACTGACATATGTGGTCGGCTTTTGACGACTCATATTCAAAGTTTCTTGGCATAGTCTCTGAAGTCTCTTACATGTAGAACAGTAGGACGACATAACTTCTATGTCTAACACCTTACCAGTATCAACTGATATTGCAGCAACGCAGCCATTCATAGATGTATAGCCTCTTCGCTGCCATGTGCCATCCACCGATATGCCACATTTTACAATATCAGATGAGAGATTTTGTTTTTTCTCCACAATTTCGGTAGCAGCTTTTATCATGGATTCCTCAGCTACTTCCTGAACCACTTTTAAAAGCTTTGCTTCCTGATTTTTGTAAGCAGTTTTGGTTAGTCGAGGCAAATTTAATGTTGAGCATAGTTTAAATGCCCCAGCAAAACCTTTGCCTATCTGCCGCATACCATATACAAGCCTTGTATTTATGACAGGTGCATTTACAACTTTTTTTTGATGAAGCAAATGCAAAGAAAAAGTCACAAGACTTACATTTTAGTGTAAAATGGGAGCACAATCCATATCTGGAATCCTCAAATAGTTCTACTTTTTCAGCAAAACATTTTAGGCAGCAAAGTTGAGCAAAAGCTTCCACAATAAGTTCAAGGTCAACGATTCTGTTACCAAACATAGGACCAGGTATTTCTTCTGCAGTTGACAAACTCTCATTTCCTAACTTTGAAGAGCTAGCAGTACATTCAGGAACTGCTGAAGTGATGTTATTTTTCGAAGTTTTTGTAAATTTATTTCCATAAAATTGCCGCTTGCGTTTTCTAGCAATACTTTTAACCATTTTTAAGTTAAAATAAAACAGAATAAAACAATCAAATAAACTTTTTTACGCTGTCACAGTTCTTTCAAAAAGAAAATCAGACGCACATGTAAACAAAGTCAAAACAACAAACTTGCTGCCAGGTTTTCAACATAAAAAAGGAAAAATGTATTTCCAAATCCATTCATATTTATTCTTAAATGTTCCATTTTAATTTCTGACTAAATATTTGTATATTAATTATAATATTTCATGCCATATACCATGAAAGATAAACGTAAACAAACAACTCGGAGCACTTCCGGTTAGCAGAAAACCATTTCCGGTCCGAGAAATTTATGATTAAGTAATATTTAGGAAGCTGTAACTCGGCTTCTAATTAAGATAGAAACAAAATTTAAGCAGATTTACAAAGATAAAAGATTGAATTTTAATATAAGATCAAAAACAAAAAATCGATATTTTGACCAAAAATTGAGTTTTAAAGGTGTTCTGTCACCTTAAGAGAGTTAACAGAAATTGTGTGTAGAAATATTATTTTTCTTGGTTTTCCACGTTCGGAAGGAGTATAGAATTTTAAGTTTCGATATAGGATGCTGTCAATATTTGAGAGGCTGTCGGAGAAACTTCAGAATGAATAAATTACAAATTATGAATGAACTTTCATAATTTGTCGAATTTCATCGTTTCATAAGAATCCTTTAGATTCCGCAGTTACTGAGAATGGTAATTTGATCATCATTCAGGATTTTAAAGTTTTTTTTTCAGCAGTATAGTCCCCTGGGTGTATAAGTTTGAACTGATTCTAGAATGGAAACGTTGACAAGTACGGCATATTCCAGTTCTAACAAATGTATGATTACAGTACTAGAGTGGTGGTTTTGAATCCTGCAGCACATTTCATCTCTGTTGAGGCTTAAATTTCTCATGTTGGTGTGGTTGTGGAGATGGTTGCCAGCTCAATAATCGTACTCGTCACTTGACCGGGGTTTGAAAATTACGAAATCAATCGACAATAGAACTCGTCGTGTGATGTTAATAATCAACTGACCGATTAACGTAAAACTTTTCGAAGCATATATATATATATATATATATATATATATATTTCTTTTGTCTAGTATAATCACTTTAGCCTTTTATTGAGCATAGCACAGCGTTTCTCAAACTGTGGGGAGCCCCCCCTAGGGGGCGTGATAACCCAACAAGGGGGCGCGAGCATATCGAAAAGTCGCAAATAAAACTTTATTCAAAAATATTAATTTGCTGAAAGGAAGCAAAACAAAACACATTCTGATATAATAAATAATAAAATACTCATTTACACATATATAATATACATATAAATGTATCGGTACTGCACATTTGATAATTACGTTAACAATACTAAGTTAAGAACAAGTTTAATAATTACCAGTGACCCAATGAGCTTGCCATATGTAAAATTATATACAAGGAATAACACCTATCTTGATAATTTGTATGGTTTGTAATTAAATTCATAATGTAGATTTACGTCAAAGTACATTACTATTGAATTCAATACATTGTTATTGTTTGGATGTGGGAGGGGGGCGCGAAGAAAATTATGACAGAATATTGGGTCGCAAGTATTGAAAGTTTGAGAAGCACTGGCATAGCACAAGATATATGTTTGACTGAAACCCCGTAGGTGAAATGCGTTAAAAATTGTGACTTTTTATTATTATTATTATTATCTGTGATATATAAGAACAGAGTCGCACACAGTCTTAGAAACATTAATTCAAAAGAAAATTAAAGCTAGTCAGTTTAAACTTCCAAATTATTACAATGGTTAATCTTTAATCAGAGCGCTATATAACAGGATTTGGTTCATATTGTTTCTCGAGATTAACTTCAGGTGTACAAAACTCAAATTTTATAACCTTTTAGTTATTAAATGGTGACTACTGATAATAGGCTATGTATGCCTAGTTGCTGAGTAAAAGTTTTTAAATAATTAACTGGTTTGAGCTTCATTATCTTGAACACAAATATCATCGTATGTCAAAGGGGTGATACTGGTTAAAATAGCCAGATTAAAAATTCCTCACATTGACTACTAGAGTGAGTTACCGGATCCTTACTCAAGTGTCGACCTTGTTGACTCTAATATTGTAATTTCCAGACATATTAGTTGCGTTAATCGGATGAGTCGAACAAAATGAATGCAATGCATTTTGTGTTATGAAATCTAATTACTTTAAATTTTTTTCGAGA
>BMAV01026600.1:0-132990 GCA_019973955.1 Trichonephila inaurata madagascariensis | reverse complement strand
ACCTACTTTTGCTTAAGAATGCAAGATTTACATTCAGAAAAACTGAATATTTTTTTTCTATGTATGTATGTTGCTGTTGAGAAATCGATGAAGACACAAGAGTTATTTGCTAAGTAAGCTCATTAGCATTTAGAGTCGAATAGTCGCAGGTGTAGTCGAGTTTCATATGTGTAATTAGCGAAAATGCATAACAAGTTAACGAAAAAAAAATGTTTTGAAGGACATCAATTGAAAGAGGTTTTTAGAAATAAATAAAAGAATCTTTCTAGTTCCAACAGGAAACTCGGTGTCGGAAACAAGAATCATTCATTAGTTGAACTGCTTAATTATCCACGGGGTGAAGATCCGAAATGTGGGTCCTGTTAATTACGCTAATCTGCGGATGGAAATTTACTCGGTAAAAGATGTGTGTTACTCAACTCGTCTTCGAGTTGTTTGAATGGGAAATAATAGGAAAGGCTCGTAATTGGGAAGCAGTTTTTTCTTCTCGTCTTTCTTCCTTCAGAAAGCAGATGGGGAAGTTGGAATAAACAAATATTTGAGAACCTTTTGTCGTGAGAAGGGGATTTTCGATTGTTTCAGGGACATTGAAAAAGTTATTCGAATGATTTGGACAGTTATTTAAAACTCAAATCTCATTAAGAAGAAAATATTCGTTTTTAAAAGCTAATACCGCTGAGAACGTTCCGTGTAATCCTTTGAAAATAAATGTATAAATTTAAAAAAAATGTTTAATATCAAATAAGGTTATACCCCTTCGGTAACTCTAAAGAGGACTGTACTCATCGAATATATAAAAACCTTTTCTTCCTTTAAATCCATAAAATTCATACATGGAGTTGAAATAATAATTCTATTCTTACAAAAAGTCTTCAAGATTTAATATAATTTATTACTGGATTTTTTATTATTTACTGAAGTTTATACACAGTGGCGGATTTTCACGCTCATTTCCTCTAAATAACCTCTTGGGCTACTTCATAACGTTGTTAGATATGAGAACTTCACCTTGCAAAGAAACCATGAAGTATGTAAATAGTATTACTGTATAGAGCTAAAAGTGTCAAGAATAGGGGGATAAGGACAGGGTGAGTGAGTGAGTGAATATCAACTTCGCACTGTTCAGCTACACGAGAGCTTTTGGCGACGGACCACGTAATTTTGAACCATGGTCAAGTGACGGGGATGAGGACAGGAGGATGCCATGAGGCTTCAATGGAGGATAAGTGTCAGCTACGTACGGATGTTAAAAAAGCAACAATTGACGGGTCTAAAGCTATTGGGAGTATATGGAGAGAATAAAAAGTGAGATGGGTGGGGAATGGCTCATAGGAAGGATTCCTGCGTGAATCCACTTTGAAAAGTACAGTCAATAATAATGTTTGTACTATATTGTAAATCAGCGTTTCTCAAACTATGGGACGCGCCCCCATAGGGAGGCGTGATATCCTTAAGTGGGGGAGAGAGAATATTGAAAAGTCGAGAAAACAAAAGACTTAAAATAAAAATTAATTTACTGAAAGAAAGCAAATTAAAATACATTGACATGATAAAAATTAAATACCCATTTACAATCATTAAATATGTGACGGGCTCACGCGTCTTCTCATTAGTATGTCCTTTTGGGTTCTTTGGGGCCAGAATTAATGGCAACTCTTTTCCAACCAAATTAAGAAGTGAAGCGTGAAGGAAAGATGCATATTAGGAAGCTTTTAAATAACAGAAGTTTAGAGTAAGCGATGTGGCAATTTGGGGAATGTTATGATAGTCCGTGTGATTCAAGAGTGAAGAGGTTTTGAAAGGTTAAGTGACAGCCAACAGAAGTTATCCGTGGCAGAGAGCTCTTAGGTCAAGGTGCATACCATTGCACGCCAGTGAACCGCAACTTCAAATAGGATTAAGTAAAGTGACACTTCGTTGGACGAAAAAGGTAGGAGTGACTATTTAAATATTCGGATCTGTGATCGAATTGGAGTTGAGCTTAGGCGAGTTAGTTATTGATAGTGGTCCGGGTTATTTCGGTATTATATATATTGTGTGTTTAGCCACCGTAGATTCTCTCACATATCATATTATTATCTAATCTGTTAGAGGCTTAAGCTTAAGGTCTTAATAAAGTCATATTAAGATCATGGCAGCTTCTAGTTCTTCATTTATTCTCACACCTCTAGCTCACGCTGATAGGAGAAGGGTACCCGAGGGGGGCGCCCTTATAAATATACTTATAAATGTATCAGTATCACACAAAGATTTTTTATAATTAATTTACCAATACATAAAAAAAGGATTAATAATTAGTAGTGCCTTCCATGAGCTCTCGTCATATACAAAATTTAACTTTTATCTTGATATAATTTTTATGGTTTATAATTAAACTCGTATATTGCAGCTTTAGTGTCACAGTACACTTTTATTACATTCAATACATTGTTCTTATAGAAGGGGGGCGCGATGAAAATTATAATTGAAAATTGAGTCGCAAACATTGAAAGCTTGAGAAGCACTGTTAATTGAACGACTTAATAAAGCAGGAAAGAAAATGAGAGTGTGGATATTGTATCAAACACTTCAAGACGTTTCTTCGGTGAAATTTAATTTTTGAATTTTGCTAACCTGGATTTATGAGAAATTCAAACAATCGGATTCTAATGTAGTTACAGTTTTTCATTCCTTAAATCAATTGTCGATGCAGAATTTGTCTCGTAAACACTTAAAAAAAAAAATTCCATAGGTATGGGAGCTACAAAATAAATACAATGCAGAGAACATATCTGAACTCAGTAGCGCTACAGCCCATGAGGGCCAAGGCCTACTGTGCCTATCTCAGTTTACGTGACCTTAGGCCCTGGGTGCATGTGCAAATGTTTCGGTCAAGTGGACAGAGAACATAAAGAATATAATTCATTTAAATATAAAATTTTGCAATTTTTAATTTAAAGAAATTCGAAAGATTGAGAAGAAAAAATTGAGTACGTACAACGGCTCAGGCACAGAAAAAAAATTTTTCTAAAATAATTATTTTAGTTTACTTACTAATCCAAAATATTAAAATTTTAACCAAATTAAAAGTAATATTTAAAAAAATGATCACTCTATGCCAAGCAATCGCATTTATTTTTCTTGATCTGTTATCTTTATGAACTGCTACTACTACTCAATTTTGAGAATATTTTCACTCATATTAGTATAAGATATTGTTAGAAATTACTTAACGCGGGAAAAAAATTGCGAAAATCCTCCTTTAACAATATTTCTGCGTACCCAATCCCAAATGGCGATTGGAACACAAAAGTAGGTCGGAAGAAACCATGATCTTACGGATAATCAACCGGAATATGTACAAAAGCTTTCGACGACAAATATTTTAAGCAGGAT
Source organism: Trichonephila inaurata madagascariensis (assembly GCA_019973955.1). Taxonomy (NCBI): domain Eukaryota; kingdom Metazoa; phylum Arthropoda; class Arachnida; order Araneae; family Nephilidae; genus Trichonephila; species Trichonephila inaurata. The sequence goes on along the minus strand of BMAV01026600.1, from coordinate 129,615 downwards.
GTGGTCAACTTCTCGGAGATAAAAGTGATAATTTTAAACATGTGCTGTATTTGCCTCAAGTAAATGCGCGGGCACTGCAAAATTTTCCTTGATCACACTTTAACAGAATAAAAGTCAAAGTTCCGTGGGTGGCCTGTACCTCATAGATTGCTTCTTGTTTCCAATAGTACTGTAATATTCGAGCCGCAACGTCTTATAACGAAAAGTTTGAAGAATATATATAGCAAAATTAAACAATTTTTGTTTTGTAAAAATTTTGTAAATACAATAAACATGTAGTATGAGAATTTACAGCATTCACGAAGTGTTAAGTAATTTTCTCTAACAATTTAACTAAATAACACCTTTATACAGCATCGGAATTATAGGTGTCCCTCGTACAACATGGTAAATTCGTACCGTGTTATACGAGACTTCTTTTATTTATTTATTTTACCGTAAAATCCGGCGTATAACGCGCACACCCTTACTTTCAAGCTGCAATTTTTATATATATAATTTTTATGTATATTCACCGTATAACACTCACCTCATTTTTTATGAGGAAACCTGAAATGCAGGTGCGCATTGTTCTCATGTTTTAAAGCCATTTTTTCGAGGTATTACTTCACAAGCTTTAGAGAAAAAAATATTATATTTCTAGAACTACAACCCTTCAAGATAATAAGGAATGTCACTTTTTTTTTTAAATAAACAGTATTTCGATATATGTAGAAGTCTAATTCTTTTTCTATGATCACCTTTTTTAATTTTCAAAACTCTCCTTTTTATACCCAGCGTATAACGCGCACCCGTAAATTTCGATCTTATTTTTTGTGTTAAAAGTGCGCGTTATACGCCGGATTTTACGGTAATTATTATTTTATTTATTAAATTATGTATGTACTTGATATAAATCAGGGCAATGTGTACCGCGTTTTGTGTTGCAACGAAACCGTGTTATACGAAACTTTCAAGTAAAATAAACCAGGGCAATGTGTACCGTGTTATATCAAAATCGAGCCTTAAGGTATAAAATTTTATGATAGCTGAAATTTCGTTCCAATAAAACATAGAAATGAAAAAGTAACTTAACTTTAAGTTTTTAATTGAAAACAAAAATATGAAATAAAAAAAATTAAAAATACAGCAAAAAAATATATTCAAATAATGATAATAAAATTAAAAGAAATGTCTTATTTGGATCACAAAATTAATTTCTGTCATCCCTCTCATCAGTAGTTGCAATTACCTGTCTGTTTCGATCTTGCAATTCTTTCAAAATTTCTCTATAAGGAGCTAAGGAAATTTTCAGTTTTCTTTTAATTTTTCCGCTTCGTACTATTGAAGTCTCTTTTTCAACAACAACAAAAAAAAATTCTAATTTCTTAGCTAAAGTTATTCCTTCTTGCACACACACACAAAGCTTCTTCTATTTTTTTAAAATCATGTTATATCAAAACCGTGGAATATCGAATTCGTGTTTTACAAGTACCGAGTTATTCGACGGAGGCCTGTATATCATCGTTACCCGCCCTCTTCATGGTTAATTCATAATGTTGCATGAATATATTTATAACTTATTGATATCTAAATCGTATCATTAAGCATTCGATTGTATTGAAAAACATTCTTGTATAACACTCATCTCTTGACTTAAAAAGAACAGAATTTCTCAGTAATTTCTAAAATAGAAGCAGAATTATCTTTTACGCTCCCATAACCCCCTTACTGAAGCGTGGATTTCCACAAAACCTATTTTTAGTGGATTTCTACTTTACAAAATAAACATGCTTGCCAAATTTCAAGTCTAATTCTAATAGTTTAAAAAAGGAAATTAATTCATTAATATAACCGTAACCTAATTTGAGAGTCGATTTCCGTAAGACCCGTTCTCTTGGCGGGTTTCAATTCAACAAAATGCCAAATTTCATTACTTTAGTTCTTCTTGTTCGGAAATGGATTTTGTTTTTATCAATACGGCTTGGTAGCTACTCACTTTCACTCCTCCTCCATAGGAGTCAATTTTTGCAAATCTCATTTTTAGTGGAACTCTATTCCATGAAAGAAACATGTCTACCAAATTTCTATAGAGGTCCAATAGTTCAAAAACTGGGATATTTATGTAAAACACCACTTAAGCCCTCCCCTTGGCTGGTCAATTTTCTCAAAATCTGTTCCTAGCGGATCTCTACTCTATGAAAGGAACATGCCTATCAAATTTGAAGTCTGCCGGTTTAATAGTTCCGTAGATACCGTGATGAGGGAGTGAGTCATTTTCTCTTTTATATGTATGGATATGCCGCCCATCCGGTACAGTGGTTAGTGACGTTGACTTCTGTGCCGTAGAGCCTGGGTTCGAATCCTGAAGAAAGCGAGGATGTCTGCAAATGTGTAGTTCCTTTGCACTTTAACCATCGAACCGCAAGTTCTTTCGTGAGGTTGGTAGGAAAAGGAAGAGAGGTGGGAGGCCTCTGACCCCCCCCTGTGTGTCCCCCCTCAAAATTGGGGTGGAACTGAGCCAAATTGTACTGTGACCTGTATGGTGCTCAAAGCTATGACTAACGACAGGTGTGCTACTAGCCCCTTGCCACGATGAATTTCGTGGGCCTTCATCTGATGTTGCTGTCGATCAGGCGGCATAAGTAACAACAAGAATATGTATGGATAAGATACGAGACCAATCACTAGAAGGGGGCAATTGCTGGGATGAAAAAAAAAATTACTCACACACAGTTTTAGAAATTTTGAACACATTGCATAAATGGTATTTCAAAAGTACATCACCGACACATAAATGGAGCGTTGTAACATTGCATGATTCATCATATGTAATATTAGTAATTGACTTCCTCACGTGGTGAACACTGATATTGCATTATTGGTAAGCCTCGCGATTTAATTCTTACTTATTTGCTCGTACTAATTATTCGTGTTGCAATTCTATTGTTTTGCACTCTATGAACATATCGTTTAGTCTGCTTGTAATCGAATTCACGAATGCAACATTAATATTTTTCTTTGTATTTCGATTAATAAATATTGTGTTTCATTTCATGATTTCTTCTGTAATGTACCTCGTGAATGGCGCTTTGCAAATGGAACTCAATCATATTTTTTTTTAAAAAATGAAGTTTTTTAAAAATATTTTGAAATCGACGTTTAATAAATATTTGTATAAGAAAGTTTTGTTTTTTTTCCCTTTGAATTTCTGATTCTGAAGCTTCATAGTCTCTGAATTTTGAAATGTTTCTTTTTCAAGTAAACATTTATTAAGTAATTTTTATGATTATTTTGTTATTTACATTTTTAAATAAAATGTTAGCAAAGCAATGCATATGCACATGCTCTCTTCATTTACTTCAATACAATATATTTATTACGAAACCTCTAAACTACTTTTGAATTTGTAATATGCAAATGGCTATATGTTTGCTAATGTAGAAATCACATAAATGCTTTAAGTAATTTTAAGTATTTTTTTATCAATACGTTAATTTTTTTTTCCTTATTAAGAACTCGTGTCAGCAATAATGATGCTTATTTATAGGGAAAAATACTTTTTGCTAGAAAAACAACTTTTATTTATTAACGGACTTCTATTTTTTTTTTTTTTTTAAAAATTCAATGTTTCAAATAAAAAAGCTACTGTAATAAAAACTAGAAAATTTTAAAAGAAGAAAAAGAAAGAATCAACTAGGAAAACCCTGATATATTTAAGATTAAATTTAAAAAGTATTCATTTTATTCTCACAAGCGTGTATAGTACTAAATTTATTTCAGTTATAAAAATGTCCTTTAAGGTATCCGACTACATTCGGAACCATAATTTTACAAAGCAATACAAACGAATATCTTTTGAATATTTGTGTCTCTGAGGTTAGAATATACGTATAAAATTGTTTTAAGGATATTATTACAATAAAAAAAAGTATTTAAATTCAATGTTTTGGAGAAAAAAGAACACAGAATTACCTATTTTTAAATTATACTTCTTTCATAAAAAAAATGCTTCTATAATAATAAATAATATTTTGTTTATATATAGCTCAGACCTCTATACAGAGCCTGAACTAGGATTTTAAAAATATATAACTTAGAAGGGGATTTATCCGTATTTTAATTCATCAGAGTATATAGAGAAATTTTTACAAAAAATCACCGATTATTATTTCAATTGGTACTAACTCTGAAAATAATGTGAATTCTTCAAAAACGCTAGTTCAGGCTCTAGTAAAATCTTAGCTATATATACGTATATAAGCAAAATATTATTATAGAAGCATCCTTCATAAAAGAATTTTATGAAAATAGGAAATTCTATGTTGATTTTTTGCCAAAATATTGTATTTAAATACTTTTTTACTCTAATAATATTCTTAAAACAATTTTATAGTTGTATTCTAATCCATGTGACACTAAATGTTTTTTTAAATATTCGTTTGTACGCTTTTGCAAAATCACGGTTCCGACCGTAGTCGGATACCTGATGAATCTTAAGAGCCATTTTTCAATTCCTATTAGCTCACACTTTTTATATATTTTATTTATTTAGCTTGGTGGAATTTTCAATCATTAATAAAATACATTTTAAAGAGCTCAACTGAGTCAAAATTTTATATAGATGATTATTTTGGATGACAATACAATAATTTAATTTAATTAATAAAAATTAGTTGATCAAGACTAATTATTTAAAAAACTACAAATACAGCCACGTTAGCGATTTAGGGACCCTTTTGGCGACTTGTCAAAACTTGAAAAGGTTTTTTTTTCCTCACGTTTGATAGCATTCAGTTGAACTGAACTTTTATATACACGATTGTTTTGGATGACAATACAATTTAATGGTAATTAATAAAAATTAATTACCACTTAATGTTGTGATTCTGTCCTATGTACATACATATTTATATTAATTGTAACTATTTAATAAAAAGTAGTTAAATCAACAAAGAAATTTTTTATTTTAAGTAGGAATTGACTTAATTTTTTTTTATATTACTTGTTTACAAGATAATACTGGGACTCAAATGGCTTGTATATTTATGAACTGTCTCCGTGCTGTTGATATTTCTCTTTGACTAACAAAGTCGCAAGATCTTTCACCAACTGAACATATATGGGACGCAGTATACCACTATATTTGGTTCTTCCGAAATATCGCAGGTATGAGGAAGTAATAGATGATTTCTTGGAAGAATATATCGCAGGATGATGAGATGCGTGTAGGAATCTTTATCACTTCTTAGCATACAAGCTTCTCCACACAGTGGGAGGATTTTGAGTCCCATTCACAAAAAACGGGCATCCACCTTCATTATTCCACCCTACGGAACTTGGTCAGAAAAAAAACTTGAATCGAACAACACCATCCACGAAGTTCCCAAACAAAACCATTTGACTACCTCGATGATAAACTGAATATATTTCAAATGTTACTAATCACTATAATGGAGTGTATCCCAAAAAGGGTTCCGCGGTTTTAAAGTAATAAAAATCGAAAATTTCTCTATCTGAAATGATACTTTTTGTGGTAATATGACAAACATGATTCATTTTCTGTGTGTGATACTTGCTTTATAAAAGCAATTTTTCGATTTCGTCGCTCTAATTAATATATTGCAATTTCCAGGCAATCCCTCCTTCCATTTCTTCTGTTTTGAATTTTTACCATATTCAAGTCAAATTCCCACTCCCAACAGGAAGGTTACAAGAATAACACACTTTTCACCCCAAGTTTTCCTCGATAGACATGTTTTAACTGTTTCCTGAATTACATCTCTTATCAGGTATCTTGGCTCAGTCGAAACTTCCAACAAAAAGTCATGAGAAATAACAAAGACAAAAAGAAGAAAAAAAAGTAAAACTATTTCCATGACAATTTTTCATTTTCATGAACCCCTAATTTTTCTCAATTCCAGAATGCTAATTAGTGTTGTGATATATCACCGGGAATCATCATTAGGTTAAAACTTTTAAACATTTATTAAGACATTAAATAACATCCTGGACTATAATTGTAGAGGGAGGGACTAAAAAAACGTGCAAACCTGAGAAGTAAATAAGGAATTCTTTAAATCTTAATGATAGGATTGAAGTGATGATGTCAGCAGGCAATTTCACGAAGAACAATAGCTCAACTTTGATTATTTTACCCAGTGAAAACATTCCTTACGAATGCGAAAGTTACGCGCATTATTATTTTAAATGACATCAAAATTTAAAAAAACATATCCAACTAGATCAGGGACGACCAGCCTTTTTGGGAAGAGTGCCACTGTTTGGTAAAAAATAATTAGGCATGCCACTTCCAACTTTTCCAACAAAAAATGGAAAAGTGAAAAAACGTTACTTATAAGCTCATTATGGAATTTTTACCCAAATGGCAGGCACATTTTTTAGTGCATGTCTATGTATATATAGTCTATATTTAAAAATAATATAATAAATAAGACGAAAGCACAAACTTAGGTTTTTATTTTAATAAACTTTTTACAATTTCAATCAATTAGGTTAGGTATAAAATAAGAATGAGTAACTTGAATCATTTAATTCAAAATAATTCTTCTTCAATGTTTCGACAGCCATGGGTGGGCCCTGGCCTTCTCCTGAAGTCTTTTCTAGGTTACTTTGGCAACTGTTTTCCAATTTTTGACCTTTAAAATTTTTAGGTCTTTCTCAACACAGTCAATCCATCTTAACGATGGTCTGCCCAGCACCTCCTAGATGGCAGAAGGCGTTGGTGTTATAACGAAAAGAGTGTGTGACGTCACATATAGTAGGTATAGCCATCACCTCCTAGATAGGAGTGTTCAAATTCAAATATAATGTTCCAATTCGTAATTCATTTGTTATCGTATTTCAAAAATTCAATTCGGATTCGTGCATTAAAATATAATAAATTACCTCTTACCTGTCAGAAGTTGTGGAGACTACATTGATACAACCAGTCGCGGATGGAGGGACAAACGTTTATTTACAACACAAACAAGACAGACAGGATTACTATATGCACTTGAAAACAAGCGACTGCAGCGCCACTGAACTAGAGTTACAACAAGGAGGTGCTAGTCTGCTCCGAGGTCTACTTTTCTTGGGCTTTGTCCGAAAGATTTTCTTGCAGCAACGTTCTTCATTCGTTCTAGCCAGATGACCAGCCATTTAAGTCTCTGTAATTTGACAAATTTTACAATATCAGGTTGTTTGTAAATTTTGTAAAGTTCTAAGTTACATCCAGTAGCGCACACAGGAATTTTTCAAGGGGGGAATCCGGGGTCGAAAGTTCACCATTCCTGTACAGTTTCCTTTTGATTTTGTCGATTTTCGGGAACAAAACACAATAAAAAACTAATTATTGAATGAATAATTAGCATTAATTAATAAAATTAATTATTAATAACAAATATTTAATTAAATTTTACGTACTATATACTTAGAATTATATCAATCGGAAGAAAAAATCAAGGGTTTTGGGGGTCTGGACCCCAGGACCTTCCCTCCTTGTGTGCGCCACTGGTTACATCTTCTCCATGATCCATTCAAAATAATTATCAAACGCTCAGTATTTACTTAATGTGACTTTTGAATTACTACTTTTTTTACCAAGTTATCTATATATAAGATTAGCTCTTACAGATGCCTACAAAATTAGGTTATTATACGTGCACATCAGCTAGTTTTGAGTGATATTTATTTTATTATGTTCATAGCAGGAAACATTTATTCACAAACATATTTTGATATTTTTTTTTTGTCTGAGAAAAACCTACTTCCATAAAATTGTAAAAAATGGTTATTTCTTATCTTTTCAAAAATTTTTAAATTTTTCTAGTAAGTCTTCGCGGGCCACTGTTACAGCTCCAACGTGCCACACTGTGTTACGCGTGTCACAGCTTGACCACCCCTGCACTAGATGCAAGCGGGAATTTTATGAAACACATCCGTTAAGAAATTGCAATGATATAAAAAAAAGATTATTAATAAGCCTCAGACCACCGCCTTATCCTTCTCGGAACAGAAAAAGTGGGCGCAGGGTGGAAAGAAGAATAAACATATATTCAAGAGGATTTATCCTGGCCTATCTTATCGCTCTTCATCCCTCTCGGCGTAGAGATGTTATTCTCAATCTCACCTCCCCCGAGACGGAAGTCACCCACCATAAATCCTTCAGCGGAAGCCCTGCCATATTTCTCGTCTCGCTGAAAACCGCCCACAGCACGGCCGAAGGCGAAAAAGACCATCGATTTGGCTTTCTTTCTTTCCCTTTTTTTTGTCTGATAATGGAAGAAATAAGTCTCCAGTGTGGGATGTCGCATGATGACATCTGAATGGTGGACGAGTCGGGTGATGATTATTTTAGAACATGACAGTTAAAATTTAGTGAAACTGGCCGAGCCCTTTTGGAAATGACTGAAATGGGAGAAATGTATTTTCTCTAAAATGATTCAAAAACTCCCAAGATGGAATTTAAATTTCCAGCATATCTTTATGCGGAATAATTCTGGTTAATTCAATTAAGAGAATCAGGACATCATACACGTTCAAAAAACTGGTTTTTCAATTTTAATATTGAAAAATATGTTTGTTGATAAAATAACCTTGAAATATGAAAAAGTGTAATTTGCAAAAATGTAAGCAAATGCTTACAAATGTTTAGTTTTTAAACTTTTTCTCCAAAGCATAATTTTTGGCTTTTATATAGGTACACTAAAAACAGACAAACTGTTCCACTATATGGTTTCAAATTTTTGATACATCTATACAAGTATATAGTGAACCCATTTTTCTTTCAGTTTAAGTAGTACAAAGTTTTTTTAAAAACTAGTTTTATGTATGAAAAAGGGGAATAATAAAAATTTTCAAAATTACAAAGTTTTATATATTTTTTTTAAAAAAAACTATCTTAATATTTTACTAAAAAATAGGTTCACTACATTTTGTGTATTGTTTTATATATGTGCAAAAAATATTTTACATATATACAGGGTGTCCAGCCTTAATGTGACCCAATAGCTAATTCCCGAACCGTTCGGCTTAGATATGCACTTCCAGTTTGAAAGATGTTTTTAAAAAGGTAAAGAAAATTTTTACGTGCTTTTCGAACCAAAAAAAAAACATTTAGAAAAAAGTTACAAAAATTAAATTTTTATACGGTCCCCAAGTCCTATCAATTACATTTAGGAAAAGATGCAGTACACAAAAACAAAGTAAACACAAAAAGTTTCATTTTATTACGATAAAAACTGGCCGAGTTATAGAACTTTAAAAATCATACATTTATATTACATTATATACTAGAGGTCCCGACAGACGTTGTCCTGTACACACGTCTTAAATCCGAAAATTACAAACTTTTCTGATAAGTTGTAACAATCTGGACCGTTTTGATGAAATTTTTATAAAGAAAGTTATTACAATACCTGACATCATCACATGTACAGTTACCACAATTTGACCTATCGATTGCGTGTGAGTATGTATTTACTATGAACTAAGTTGAATATAGAAGCTATTCTGAATAGAAACTTGATTTAAGCAGTGCTTCTCAAACTTTCAATACTGGTGACCCAATTTTCAATCATAATTTTTATCGCGCCCCCTTATATAATAATAATAATATATTGAATGCAATAATAATGTACATTGGCGTTAAAGCTATAATATGATCCTTAATTATAAACCGTACAAATTAATAAGACAAGTATTAAATTTTTTATATATGTTACTCTTAAGTAATATATATTTTAAGTAAATTACTTTTAAGTAATAGGTTAATTATGTTATTTTCTTTCTCTAATTTTTAAATTGAAACAGATTGAGAAATGATATTTAAATAAGATTTATTTCCTTCATCATCCATTTCTAAAAGTACAAATGTCATTAAAAATAGTCTAATCTATATTGCTCTTTATCATATCCATTACATCTGGCATTCTCGCGATTGTTCACGTGAGTCTAGGTAACCTAACGGACGTCTGCACAAAACATGTAAAAATGCTGTACCTCGTACAATTCCAGTCAGTCTTGTCCGAATCGATTAGCTACCGAATCTCTCTTGAATGTACATTTCATAATTCACGCTTTAATTGTAATTCACGGTATTAAAAATTACGGCAGTGGATTAAAACAAAATCATAGATATATTTTTAAATCGCAGCGAGCATTCGACGATAATAAAGCATTAACAAGTACACAGACGAGGGCAAATTGATAGCAAGTTACAAATGGGTTAGGGATCCATTTCAAAATACTTCAGAAGGGCTCTCAACTGCAGAAAAAGAGATCTTCATAGATTTCCCATCCAATGACGAAATTAAAGGGCAATTTTTTAATAAATCACTCTTTGAATTCTGGATAGAGGTGGATGCTGAATTTTCTGCACTGAAAAAAAAGCATTTCGTATACTATTACCATTTTCAACATCATACCTTTGTGAATCCGGATTTTCTGCGATGGCTACTTTGAAGACAAAATATAGATCTGAGCTAAATATCAAAAAATAACTCAGAGTGTCAATTTCTAATTTTTAGCCTTCCTTTGAAAAACTTTGCTCTGCAAGACAAGCTCATGGAAGTCACTAATAATTATTAAACTTGTTCTTATACTGGCTGAAGTACCCACTCTTAACACGAGTATATTTTTTTAAAAAATGATAAAATACATTATTCTTGATATAATAGCTGAATTGTAAGGAGAGTAAAACCAAGTGCATGTGACAATGTAAACTGATTTATTGAAATGAATGCTCATATTATAAACGGTTTTGAACGAACTGTAATTTTAAGCCTCGCAGAATTAGCCTTTAGAATAAGTGTTAAGTAATAAAAAAAGAATAAAAAATTCCAACGAATAACAATTGTGATATTTTTAATATTTAAAGCGAGAAAACTTCAAAATGTTTTAGCCCGGGATTAGGTGTGCAATCGATACTAACGTTAATGGTCGCGGGGAGTGACGCACCCATTTTTTTTAATTATTTTCAATATACACGATAAAAATCACAATATCAGTGAATAATTTAACTAAGAGAAAATATACTTACCTATTTCAAGGATTTTTCAATTTGTCTTTCATAATTTGAGAAAAAATCCAATAAAATTGAACTAAATTGTTCCAAATGTGCGTGACCTTAATAAAGGACACAATCACAGACACTTTTCGCTAACATTACAGGAAAGTTATTTGCAAGCAAAACCGTCACATTTTGTTCACGTTATTGCAGTTTTAATGTATTTTGATGATCGACAAATATCCTGTTGAACTTTTTCTTGCTTGTGTCTTTTTGACAGGGCGAAGTGCATTTTGCGGTACACTTATGGCTTCATATTTTCTTGATAGAGTTCTTAATGTAGCTATTAAAAATTTTCCTTTCGTTTCATGTTTATTGCTTTTCTCAAATTTACTTTCGCTAACATGATTATTATGCATTATTTCAGCAAGTGTTTCCCTTGTTTGATCAGCTTCAATTTCCTTTCAGAGAGATCACAAATGCCCAATTCTTTTTTTATATTCTGCTCATTTACATTTATAAACCATAATCAGTCGTACAACATCACAATTAAAACCACTAAGTTATTCATAGGGGAAATGCGGCATGTTAAAGAAAATATTTTTGAACAAAAGTGGTCGCGCCGGGAACTCGGTCAAATCAAGTACCTTAAGATTCTAAAAAAAAACGTTTACCTTTCCCAAAAAAGAAGGAGATATGTGATCAATTCATTTTAGCTCCCATTAAGACTGTCATATTGGATGATTCTCTGTCAAGGTCATTGGTAACAAATAAACAGTTTACCCAACACAGAATTAACGATTTATGTATTATATGTTTTAGAATACTCATAAAAATAAATCTTGGCCAATTAATCCTTCAAAGTGCTCAATATGTATCATAAAACTCTTTCACATTGTAAAAAAAGCGTAACAGAATTATATAATTTACAACTTCCCTAAAAAAAAAGGGACGCAGATAAGTTATAGGATCAAAGATAGCTAATAAGCGCGTTCAAAGTAGAATCTTTTATTTTTGATGACCTTTTTTCACCAGATGATAAATATAAATCATATCAATGTAAATCTGTATTTTTTATTATATCCAAAAGTATTTTGTTTTACTTTATTACAGTAAATTAATTTTTTTAACCTTTTATTTTCAATATGCTCGTGCCCCCCTTGAAGGGTTATCGCACCCCCCTCAGGGGGCACGCCCCACAGTTTGAGAAACACTGGATTAAAGGGTAAAAAAGATAACACTCGAGCTATTTTCATAACAGGTATATTTTTTTAATGCGCAAAAAATAAATTTATCGTAATACCATTGAATGAACAATATTTTTAGTTAATCCTTGAGGAGTATAAGTAAACAAATGCGATGGTTTGCCAAGCATCGGACATGTAACATATAATTGGCCGTGCGAAAAGCAAGGGTTTTCTAAATCTAAGTCACAAATTGTCATTGTTTGACCTTGTGACTTAATTATGGTCACATAGCAAATGCCAAGCGAATTGGAAATTGCAAACATTTGAATGAGTAGGCGAGCCTGAAATAATCATTGGGATCTGTGGTAGAAGTACAACTTCACCTTGAAGTTTGCCGTTCAAAATCGTGGCCTCAAGAATATTGCCCGCGATTTTTTTATGAGCAATCGCGCGCCCTTACATAATTTTGGTGCATTTTTAACTAATTGCGATATCGGACCGAATTGTGAATCTAAATCATTCTCTAATCCACTTGAACCCACACAAAAAAAATATTATCCAAATCGGTCCAGCCGTTTAGGAGGAGTTCAGTCACATACATACCCACAGAAGAATTATATATGTCGCAAATCCGGTATAGTGGTTAGCGAAGCTGACTGCTGTGCCGTAGGGACTGGGTTCGAATCCCGGAGAAGATATGGATGTTTGTAAATGTATAGTACATTCGCAGCATGGGGGTACTCTAAATAGCCGTCGAACCGCAAGTCCTCTCGTATGGTTGGTGGAAGGGGAAGAAAGGTAGGAGGCCTCTGACCACCTCCAGAGTGTTCTCCCTCTAAATTGGGGCGGAAACGAGCCAAATCGTACTGTCACCTGTATGGTACTCAAAGCTACGGTTAACGACAGGTCTCACTTAGCCCTTTGCCATGATGAATTTCGTGGGCCTCGATCTGGCCTTTGCCGATCAGGTGGCATTGGTAACAACAACAGAATTATATATATAAAGATTATTTGAAAAGATATGAATTAAAAACGCTAAAAAAACATGGTCCATCTGCACTTTTCTAACAATGAAGACCCGGTTTGGCCAGTTTGGCTGAAAATTGATTTTCGAAGCCAACTTACGTCATTTTTATACCAATAACGTTATTACAACAATGCAGGTGAATATTGAGTTGAATGTTTTTAATTAATATCTTTTTAACTAATTGCGATATCAGACCGAATTGTGAACCTAAACCATTCTCGAATCCACTTGAACCTACACAAAAAATTTCTTCAAAATCGGTCCAGGAGTTTAGTCACATACACATTCACCGAAGATATATATAATCATAAAGGTAACTATTATTTGCAGATTAAAAGGTTTGCCACAAGGTGGCCCTGCGAGCAACTGTCTTGCCAATTTATACTTACATTATTTTGAAAGTAGTTACATTAATAATTATAAATATTATATTTTTATATCGTTATATAGATGACCTAATCATTTTTGGCAAACAAGCCAATTTTATACCTAACATTAATTTTTATCCACAATATCTTAATTTAATACAGACAAATAGCAACAACAATGAAGTAAATATTTTTGACATACATGCCAAATTAAAAGATAATGTAATAGTTTCTAATATTTATGATAAAAGAGAAGAATCTAATTTCAATATTATAAAAGTTCCTCATTGGGAGAGAGTAATGTACACATATTTCTATATTCAGAAATGTTATTAATTATATACAACGTAATAAATTTCCGGTGTCAAAAAAAATCAGAAATAATAAATAACTATAAACATTTTACTAAATATTACTTAAATCAGAAATACCCAATTAATTTTATTAATAGTTATATGAATAAAGCTATTCAAAATAGTAAGGATTAAAAATTCTGAGATTGTGATAATAGTTTATTACTATAAACTTAAATATTTCATAGTTATAGTTTTCTCCATATTCTAATATTAGATAAAATTACTTATTATTTTATTCATATTTACTCAAGTGTTATTAAAGTTATGCTATAATTTGCAACTCTTATTAATTTGTATTTCCATTTTTTTTACTTTTGTTAAGTGCTACAGTTAAGCCCATTCACATGATTTAAATCTGCATTAGGGTCCAGAATCTGGCAATAACTTATTTATTGCACTCAGATTTAGCGCGGGCATTGCATTTTTAAGTGCAATTTTTAGGTAAGTTACCTCTATCTTGTAATGGATTTAGATATTCCTATCCATTACTTTCAATAGGTTTTTGCTCAGTATTATTTACATAAAGGGGGAAGGTTGGCTGGCCAAAAAACATGTTCAATCCCACTTTTATATAAATTATTTTATATATTAGCTGTCCTCCTAAGTCAGCAATGTTTATAATACTGCAGCATCCATTTTATAATTTTTAATCTCGGTTACTCATATGTCCTTCATTGTGTGATTTTACTACTGTCTATGTGTTTTTCGAATGTGATTGTTGGATGTTATCTCTTGTTTGTAGAGAATAAGCCTATATATATATATATGGGAATCCAACCGGAATCTTCCAAAAGGTCAGATTCTTCAGATAGCGGGGTTTTTATTGGCGTGGTGTCTAGGGGTTTTTTAGGGTGTATTAGTTAATTTTGTGAAATAAAATAGACAACATAGTTTAAGAAAGAAACTGGTTGAAAACTAAATAATTTATTATGAATTATAGGGGAGTATTTACATGGGGAATATTTCAAAAGATTAGAAAAGTTAGATCACATTACTTTAAGGAAGGCAATTGAGATTAAATAGAACTCATTATGGTGCTATTAAGACTTTTACCGCCTGGCGCGGGCGAACGGCGCTGATGCGCGAAATGCGACGTTTCCCTAACGGGTGTTAGTGGGTCTCTGCCGAAAAAGGTTGATGTCGGCGTTTTAAAAGGGACGCTAGATGGCGTTGATGTGGAATACTGTTTTGATTAGAATTACCGACCTCTGGAAAGGGAGATATGATCTAACCCTTTACAAATGGGATATCCTACATATATAATATAAAGAGATACTTTTTTAAAAAAAATAATTCATGCTTATGTTTAGGTCTATGAGATCTCAAAAATTGTGTCCAACTTAAATTAAACAGAAAAAAATTTAACTAAAAATTATTTTTGTACCTTTACATTATGATTAAAATATCTTTATTAAGATCACCCAAAAAAATCTAAGCTCTATTGTATCCCGATTTTTTTTTAATAAAAATTTTGCCGATTGAAATACTCAAAATGATACATTGGATCACACAGATTTTTTCACACCCTATGCGGTACATTGATAGTGAAGGGATTTTAATGGTACTATTGCATTATAATTTAAATCTCTCAAATAAGAGGAAAGAGATAAATATGTGAATATGAGATAAGTATGAGTATGAGATAAGTATCAGGCATGCTATTGAAGATAGTACTATATCGCAGGAGCCTTGTTCCCGTTAAATACAATATTAATGTGAAGAACAGGGTCCAGTTCGGAAGTCGACTTCGTTATCTGATCGAGGTTCGAAATTACTAATTTAGTGAAATTGACCTTGACAGAGGAGAAAAAAAAGAGTCAGAAGCATTAAAGTATCCAAACTAAATGCAACGAATATGACAAAGGTTGTGTAATGAAAATTACGGATTTGAAAAGTAAAGCTGAAGATTGAGCATGCTTTATAAAAAACATATTATTCTAGTTTTTTTAATTTGAGAAAGAGAGATTTATTTATTTATATTTATTTTAAAATATATTGTCATTGAATTTTATCTCTTATCCAATTTTCACAGCAAAGTTTTTTAGGTATTGATGAGTTCAAGCTCATTTATTTATATTTCTCTGTCTGCATGCGTGGGTTTGATTTCGGTTTCGGTTATCGCATTTGTAAGCGTGGAGTTTTTATTTTATTTTATTTCTTTATTCATGAAATTAGTCGTAAATCATCGACAGATAAAGACATTTGTAGATCTGAATCGAGATGTTTCGTTGTTCATTAGATTAAACTTTTGGGAGGGGATTGCTCCTATATCAGTGGAAATACCTATTGAAAAAAACCCAAGAAAACTGTTGAACATAAGCGTATGAATTAAAAAAGCGTATGCGTGAAAAACATGAAAAAAAATTAATTTATCCGATACGAAGTCGAATGAAATAGTTTTTAAAGTAAAATGATCCTACACAGCATGACTCATTTAAAATTAAAAAATAAAGAAAAAAAGAAACGAGTCTTACAATAGTCGCATATGATGTGTAACATCTAACATGTTATCGTGGTAAATACGCAATATTAACTTTTTTCCTGAAAAAAATATGAAAAAATCGCGGGTATGATTGTAAATAATTTTCTATCGAATAATTATATCTTTAATGAAAATTGTATTTAATTAACAAAAGGAGTAATGTGCAATATTTTATCAAAAATAATTATTCTTGCTCAATTTGGAGAAGAGCGGAGACAATAGACTTATGATAACTAAAATATGACACATATACTTGTGATTTCAAAGTATTTAAAACCGTTGAAAAACAGCGTCAATAATAGTACCACTGTTAGCAGTCGAAGCATTTTGATTAATTAGTGTTCATTTCGAGCTTGAGTTCATCATTCATAAAAGCTATGAGCGGCTCAACTTTTGGCAGAGTGAAATTAAAGTTAAAATCACCACTCAAAATCAGGGGAAGCGAGTGATAATTTTTTTAAAAGAGCAGAACCCCCTTCGTTATATGGTAAAAGTACAAAATGCAGGAAATCTTTAATTTTTTTAACCGTTTGATTCGAAGAAATGTATACGACCATCGAAATCACTGTTTGTCCATTTTCAAATAAGCATTCTGCCGCACTTATGTCCCCTAATATCGTGACTAACGGATTTAGAGTCAAGCGCTCGAGTGCTTGATGGCTACTAGAGTTGGACCCCCATGCGAGGGTAGCGAAAAGACACAGCCACGCACTCTCATTGGTCAAATCAAGTAGCACGCGCTTATGTCACATCCTGTTACACACATCCGTCCCTTTTCACGAAATCACTCCTAACAAATATCCAGCAACCGAGAGGAAAGATGTTACCCATCAAAAACACAGAGAGAGATACATGTGTGTGTGTGTAAAGTTGATAGCAGTTATTCTTTGCATAGTTTCTTTTTATTTGGATTATTCTATCGCAAATACAAAATATTCCAATTATATTCTCTACGATAAGCAATGCCAAAGACTAGTTTTTAACAAAGCGTTGCACAGTGGGCAGTTTTCCCTATCTGGAGCTCGAAAATTATTTTTTTTAGGCTTTAAAGTCTTCATAATTATTTCTAATGATCAAAAATCATAGTAATTAATGTTAATTGGATATTCTTTTATGTTTTTTAGAGTAACAAATAAAGTTAATAGGGTCTTAACTAATTTATGTCCAGTTTGAATTTGATCAAGAATAAATGATTGCGAAGTGGAACAGTTTTTAAGCAAGGATCTAAGGATATTAACAGAAGCAGTAATTTACACTTGGGAGAATAGGTACAAGAAATAGTGTGGCAAGTCAAAAAAATTTTAATTTAATAATTGTTAAAGATTATAAACAAATACAATCAAACATAGCATTGTACATATACAATAAAGGATAATAGGTAATATTTAAGAGGACTCAGCATCCTTTGAGCATTTTTTTTTTATTTATGTATTTAAAAATTACATTTTAGTATTTCATGTTTATTAAAGAAAATGATACGAGATAAAATTTTGCACATATTATTTACACAATTTTACAAATTTAATTTCTTTTAAAAAATTTGGAAATTTTTTTAAAATTCTACTCTTTTTGTGTTAATAAATTTTTTGATACGAAATTTTTGTAATATTTCTGAGGAGGATTTAAACACCTTTAAGGATCGTTTTTACCATGCCTTAATTAGTTTTGGAGAAAAAAAAATAATAAAATGTTGATATATATATATATATGCTAAAATTCAACCAAAAGCCTAATATTTCCCACATTTCAATCTTTTAAAAAAAGTATTCCATTTACAGTAAAATGGATCCCTAATTTTGTTACATGTATTACATATAAGACACAGGGGAAAAAATGGAAGTGATTGGTAAATAATTGTGGTAGAAGTAGTATTTTGAATGCTAAAAAACACAAACTGGGAAAAACCATTTTAAAGCTTATAATTCTGAAAAAATAATTATTATAAGCTTGAATAAACATAAAATACCACACTAAAATATTAACTATATTTTTTTCTTAAAAATAATAAAATATAATAGAAATCTTAATCCCCCGACAACCACGCATCATTCGACTCTTGGAGAAGAACTTTTCATTTCTATGGCACCTCATCCATTTTTCCCCTACAAACAAGCAGAAATTTTTAATAATTTTTCTAAATTTTAATTGCTGCTGGTCCTCATATTTATCAAAGTCCATTGTAGTCCTAACTTAACTCAAAACAACATTAATTTTGTCCTAGTATCTTGCTCTTCCTTCCACACATTGAGTAAAGCACGCCGAGTAATACCATCGGCCAACGCTGAAAAAAAGATCATAACTTTGGGAGTAGCAGGAAGTAGCACTAAAAATTTGCTATTAAATTAGTCTATATCTATTCTATGTGACTTAAGTGTTACTGTGATCAATCCGGGTCAATCCCAAAAGTTCTAGTCCATTAAACACAAAAAAACTGACATACGTTCGTGGGAGTTAATGCGTTAAATGTTATTTTTTTAAAATTTTTTAACGAACTTGAACCAAATTTTGAAAGTCAAATCAAGAAATTACTTACCATGGTATCTATTTTCAAAAAATCCCCCAAAATCTGCAAAAACCTTTTTTGCAAAAAGATGAACTTGGGGTGAAAAGGAGGTTCGCAAGTGTTTTTGTAACAAGAGCAAAAACCCCATCTTAGCCGATAATTGTGACGATTTCCATTCGCGTTTGAGAAACTGTTACCACATGGTAGGGGGAAACCATGAGGACCATAATTTTAGGTTGTTGTTTTATTTCGAGCAATTTCATTTTCGGACTTCCCGAGCGTTCGATTGGGAAAACTGCCCACTGTGCGTTGTGACGTTTGGTAAAATTGATCGGTAGCGTGAGAGCTAAGAAATTTAATAATTTATTTATTTCGTCCACTGCTATTAATCACAGTTTGTACAGTTGGTAACAAGTTATTCAAATTATTGACTATGTCCATTCTATAGAATTGTTATTTTTGAAGGAGGAGGCAAACACAACCCCGTTCTTTCCAGTGTTTCAAAGTGGACTGCTTTTCCACTCTCTTAGAGTGAGGGCGGTTCTTCTCTTACACCTCGAATTACACTCGAAGTTCCGGCTAGTAGGCGGAGTCATGTTTTTCTCACGGCCATCGGTTGTCGGGACGACGTCAAATGAAAAAACCCCTCTATATTTTTGGGTGTAAGTGTGTATATGAACCGTGGAAGGCTATCTACAAAAAGAAGACAATTTTGCAGCTGCGTGGCGCGAAAAAATTACAGCGTTACAATAATTTATTTTGGTTATTGTGCTATTACTTCGTTATAAAAACTTTATATCTATGGAGAGAGTTTTCGGACTACAACTAAAGATTCGATTAAAGTTTTAACTACATCGCTTTGCTCTTGCATCAGTAACAAAATAAGCCTTTACATTTTGAAAGAACATATTAGCATCCAATATTTAGCTTCGAAATAAAAATAATTATTAATGAAATTAAAAGGAATTCTTCTCTCTCGGTAATACCGATTTATTGTAACATAGAAATTGTTTTTGAAAGGCAAAATCGGTACCTCTTTGGATATTTTTCCTCCTTTAAACGTACAAAAACAGTATCTAAATCAAATACAGTCGAACCTCTATATTGCGAATTTTTCTATATAGTGAACTTTTTCCTGGAACCTTGAACATTTCACGATTTTCTTCGAAAAAATAACGTCTCTATAGGGAAGGTATTTTCTATATAACGAAATTTTTTTCTTTTGATTCAATTTTTTTTCCTTTTTTTTTAAAAAGTATTTCTAAAAAAAATTTCAAGTTATTCTCCCTCAACACAATTTATGGTGGTCATAAATCTTGAACTGGTTTTGAATTCGTTACTGATTATATATACCACAAAAAAAATCGTATTTTTTGTTAAAAATAGCAAAGCATGTATATAAAACAAAGATTATGAAATAATATTTTTACAGACTATTTTTATTTTCAAAGCATTTCGTTAATCTATAAATTATTGTAAATAGCTTTAAACTCATATCATTAATGAAAAGAAAAAAACCTGGTTAGTTATCTATTTAATTAACTGCAGTCGTATAAAAATACCAGGTAAAAATTCCTCCGAATGTAAACCCCATTCCTGCTATAACTCCATTCCTCATAAATTACCAAGACCCGGAAGCAAATTTTTTTTTGGCAAAAATAGTCGCTGGAAAAAAATCGTGGTTTATCTTTTTTTTCCAAATAAATGTCTCATTAAAGGCATTTAACGAGCTAATTTTCCAGCATAGCAGTAAATCGTGACCTTATAAATGCAACATCTGCTGCGCTAGACTTCCGTAAAAAAAAAAAAAATGGAAGACATGTCTTTTTGCTTTTCTCCTGCAAATAACCTTTTACTCATAATATAAAAGATACGCATATTTATCCTAGGTCCAAAAAAAAAAAAAAATGAGAGGATGCAATTAATTTCGTGTTTAATAATAATTTTTATGCTTAGCACGCATAACGATATCATGTGATGTCATGTCAATAGTTGAGATTTTTTTTCTTTTTTAGTATTTATTGCTTCAAAGAAGCGGGGACTATCAATTGCTATCTTTGCTTTAACAAACTGTTATGGGGAAATTGATGTTTTATTTGTTTATTGAAGTAACTGGTTTATCGATATGGTTCGGATTAATTTGATGACATGCTTGATAGAAATGGAAAAAGATAAGTTTGAGAAAGTAAACTGGCGATACTTTTTTATTTCGGATCATTATGTTGACTTTTTGATAGAAATATGAAAGTTATGCAATGGCATAATGTCTCTAATTTCCTACCAAAAAAGAAAAATAAATTTGAGTACTCTTATACGGAGAAGTTGGGAAAAATTTTAACACTGATTTATTAATTTATGCATTGCTCAGTTTTTTCAAAAGTTATCCGATATTCATTCCTTAAAAAAACGGAAAAAATTAACCCCAAAATTTTTTTTCCCCAACAACCCCTTTTCCCACCTTCCAATCTGCATAATGGGCCCCCCTTCTCCAAAATTTTTAGTTTTTCCTTTTGCCTTTTTTCCGGGGTTTTTTCTTTAAAAAATTTTTGGGCCGTTTAAAACTTCCAAAAATTTTAAAAGGGGGATGGGGTTTTAATTTTCCCTTAGGTTTGCAAAAATTTTTCTTTCACAAATTCTTCAATTTTCAAAAAACCCGGTCTTTTTCAGGTAATTTGGGCAAATTTTTTATTGGTTTTGAAAAAAATTTTTAAGTTCAATTAAATTTTTTCTCCGCCTTATTTACCACCCAAAAAAGGGGGCCTACACCTTTTTTTGCCAAAAATTTTTAAAGGTCACACCTTTACCGCAATTCATTGTTTTTTTAAAATTAAAAACCCTTTTTTCAATTTTTTT
Source organism: Trichonephila inaurata madagascariensis (assembly GCA_019973955.1). Taxonomy (NCBI): domain Eukaryota; kingdom Metazoa; phylum Arthropoda; class Arachnida; order Araneae; family Nephilidae; genus Trichonephila; species Trichonephila inaurata. The sequence continues at coordinate 107,849 of BMAV01026600.1, read as the reverse complement.
TTTTCTAACCCCCCATTCCCCAAATTTCCCAAAAATTTAATGGATTTTTTCCTTAATTCCCAATTTTATTCCCGTGTAAAAAAAAAATTTAAAAGGGTTTTTTCCCTTTTTTTAGCAAAACCCCAGGTTTCCCGGGGGAAAGCCAAAAGGCTTTAAAATTTTTATTACCGGGGGCATTAAATTTCGTTTTTTTTCCCCCCAATTTTTAATTTTTTACATTAAAAATTGGGAATCCATAAAAAAAATTACTCCCTTTTAGAAAATTTAAAGTTTGAGCTTATTAATTTTAAAATATTCCCCCAACCTTAAAAATTTTTTAAATTAAAACACAATTTTGCCTTAAAAATTTTAAATTTTTTAAATTTATTTTTTCCCAATGTTCCCCTTAAACAAACAAAGAAACCCTTTTTTGACCCTTAATTTTTTGAATTTTTTTCCTATTTTTTTTCAAAAAAATTAAGGGGTTCCAAAAAACTCCTTTTAAAACTTTGTTAAACTTTAAAACCAAAAAATTTCCCGGAAAATAAAACTTAATTTTTCCTTTTAAAATATTCAAAAGTGGCTAATTCTTTTAAATGGAAACCAAAAGAATTTTTTTACTTTAAAAAAATTTTTTCGGAAAAAAAGGAATTTTGGAATTTTTAAAAAGTGAAAAGGTTTTGGGTTTTTTTTTCCCAAACCCCCTTTTTTAAATTTAAAAAATTTTCCCGTTTTTTGGGTTTTTGAATTTTAAAGGGTTTTTAAAAGGCAAAAATTGGGGAAAATTTTTGGGTTTTAAATTTTTAATTAGATGAGAATGATACCTGGGCTGTGTGTGTGTTACCCCATTTTCTTTTTATTTCCGTCCTCTCAGTGTGCATGGGGGTGCTCCCCAAGCCCACTCTTGTATACACAACTGCATTCTATAGATATTTATACATTCCTCAAGACACTATTGGAACAATATCTTACAAGATCATAAGTGAGCGTGTTATGCTTCCTGTTTCAACACTCTTCCCCATCAGAAGAGTGTTGAAACGGGAAGTATATCTCCTATTTGATATTCAGGAGATATACAATGGGAGCGGGAGTATATCTCCCGTCGGGGCTCCAACCGACATTTTTTCTCCTTTCTCCCCAAGAGGAAATTCGGATCAATGATCAAGTTGCCACAACTGCTAGAATATCGTCTTCGTGAAAGGAGACCATCCACTTCGGTTGAGGTTCTCTTTTAAAGTAGCTTGCCTTGTTGTTCCTGAATTGTTCCAGTTTTCAAAAAAGTAATCCGCTGTAACAATTTAAAAAAAGGTTTGAAAATTAAAAAAAAAAAAGAAATGAAAAAAAAGAAGAAGAAGGTAGTGTATTATAGTGAGACGAGTGACTGCATGCACAACACGTCTCTCACGAAAAAGTCAGACCAAAGTCTTCTTGCTGAGTGGTAAAAACCAAATTCAATGTTAAAGCTGTTTTCTCCAAATCTACAAGATCCTGAACTGCAGAATATAATACAGATGCTGGAATTTTTTATCTAAAAAATATTTCAAATCTGAGTTCTGGGTTACGCGGGGTGACAGTCTTGAGATATCTGCTGACGAGAGACCAATTTTAATCTTATTTAAAATAGACACCAAAAATAAACATTTAAAAACATTTGTTCATAAGAAAAATACGAGACAAAATAAGCTAGTTATTTCTACGTTATCACTTTTGTTAGTTTCCATTAATAAATAAGAACTAGAAAGAAATATGCGTTTTGATGTGTAACATCTTTCCTTCCGGTTGCTGGATATTTGTCGGAGTGATTTCGTGAAAATGGACGGAAATGAGTAACAGGAAGTGACGTCAATAGGAACTTGGCGAGATCTTGGCGATAGGGCCAAGTTGACATCATATTTGGCGACCAAATTTGCCGCCAATTTGGCGACTATTTTTAGCGACATTGGCGAGTTCAGGACCCTCTGGATTCTTCTAGAAATTAGTGTATTTCTCCACTAATTTCCCGCTCTGTAACGCGTGCGGATTTTTCTGGAAGTTTCAGCAGGGTCTATAAATAGAGCTGTGTTAGCCGCAAAGAGTCAGTCTTGATTCAACCCACCCGCGATTAGTGAGCGTTGTTTTGATTACCGATTAGCTCTGCTGCTGTGCTTGTGAATAATCTTTTACATACGTGTAATTTTAAACACTAATAATTGTGTTTGATTGCTGCTGAAGGTATGAAGACCTTCGGAGATTTACTTTGTAAATATTGCTGCGGAATCCTGTATTTAAAGAATTGGATTTCCGGTAATATATTCGCATTGCTCTTAAATAACTGTTATTTTTCTTTGTGACTGTTTTCATAAGATTCTCGAACCCCGATCAACGTAACAATTTGGTTCCAGGGGGAGAGAGTGGGAATTTTTTCGGTATTTTTCCCACTGTCATTGGGGTCCATATAGTATTGATAACCAGAATAATTTAATATTTAAAGATAAAAATAATGCGGGTCTTAAAGGGATATACCGAAGAGGGTTCTGCTCTTTAAAAAAAAAATAGCTATCACTCGCTTCGCATGATTTTTAATGGTGGTTTTAATTTTAATATCAGTTTGCCAAAAGCTGAGCCGCTCATAGCTCATTACAACATGTCAGATGTTACACATCATATGCGACTATTGTAAGGCTCTCGTTTCTTTTTTTTTTTTGTTCCATCTTGCTTAAAATGTGTAAATCAAGTGTGTCAGACTCAAAAACTAACTTGGGCCAAACAAACAAGGCTTAACTTTAGGTGGGCTGCGAAAAAAATCAATATATATATAGAAACGTAAGTTTATTTCAAATAATACATTATAATAAACATAAATAAAAGAAAAAGAAAAAATTTAATGTTTACGCCTTGACACTTGATAACTCTTTTCTGTACTGTCTTTCCTATTTCAGGTGAAATTCTGATAGTTTGTTATATATTATTGTGTGCCAAAAGATACTGGCCGGGCCACAAAAATATTCGCTGTGGGCCGCGTGTGGCCTGCATGCCACGAGTTTGACACTCCTGGTGTAAATGTTCTAATTTGAACATTTTTTTTTTTCGTATTTTGGTAACTAGATTTCACATTTTTGTTATCGAATAAATTCGTGTAACATTTTTACAATGGGTATTAACATAGAATATGCTTTTCCGATGGATATATATAAAAAAAACTACGAATTTTTATCAAACCCAAAAGAACCTTCTTTTAAACTTTCGAACTATGATAAAAGACTGAAAAGGTTGGATTAATTTTGTGTATAAATTGTTTTATAGTTAATTCAGATGTTAGAGTTCCCAAGTATATTTTTTTTGCAGTAATTTCCGAGTGAGACTTGTTTTTCAAAATTAACTTAAACATTCTTCCAGATGGAGTTACGAGGGTGCCATTAAAAAAACATTACATGTATTTCTATGAATACCTTTACAGATTGTTTCAGTGATTTTAATCAAAACTACTAAAATATTACGCCACAAAAGTCTTCGTACACTTAACGAAATCACAACAGCTTTAAATATTTGCGCTGCTGTAATTTAGTGCTTAGTAGGATATGTTTTTTGTGCCACAACCTTTTAAGCAACTTGAAGGTATAGATTTAAATCGGTTTCTTTGGCAATTTCTGCATCGATTTTCCTCCATTCTTGCCGATTACTGTTTTACTTCGCTTTTTGTGTTTATTTTGTGTGGCTGCTTTTATAAAAACAAAATCTCACCAAATATGTTCTACTGGGCTAAATAAAGTGATTGAGGAGGTGTTTCATAATTGAGGACGATTTATAGAGACACCAGTGGAGTACATTGAGCAGTGCACTTAGCACGTTATTACCCTGTTAGAAAATGAAGTCGTACCATATAAAATTCCGCGCAGATAATTCAAAATTTCTCTTTAAAATATTTAAATAGAGCTCATGATGATTCACAATACCATCCAAAAAGACCAAATTGCCTAATTCTAGGGTGTTACACTTTGCACCAGGCACATTCACTTCAATGCTGGAAGCATGGAGGCGGAGGAGTTCTTCTTCCACATAAATTCATGGGATTAAACTCACTTACTTTTTTTTTGTTTGAATCTATTTAGGCCCATCGGAACCAAAATGTTGAATTATCTACCATTGATAATTTTGTAGCCAATTTGGTTTCGCGAAACTTAATCCCAAAATCTGGTTGGATAAATGAGCATGGAGGTGGAGGTATTAAGCGTAGGGGAGTTAATCGGCCGCAGGGCCAGGTAATTTGGTATTTTCCGATGATGTGTAAATCATGATCACTCTGTTAGAAGCCTATTTTGCAAAGAAAGGTAGAAGTACAGGTGAGAGGCGGATATGAACGACACCATTGCAAGCAGGGTATTGAGCGCCCGGCACACTGCTTGCTCGGTATGATATGAAACACAACACTTTATTTATCCAGAAACAGGAAACATATCTGTGAATTTTGATAATAAAACGCGACAAACAACATCGAGAAATAAAACAACAATCCTGAAAGAATAATCGTACGAAAGCCGCTCGGTAAATCTATGCCAAGATAGCAAGTGATTTGTAGGCTGCTAAGGCTGTCACCCAGGGTGCTGGGGTAAGAGAGGCCTGTATTAAAGCTGGATTGGGCCACATTGAGGTGTGCGAGAACATGACGTGAGCCACAGTGGCACCGTGCAAAAAATAGTTACACTGTTACAAAATTAGTATGTCATTCCATTAGAACAAGTTGCAGATATCATGAAAATTGCAATTACAGTATATTAGTACATTGAGTCGGCTGATAAATTTTAGAGTGTAAAATATTGCAATTGCTTACTGTGTATATAAACAAACCGGAAGCAATCAAATACTTGAGAGAAAGGCCAAGATGTTCGAATATTAATAAAATTATAACTGTGAGGAATATTGATGAAAAAAGTTATATGTCAATAGAAATTATTTTTCAGAAGATAAGCTAAAATCAGTTAAAATTAAATGCTACTTTCTAAAGAGTTTGTATTTGAATTTACGTACAACAACAGAACAAAAAGAAAGAATGAAAAAGAAAGAAAGAAAGAAAAAATATAAATTCCGATCCCTGGTGCAAACGATTTTTCAACGATTTCATTTAGCGAACCGAGTTTTCTCTTCATTTGTTTACAGTATTTGGCAAATTTAAATCAAACTTTTAATTTTCGCAACTACTATGATAAACCTGCTCAATCTTAACACAGCTGTTTATTATTAAATTTATGTTTTCTCAATTTAAAATAGCCGATGCAGATAAGATTAAACCTGTTGACGCAATGTTCCTCAAAAAACTGTCTTTCTTGTTCACCTTGAAAAATTATAATCTTGATTAATGAGAAGATGTTGTGAAGGAATCGACAAGCACACACAAAAAAAATATATCTATATATAATCTGGATGCAGAAAATCCCCTTAATTTATAAAATAATTAATTTCCAGAATATTTCAATTAGTTTTAGAATTTCCGTCGTTATTTTGAAAACTCTATAGTGAATTTTTGTTAAAAATCGTCTGACATAAAATCATTTGAAATGTGTTGAAAAGTGTAATTAACCATTAGATTTATATACATGTATAAATGAATAGAAAATTATCTCAGTTAATTTTGTTTTAATCAAAGTTTCGGAGATATTTTGAAAACGTTTAAAATATTTTCCAGATATAGTTATTTCAATTTCCAGAAAATTTTAATAAAATTGTCCATATTGAGAAAACTTGAAGATAACTACAGACTCAAACAAATTTCAAAGATACTTTTCGTTTTAAAAGTATTCAAAATATTTTAAGTATTTCGCGTTAGCATTTGTAATAAATTATATATTTTTTCTAAATTTACAATTGACGAGAGAGAGAATCATTTAAAGTAATTATAAGATGATCTTTCGTTTGTTTTCCGAAATGTTTACCCGCTAACTTCTTTAAACCAACCGAAAATGTAACTGAACTGCTCAAAAGATTGTTGGAAGCAGTGGAAGAAATAAATTCAGCTAAATTTACCGACTTATCAAGTGATTACTTATAAAAATGTAAGAGCCGCCTTCTTTGGCAGAGATTAACAGCTTGGCGAACATTTCATTCGTTGAAATATTAAAAATATTTTACGTTTTACTTTAAATTGATTGCTTAGTTTCAGTTACACACTTAAGATTGAGTTTTATGGAACAGTGTTTTAATTTTAACTAAATTGGCCAAGTTTTGAGAAACTTGCCTGAGGTTATGTATATAATAGCTTTCTTTTTATGGAGAGTCAAAGTTAGATGACATCTTTTTCTCAAACCCCATCTCACACAAACTACGTTGTTTTAAACTAAACCAGCAAATATTTTTGCCCGACTTGTAACTGTAATTAACAGCACGGCTGTGTATGATGACGTGAGTGAAAGAGTCATTGTAAAGTTTTGAAATTTGTGCTCACATTACCTAATGACGTAATGCAGGGTACCCATTTTACAGTTTCAAAAATATACTAGTCATCCTTTAAGGTATCCGACTACGTTCGGAACCGTGATTTTAAAAAAGTGCATAAGTGGATAATTGTCATGAAGTATTTGAGTGTCCTTAGATTAGAATGCACGTATAAAATTGTTTTAGGACACTTTGACAAAGAAATTATTTAAATACGTTATTTAGGCAAAAATTAACTTAGAATAATCTTTTTTTCAAAATGTTCTCCTTTTTGTACCAAAATGCTTCTATTATTTTAATATTTTGCCTGTATAAACAAGATCTCTTTGAGGGCTCAACTTCGATTTTGAAAAATTCACATTATCTTCAGAGTTATCACCCATTGAAATAATTATTGGCGTTTTTTTCTTAAATTGCTCCCCTCTGTTGTCGTAAAATATGTATAAACCCACTTCTAAGTTATATATTTCAAAAATTCTAGTTGAGCCTCTGTAGAGGGTCTGAGCTATATACAGGCAAAACATTATTATAATAGAAGCATTTTTCAGAAAGGAGAACATTTTGAAAAAGATTATTCTAAGTTAATTTTTGCTTGAAATATTTAAATATATTTTGTAAAATGTCTTTCAAAATAATTTTATACATAATATTCTAATCTAAGTGATATTAAATATCGCGAAGTATCCATTTATATTTTATAAAATCATGGTTCAGGCATGATCAGGCTTCTATAAACAAACTATGGATTTTTAAAATTTTTCTCCAGAACTGATATGACCCTTTCATCCCGTGCTCGTTTGACGTTGAGTTTCAGGACACTGCAAAATTTTTAAATTGTTTTATATCTTTTATCAAAATATTATTTTTAAATGTTATGAAATCTAATGTGTGTGTCTTTACACAAACCTTAATCTATTTTTGTTTTGTTTTTGTATTATATAAATTTAAAATGTTTTGCTGTCTGTTTTGTATTCAAAGGTAAAAAGAATTTGTGCGTACAGGGCTTATCACTCAAGTAAAAATGATTGAACAAGAGAGTGAAGTGTAATATTTCATGATAATCTACAATAAAAAAATCTCGTTCAGTATGCCTTCAGCACGCACTTTATTTTTCCAGACTCTAGTGCTAGCTGAACTATTTCATTAAATTCCTGATTTTTTCTTCCGAAAAGACTTGATTCTTATTCGAATGTAGCCGTCAACAATGTTCTTTTCAGAATTTTCCTAAAATATTTATCAAGGGCAGGTTGGGGTTATTGTTCTTGGTTAAAGAAAGGAAAGAAACAGAACCATTGCCAACAGAAATGTAAGGAATACTCCCAAAACAGAACATCCCTGTAGTTGCGTTGCTTTAATAACCATTCTAATGGGAGCCAGTTTTTGTTTCTTAATAAAGGAATAGATAATCACAGCTTTGCTAAATGTAAATAAAAAGCGAATGCGCTTAGTGTGCAGATTAAATTAGAAGCTAATAATACAAAAATGGAAGGTCGAAAACATATTTTTTCCAGTTGAAAAAATTTTTCTTCTGAAATATTCTCGAATAAATAGGTAAAAAGTATATAGCGGCATTTAGAAGTAAATTTTTCTTGAAATCATTGCACAAATTTACAAAAGTACTGCTGATCATAAATTTTGTGTACAATACTCACACTTACTCAGAATTTATTTTTGGATGTCTTGGTATTTTGCAGGGGATATAAGGCAAATGCAATATGAAACCAATTAATATTTAATGAACTCAATAATCGCTTCTCTGTTAGTTAATTTAAAGAAATGGTTTTGTTCATTTTATTTTCTTGTTAAAACAATGCCGTTTATTGGATTGTTTCATCGGATAATTCAGTAAACCATGTATAGCTTGATCGTGAACAGTGTATCATTACGGCAAAACAATGCGCGTCAAAGAATTTTGAAATATCAAAATATAGAGAGTCAGGCAAATGCGGCTCACACGCGGCTACTGGTATTTGAAATGGTGGAAGCTTTTAAAGCTCCTTCGGACTTAATCATTATATCAATGAGAGTCCAGCATTCCTTTTCACTCCAACTTTGTGTCTGCGTGTGGAAGAATTCTCTCCCCTCTTCACACTCAAAGTGTTGACAGAAAGAGTTGACTGACATAGAGATTGCTGCGTGTGAAAAGAAAAAAAACACCGGCCTTACACTTCAGTGAGGTTGCAATACCATGAGGAATGCGTATTATTACAAATTAACAGAAAAACATTTTCAAATCCTTAGATTTCAATTCTGTAGAGCCCTACAATTATAATTAGTAAAACTCATTTTGTAGCAAGTGCAATTTTTAAATAGTGTAATATCCATTTAGGAACTGTTTTCATTCATTTCAAAGCAAATTCTTTGGTAAATTTAATTGTACTTTTTGAAAAAATGATATAAAAAATCGTTTCATCATAAAAAGTGAAAATAAAGATGAAAATTTAATTATCGTTTGAAAAGAAAATAAAATTATTTTTCTTATAAAAATAAAATGGTTCTTCTAGATGAAACAAAATAAACTATGTTTTTATTTGTAGGGAGTGAATTGAAAGAAATTTGAAACAAGTAGACTGCACCTCAATTAAAGAAAGATAATATGATTTTTGTTGTTGTTAATGATACAAAAGAACAAAAATGGCAAAATAGAAATGAATCATATTTAGAAAATATTCGCATGATAATGATTCTAAAACATATACAAATCAAGTTTGGGGTTTGCAATAATTGTGCAGGAAGGTTGTCTTGAATAATTATGTTGATTTTAATTTTTTTTTTTTTGATTTTATACTTGAAAGATATGAAGTGTTCAAATCTAAAAAAATTAAGATTGATACACATGAATTACATTGAGCAACTTATAATGAAAACGTGAAATTAATAGCAAAGATTAATAAAACTTTATTTAATGATACTTTAGAAAATAGTTGAGAAAGAATAAAAATCGCTTTAATTTAATTATAAGAAAAAGTAAAATTAAATCTTAATTTAAAAATAATAATAACAGTCAGAAATAAAACGGAAAACTCTCTCTTAATATATTTTTCAAAGTTGAAAAAAATCTTAATTACTTACAAAAGTAATATTTCTTGTGAGAGTTTTCCTTGCAACATCTTTGTTTTGTATTTAAGATTAAGCTTAATCAAAATCTGACATTCTTTCAAGTTTTTAAACCTATCACACATATGAAAAAAAGAAACTGAAAAGCAAAACACTCATTTTTTTATTTTTAAAAGTTCAGAAAAATAATTAAATTATATTTTTCAAATTGCCTCTCAGCTTTAAATAGTGGTATTTTAACCATATAGAATCAATTTTTATATAAAATGTTTTAACATATATTTACCATTTTCAAATGATTCTGGCACATTCAAATTCAAATGTTTTAATTCACTTCACTTCATTATTATATATTATTTTCTCCTTTTTCTTCCTGTTTTTTTTTCATAAATTTAGTAATAGTTCAAGATTTTTTTTCCGTTTTCAAAACTATTACTAAGAAAATTGTTTTAAATTTCCAAACGTATGTTGTATTTTTTAAAGCAATTTCCTACGCATAATTATATTATTCCATTATTTATATTAAAATAATAAATAAGCATATATTTTTAAATTGCATCAATATGTTTAGATAATTTCTCTAAGATTCAAATCCTACATTTAAACATTTTTTTTTGCAAAAGATAGTAGAGGATTTTAAATATGTATCGTTTTAAATCAAAAAATCAGATAGAAAATTCAGCTATCCAGTATCCCTATTTTAATAGAGTTTTAATTTTACTGACCAGTTTGAACGGACTGACTGTTCTAGCATTTTATTGTTTTTAGCATTTATAAATATACAATGAAATTTAAATTTACTAAGGAAATCATATTATCTAAAATTTCTATTTTTATATCATGTTGCTTTTCAAGGGAAAAAACTTTTCCCAATGTGGCTGCGGTTTGAGGTATTTTTACCTGCAGACTTAGTACATTCCCAGGGTATGTTTTAGTGCGATACGCATGGTGACTACCAATTGCCGCAAATGTTGCGGATCCCAGTTGTTTTCCCCAGAAGAAGGCATCTAAGCTTTGACGATATGCGAACTTGTTCTAGGAATTTAATTTTGAGCACCCAAGCCAAACAGGCACTCAGGGATCTTTTTACATGACGCATAATCATACGATGGATGTCGATTTTCTGCATCATGAAAATCCACCGACTTGAGAGCCGGGTCAAACCCGCAAGCTTGGGCGTGCAAGGCCAGAAGACAAACCAACTACACTAATTATTAAATTACGATTTTTTCTGTTTTGTAACAGCTTACGTTTTCTTATGCACTAGACTAGTCGTTAACCGCTTACTTCGTTGGGCATCTCATTGTGTTGTCTGACACCTGCAGGGTGTCTCAAAAATGGGCTTCAACACTGCTGATTCCTCGTTAGGAGTGCATAAAATTTTCGAAGAACTGTACATGTACGATCGATAGTTAACGTGAAAATTAAAAACAAAATATTCCAGATCATGGAAAATCACCGTATTGGACAAGCAACAGCAGCATTTGTAAATATTTAAAAGGCCGTTGTTCAAACTGTCCGCCGTGTATATTGTGGCAGGATTGACCACACTGTAGAGATGGATGAGAGCACACGTTGCAGCAGCGCGGGTGTCCATCGGGTACAAGCTGTACGAAGGACTGCAGTGCCCAAGGATACATCAAAAGTATCTTTGATTCTATGCCGGAGGTGGTGGCCTAACCAGCAATGGTGGCTACAGTAACTACTGATTTTGTCATCATCCACACGTCACAAGGGGCAGTAATTTTAATCGTTTGATCTTTGTACAACATGCTATCTGCCAAATAAATTTCTCTGTGATATCTCTGGTCCTCCCTTGGTGTTGCATTTTTGTGTGGACGGCAGTGTATATGCAAATCAAAACATCCCAATAGAGTGAATGAGAGAATTTTACGATTTAGTCAAAATTTTTGATTCACTCCTGATTTTGAAGAGTTTTGTGACCTTTTTTTTTTTTTTTCTTCTTCTTTTTCTTTTACAATAAAATTCCATCAAAACAGCCCCCAGAGTAAAAGATTAAAATTATTTGGTCATAGATGATGAAAATAAGACGTTTTCTCTGCATTACGTTTTCCCAAGAGTTGAGTACTATTTTTAAAAGTATAGAAAAACCGACCTCTCACTTTAAAAAGTTCCAAAAGTTCCTGGATTATACACTGAAATAAAAGGTAGGTTGGATGAATATACGATCATGAATTGTACAATTTTAACGATTATATGCATCATTATGGCATCTGATTGATGCTGAAATTACCCAGCATTTTAATTTCACTAACGGCCAGCTGAGCATAGATTTGAATGTGAATTGTTGGGTAACCATTATTCTTTATGAAGGAAGTAAAGCCTGTCATAAAAATCTCTTTACAGGCATATGACCCCTACAGGGCGGGTAAAAAGGAAATTTAATATCAATTTAAAAAGCAAATTTTGCTTGTAGAAAACTAATACTTAAAGTATATATATGTCGCAGGAAAATATTAAGAAAAATTAGGAATTTCATCAAATCCGTAAGGAGATGATCAATTGGCGGTAGTTGTTAAAATGACTTTTCTTGAAGGTGTTTCTAAAAGTAGAGGTTTTGAACAAATCCTTGACATGTTTCCGTGAAATGATGAAATAATATTGTCAAAGAGGTAAAGTGTTTATTTAACAAATGAGTGCATTATTAAACGTAGAAGTAAGTAATACAACACAATAGTCAATGAAATACAATTATTTGTTCGAAACTAATTAACAAATAATTGAAAAAGAAAAAGTGGAAGCTGGGATTTTTGATGTGTAACTTATCTTTTCTCTCCGGTTGCTTACGCACTAAAAATATCAATCCTATGTTAATCTATGGTGCCATTTTAAAAGATATGAAGTTGATATTTAGGGGATCGATAGTACTACCTGTATGGTTGGGAAGTACCAGGACTCGACCCCAGGTGTCTCTCCTGCCCGGACGGCATTTTGCCAATGCAAATCCTGACTAGTTCATTTCATCCTTTCACTGGAAACAGTTCAGGGTTTGATAAATCACTTACTTTTCATCATGGAAATGACCTTGAAGAGAGGCGTTATTTTAGCATCTCCGTCGGGTAAGTCTATCCTCGGGAATTCATGAGATTTAATCATTTCCTGTGACATATATATGCGCCATGGTACGAAAAATTTAATTTATTATTAGTTATCAATAGTTAATTTTTACTGTTTTCGAAAAAATCGACAAAATCAAAAGAATATCTTGGTCATATTGGAGCATGATACAAGGATAGTGGACTTCTGATCCTGGACTCCCCCACACACATCTCCTCCCTTGAAAAAATCCTGTGTGAGCGCTAATTTCCAAAGCAATATTGTGTGAAGAGAAAAGCTGTTAATAATTAAATTTATCAAATGTAATTAAGTTTTTTTTTTTGTCACAACAAAACAAAACAAAAATGAATTCAAAAAACCTAGAACATTTTTAAAAATAGAAATAAAGGGATTTTTGTTTTGTTTTCTTTTTACCCTTCCACATATTTACGAATATGATATTTATTTATAGATAATGCCTTGCAAAGTATCCCATACATAGATATTACAAGTAATAAAAATTGGATCCGAAAATATATTTTTTTCAAAATTTCAAAAACTTACCTATGCGGAAAAGATGGTCTCACCAATTTATACAGAAAAGGAAAAATTGAATAAAAATTTATTTATAGTTTGTACTTACAGGGAGATAGAAGTTTAAGCAAGAAGCGCACAAAAAAAATTTCTGCAAAGGGAGAGGGAGGGTCCAGGGTCGAGTTGTTTGGGTATCTCTCATGCTCAATACGCCGCCCAATATAGCTACTTTTATTTTGTCCTGATTTTCGGAAAAAACAATACAAAATAATTGTTGAATAAATAACTGGCATTAATTAATAAAATTAATTATTAATAACAAATACATAATTAAATTTTACGTAATATATATACATAGGATTACTATAACCAATCGAAAAAATCAGAGGCTATTGGGAGGCTGGACCCTAGGAGTCCCCTCCCCTTTATTGATACATACTGAAGTTAAAAAGTATTCGGTTTTAATGGTAAAAAAAGTCTGAAGCAGATTTGTTAAGAAACAGGTATTTTGAAGTGATATTTTTTAATGGGGCCCCAAAACCTGACTTTTGCAGGAATGGGGGGGAGTTAATGTTATCCGTTACGCCACTGTCAAGATGCGCACATTTTACACAGACACAGAACCCCACTAAGCTACGTTAGTGCAACGTACATTGTACTATTCACTCTATTGAGTACTGACTTATCAATAATTATGACTTTTGGTTATTTATACCATAGAAAAATTATTTTTTGAGTCTAAAACCGTCTAACCAAGTATTTTTCCATTTTTTCGAAAATTAAACCCTTTGTGGAAATATTAAATTTTGAAATTATTTTCCTCCAAATCTCCATACTATAGAACATCTTTTCTGCATAGGTAGGTTCCGATTAATCAGTGCCGATTTAAGCTTATTTCGGGCCCTGTTCGCAGAAGATCTACAGGGCCCCTTGGCACCAGAGGATCGAAATTTATAACTAGAAAATCTGATTAAGTCCAGCTTATCCGGGCCTCGGGGGCCCAATGGATAAACCAGCACTGCGATTAATAATAATTTTTTCTCCCCATAGAACCGCGATCTACCCTTATGCATAAATTCTCATTCATAAATTCCATTAAGCTGAAAGTTTTTACCTGATTCTTCAGAACCGATGGAACAAATTTAAAGCACATTTAAATGCTTAAGTATATCATTATTTTGCTTTTAACAAAGGAAAATTTTATTTTTATTTTGTTTATCTTCGCTAATGCACACACAATTTGGTCTTGTAGGAAATCGTATGCATCTAAAACGATTTCGTTCATCGAATATAAATATCGATGACAAGTCTAAATATAACGATAATTCGTTCCGGAAATCGGCTTTCTACCTTCTGCTCGGCATCCGAGGCGAACAAGTGTCAAAATCCTCGCCAAGATCCATTAGGTTGGCGTATTTTTTCCCCTGCGGCAACCCTATCAGTGTCACGTGACAAATTAAGCGCTCCGGCGGCCCCGATAAGACATTCTTAAGCAGCACGATGGGCAATCCATGATAACTCAAAACGGTATTTTTTTTTTTCATACTAACCCCCTCCTAGAAATGCAGTCTCGTTCGCGAACCACTTTGTTAGACTTGTTGGCTGCGAGATTTTGAGCAGTGATAACTGAAAAGAATCTTTTTTTTTCCCTTCTTTTGCATCAGAGGCCGAATTTTCAACAGGACGTGCTCGTCAGAAAAGGTCCCGCTCTCCCTATCAGAGGTGAGAAAAGATGCAGGCGATAATGTGAGAAATGGAATATTGTTTATATGGCGGCGTTCTTTTGAAAGTGATCGGTCGGGATGAAGGGTTAAGAAAAATGAATTTAGTAATAATAATAAAAGGAAAACAAAAATTTCGCCTTGACAGGCACGATCCTAATTTCTGTAACAGTTTTTTTTTTCGAAACGTAGTGTGATGTTTTTCGCTGTTTGTGCATTGTAAAATCAGACTTGTTTATGGATTGTTGATTGAAAAATTTTAACATCAGGAAGTAAGGCTTTTAATTGAAGTTCCACGCGGCTTGTTTTTGTCATTTACAATATCTTGAAATTGACTGAAATAAGCTGTTCTGTACACAAAAGATATTTCTCCCTACTTACGTGTACAACTTATTTCCTTGTATTACTTAAAATAACTGACTATTTCCTTCAAATATGCCTTGAGTTTTCACACCATTTCTATCCGAATAAATAAAAAAATTATTTCACACACAATACTTTTTAAAAAAAAATTATATTTTTATGTAAAATATGATAATTGTTTTATTGCAATTCCAAACATTGCGTTATTCATTAATTTCTACGTATTTATTTATTAAATTAATTTATCTATTCATTTGTATAGTTGCCAAAAATTGATTATGTAATTCTTGTAGGCTCAGTAATTTAGAGCTTAAACTTCAATATTAAATTAATAGTGTTGAGTAATTTCTAAAAATAATTTTTTTTTGTGTAATCTTCGTCAATTTTATTTTCGTATTTTATTTCTGACTAAGAAGTTTTACATATATATAGCCTTACTTTCAAATTTTATTAAACTATTCTTGGAAGTTTTCTGAATTATAAGGTCCCTTATGTTAAATGAGTGTCTCGCAACCTTCGCGACGATAGAAAAAATTTCGTTTCAACATTTTTTCGAAATATTTTGCACCAAACGATATTCTTTTTTACGAAGATAGCAAAAAAAATTTTTTAAAAATCGGAATAATTAAAAAAAGATACTGATATATATACACATTATTGAATAGAGTTATACGAAAAACAAGTGAATATTAACACTCTAAAATTTTCGGATATTTTGATTTCTCTCTGTCATAAATTTCCTAAATTCAATTTCTTTATTTTCTGGGAAATAGCTAATTTCAGAAAAGGGTTTCGTAAAATTATGGAATTTATTATTAGATTCGATTGAAGTTTAGAACATCAACTATTTATTTTTCAATTCCTTTTTTTAGAGACATTTTTTTTTTTATTGTTGTTCTGTGGATTCTTTTTATTTTAAAACAAATCCCCATTTATTATCGAAGTTGCTGATGCAAATATGCGTAGAGGCTGTAAAACTATGTTTATATTTAACTTACAGTATTTCCAGGGAAAATAATCAAAAAGGGGTGGGGGACTCACATTTTAACTTGTATTATTTTTCTTGAGGATTTTTGACCAATCACCGTTATAATTGTTAAGCTGATTTCACTTTGAATGCATCAATTTTTAGACAAGGTAATTTGCTTTTTTTGGGAATTATTTATTTGTAGTTTGAATAATGTTAATGCTTTTACTTCAGTTGTTACATTAGCCACACTTTTTTTCCAAACTACTAGCACTTTTTTTGCTACTGAAAATAACCGGGTGCGGCTTAGAATCGAAGGCAAAAAAATTCGTCTGATTGAGAAAATAGAACATGATGCAGACGGTGGAACAATTACAAGTTCATGTGTATATTTAAAAGTATTTAATACTGGTGAAATAAATTTCA
Source organism: Trichonephila inaurata madagascariensis (assembly GCA_019973955.1). Taxonomy (NCBI): domain Eukaryota; kingdom Metazoa; phylum Arthropoda; class Arachnida; order Araneae; family Nephilidae; genus Trichonephila; species Trichonephila inaurata. Next base: position 91,340 of record BMAV01026600.1, on the reverse strand, counting down.
TTTTAATTTTTTTTTTAAATTTAGATGAATCATTTTGCACTATTCTTATTTTTTTTAACAAAAAATGTGTTGAAAACTTGGGAGTGCTGCTTAAAATCGATGGCGGCTTAGATTCGAATAAATACGATACTTGTCCTAAGCAATACTTTTACCTATTGAGCTCAGAATTTTGCAGTTTTTTTATACAATACTACGTCTGGCTAGGGTTATCTATTTTACGCGAATTCTGGAATTACACGAGAAAGGATCCAAAACACCAATAGTTGTGGGACGACTCCTTTACCCGCAAAAGAATAGCAGTAGAAGTTAATAACGACTGACCTGAGTAGAGATCCCTTTTCGTCCCGGTCGTCTATAGCAGTGATCCGCAACCCCGGTCGCGGGGACGGCGCAGTCCGTGGATCCAGTGGTGCCGGGCCGCCTAAAACTGATAAACTATTGCCATTTTATTTGAGTAGTGCATTTCTCTCGGATTTGTATTTTTAACTTTTTCACGAAATCACTTTATATTCCACTTTAAACCCCTTTTATTCATTTTTGGTGTAACTATAATTTATTCTGAAGGCATATTTAAATGCACAACTAAATTAAAATTGAAAAACCAAAACAATCTAAAATATAAACAATCAACGTGTCCCCACCCTCAGCAGATTAAGTAAAGGTATCAAACGTTGACAGGTCGCAGCGATAAATAGGTTGCGGAGCACTGGTCTACAACAGTATTCCCCAACATTTTTTATCACCGCGGACCGGTCAACGTTGGATAATTTTTACCTGGCCTGAAGTAGACGAAAGGGCACCAGCTACCGCCATATCAGCCGTATCAATGATACGGGGCCCCAAGCTTCAGGGGTCCCAACATGTGTAATTAAAATATCTCTAACTATTAAGGAGTTTCAAAAAAGGGCCCCCAAGAAATTTTGATATTGGGCCCACTCAGGACTACCTACGCCAGTGGGAGGATGTTGATTGTTAATCTTTCAGACTGTTTTGATTTAATAATTTTAATTTAATTGTATTTATATAAATCGTGACATCAGAATAAAATATAGCTACATCAAAAAATGAATATAAAGTGATTTTCACAAAAAGTAGCCCAAACCCAAGAAAAATATATCATAGTAAATAAAATGGAAATAATTTAATGTTTCTTGTGCGGATCAGTAGTATTTGATCCATGGACCGGGGTTATACTGGTCTATAGCGTGCTGAGTGCTCTGCAAACCCGAAGGTGGACACTTCAAATAGCTTTGATCCAGCAGCAGCCTAGATCACCGCGACTATCGTCATCAGTTTGCGCCGAAATGGACATTCGGAAATCGAACATCTGATGACAGCCCAACCTATCAGTTCTGATTGAGTAAACACTCCATGGAGAGTCTAAATAAAAATTCCCAGCAGCTACGACTACCTATCTAAATATGCCGCAGTAAATAAAATGGAAATAATTTAATGTTTCTTGTGCCGACCAGTGGTATTTGATCCACGGACCGGGGGGTGGAGACCACTGGTCTAATGCATGCATGGAGGGGTCTGCATGCATGGAGTGGTCTCTGGACCTGAAAATGAGCAGTTCAAATCATCTACCTTCCAATGCAGAGACACGTCAGCAATAACAGCTTGTAGCTGAAGTGGCGAATATTAACCTCTAGAGATTGTACAATGGCAGAAGTATACTATTGCCCGAATGAATAATTTTGCAAGTGGTTGTGGCAAAAGTATTTTAAAATATTCAGGATCGGGTATTTTACGCCAGGGCATCTTTGGAATCTTGCATCTCGTTTAAATCTTAGAAATTAAAGCTATACATAAAAGATATAAACATTCTTTATGTTGTTGCTGTTGCTGTTCACTGGCGTAGCTAACTCTGAGAGGGGCCAGTTTCAAAATTTCCTCATTGCCCTTTTTTAGATAGGGGAACCCTGTTAGTGGGTATGATTTACTCATATTTGCAGCCTGTAGCTTGGGGGCCCGTATCAATAATACGACTGATACGGCGGCAGCTACGCCCCTGTTGTTGTTTCTAATCCCTAGTTGAGCTATCTAAGATTAGAACAACTCCATCCAGTCCCATATATTACTTCAAAAATCCAGAATTGAAGGGTTTAGAACTTACCTCGTCCAAGTTAAATTAAGCTTTAAATGTGTTCAGGAAGTGCCTACAGGCAGCAAAACATTTCGTACAGATTTTAAAAATTTTAACCCCTGTTTAAAGGTGAGAGATTTTAAGTACCAACTAGCAAATCGAGATATGCTAGTCTGCTGACCTCTATGACCTTCAAAGAGTAGGGTACTAGACATGTTCAGAAAGAACTCTCCAAAGATCTTTTTGCTTTTTCTTACTATTGGAGAACACCTGGCTGAAAGTCTTCATCTTTTCTTTTAACACATTTAAAATGTTTATGTCAATTGTGTAATACATTTCTTTTTGTTGAAGATTTTGGTCATTGAATTAAGTTTGACATTATGAATGACTTCTAGTAACTCGAGTTGTAGTTAGAAATTATTTTCCTCTCTTTTTTTAAAAACAATTTCTGTTTTTATTGAAACAAAAACGAATTTTAGAATAGTCTGATGCTAAGTTACTGAGAAAAACCGGGCTGTAATTTCGCACACAATAAAGCCATTCACACTAATAAGAAAAGTGTTGGGTGTAAGAACCAAGTGGGTTGATTTGCAGACAACAGAATGCACCCCCTCTAGATGAAACATTTAAATGCATTTTGAAGAAGGCGGTTTCACAGTTTATTCAGAGTTGTACTGCATTGGTGAAAATTCTGCAAATGTTGCCAGTTGCAGAAAAACGTATGCTAATTTTTCTTTTCAAAGCATATAGGTGTGTTGTCTTAAACTGATGTCTAAAAAGATATCATAAACGCAAAGAATATATGATTTAAAAATAGCTAGAGAAATTGATTTTTTTTGTTGACTTTTACGATGATTTTACATCATAAATTTCTAAAGGTCATAAAAATAGGACAGAGAGAACACCAGACTGAATTTTGACTGTTCAATTTGAAGTTCAATGATAAGTTCATTTGATTTGATTCGAAGTTCCATTTGTTTGAAACAACATTAAAAGTCTGTAAGTGTGCGCACCTCTCCCCTCCCAAAAGGAAGGATGTTTAATTATACAAAATTTAGTATACAAAAATGTAGATTTACAAAAACATCATTTGTTTTTCTTATAATAGTTCATTATTTGTTTCTTGCAAATATACCACGCAAAGAATGGGTTATTTATTAACATCGCCGGCTTCCACACGATGCCAATATGAAGAGAGTTTAGGCATAAACAGATTGAACGGGCCTCAGCAAAGATAATAATCAAAACTACTAAAATATTACGCCACAAAAGTCTTCGTACACTTAACGAAATCACAACAGCTTTAAATATTTGCGCTGCTGTAATTTAGTGCTTAGTAGGATATGTTTTTTGTGCCACAACCTTTTAAGCAACTTGAAGGTATAGATTTAAATCGGTTTCTTTGGCAATTTCTGCATCGATTTTCCTCCATTCTTGCCGATTACTGTTTTACTTCGCTTTTTGTGTTTATTTTGTGTGGCTGCTTTTATAAAAACAAAATCTCACCAAATATGTTCTACTGGGCTAAATAAAGTGATTGAGGAGGTGTTTCATAATTGAGGACGATTTATAGAGACACCAGTGGAGTACATTGAGCAGTGCACTTAGCACGTTATTACCCTGTTAGAAAATGAAGTCGTACCATATAAAATTCCGCGCAGATAATTCAAAATTTCTCTTTAAAATATTTAAATAGAGCTCATGATGATTCACAATACCATCCAAAAAGACCAAATTGCCTAATTCTAGGGTGTTACACTTTGCACCAGGCACATTCACTTCAATGCTGGAAGCATGGAGGCGGAGGAGTTCTTCTTCCACATAAATTCATGGGATTAAACTCACTTACTTTTTTTTTGTTTGAATCTATTTAGGCCCATCGGAACCAAAATGTTGAATTATCTACCATTGATAATTTTGTAGCCAATTTGGTTTCGCGAAACTTAATCCCAAAATCTGGTTGGATAAATGAGCATGGAGGTGGAGGTATTAAGCGTAGGGGAGTTAATCGGCCGCAGGGCCAGGTAATTTGGTATTTTCCGATGATGTGTAAATCATGATCACTCTGTTAGAAGCCTATTTTGCAAAGAAAGGTAGAAGTACAGGTGAGAGGCGGATATGAACGACACCATTGCAAGCAGGGTATTGAGCGCCCGGCACACTGCTTGCTCGGTATGATATGAAACACAACACTTTATTTATCCAGAAACAGGAAACATATCTGTGAATTTTGATAATAAAACGCGACAAACAACATCGAGAAATAAAACAACAATCCTGAAAGAATAATCGTACGAAAGCCGCTCGGTAAATCTATGCCAAGATAGCAAGTGATTTGTAGGCTGCTAAGGCTGTCACCCAGGGTGCTGGGGTAAGAGAGGCCTGTATTAAAGCTGGATTGGGCCACATTGAGGTGTGCGAGAACATGACGTGAGCCACAGTGGCACCGTGCAAAAAATAGTTACACTGTTACAAAATTAGTATGTCATTCCATTAGAACAAGTTGCAGATATCATGAAAATTGCAATTACAGTATATTAGTACATTGAGTCGGCTGATAAATTTTAGAGTGTAAAATATTGCAATTGCTTACTGTGTATATAAACAAACCGGAAGCAATCAAATACTTGAGAGAAAGGCCAAGATGTTCGAATATTAATAAAATTATAACTGTGAGGAATATTGATGAAAAAAGTTATATGTCAATAGAAATTATTTTTCAGAAGATAAGCTAAAATCAGTTAAAATTAAATGCTACTTTCTAAAGAGTTTGTATTTGAATTTACGTACAACAACAGAACAAAAAGAAAGAATGAAAAAGAAAGAAAGAAAGAAAAAATATAAATTCCGATCCCTGGTGCAAACGATTTTTCAACGATTTCATTTAGCGAACCGAGTTTTCTCTTCATTTGTTTACAGTATTTGGCAAATTTAAATCAAACTTTTAATTTTCGCAACTACTATGATAAACCTGCTCAATCTTAACACAGCTGTTTATTATTAAATTTATGTTTTCTCAATTTAAAATAGCCGATGCAGATAAGATTAAACCTGTTGACGCAATGTTCCTCAAAAAACTGTCTTTCTTGTTCACCTTGAAAAATTATAATCTTGATTAATGAGAAGATGTTGTGAAGGAATCGACAAGCACACACAAAAAAAATATATCTATATATAATCTGGATGCAGAAAATCCCCTTAATTTATAAAATAATTAATTTCCAGAATATTTCAATTAGTTTTAGAATTTCCGTCGTTATTTTGAAAACTCTATAGTGAATTTTTGTTAAAAATCGTCTGACATAAAATCATTTGAAATGTGTTGAAAAGTGTAATTAACCATTAGATTTATATACATGTATAAATGAATAGAAAATTATCTCAGTTAATTTTGTTTTAATCAAAGTTTCGGAGATATTTTGAAAACGTTTAAAATATTTTCCAGATATAGTTATTTCAATTTCCAGAAAATTTTAATAAAATTGTCCATATTGAGAAAACTTGAAGATAACTACAGACTCAAACAAATTTCAAAGATACTTTTCGTTTTAAAAGTATTCAAAATATTTTAAGTATTTCGCGTTAGCATTTGTAATAAATTATATATTTTTTCTAAATTTACAATTGACGAGAGAGAGAATCATTTAAAGTAATTATAAGATGATCTTTCGTTTGTTTTCCGAAATGTTTACCCGCTAACTTCTTTAAACCAACCGAAAATGTAACTGAACTGCTCAAAAGATTGTTGGAAGCAGTGGAAGAAATAAATTCAGCTAAATTTACCGACTTATCAAGTGATTACTTATAAAAATGTAAGAGCCGCCTTCTTTGGCAGAGATTAACAGCTTGGCGAACATTTCATTCGTTGAAATATTAAAAATATTTTACGTTTTACTTTTAAATTGATTGCTTAGTTTCAGTTACACACTTAAGATTGAGTTTTATGGAACGAAATCATTTTAGAATTTTAACTAAATTGGCCAAGTTTTGAGAAACTTGCCTGAGGTTATGTATATAATAGCTTTCTTTTTATGGAGAGTCAAAGTTAGATGACATCTTTTTCTCAGGCTACATCACACAAACTACGTTGTTTTGAGCTAAACCAGCAAATATTTTTGCCCGACTTGTAACTGAGTAACAGCACGGCTGTGTATGATGACGTGGGTGAGTCATTGTAAAGTTTTGTAAGAAATTTGCTCCACATTACCTAATGACGTAATGCAGAACACTTACGTACAGTTTCAAAAATATACTAGTCATCCTTTAGGTATCCGACTACGTTCGGAACCGTGTGATTTTAAAAAGTGCATAAGTGGATAATTGTCATGAAGTATTTGAGTGTCCTTAGATTAGAATGCACGTATAAAATTGTTTTAGGACACTTTGACAAAGAAATTATTTAAATACGTTATTTAGGCAAAAATTAACTTAGAATAATCTTTTTTTCAAAATGTTCTCCTTTTTGTACCAAAATGCTTCTATTATTTTAATATTTTGCCTGTATAAACAAGATCTCTTTGAGGGCTCAACTTCGATTTTGAAAAATTCACATTATCTTCAGAGTTATCACCCATTGAAATAATTATTGGCGTTTTTTTCTTAAAATTGCTCCCCCTCTGTTGTCGTAAAATATGTATAAACCCACTTCTAAGTTATATATTTCAAAAATTCTAGTTGAGCCTCTGTAGAGAGGTCTGAGCTATATACAGGCAAAACATTATTATAATAGAAGCATTTTTCAGAAAGGAGAACATTTTGAAAAAGATTATTCTAAGTTAATTTTTGCTTGAAATATTTAAATATATTTTGTAAAATGTCTTTCAAAATAATTTTATACATAATATTCTAATCTAAGTGATATTAAATATCGCGAAGTATCCATTTATATTTTATAAAATCATGGTTCAGGCATGATCAGGCTTCTATAAACAAACTATGGATTTTTAAAATTTTTCTCCAGAACTGATATGACCCTTTCATCCCGTGCTCGTTTGACGTTGAGTTTCAGGACACTGCAAAATTTTTAAATTGTTTTATATCTTTTATCAAAATATTATTTTTAAATGTTATGAAATCTAATGTGTGTGTCTTTACACAAACCTTAATCTATTTTTGTTTTGTTTTTGTATTATATAAATTTAAAATGTTTTGCTGTCTGTTTTGTATTCAAAGGTAAAAAGAATTTGTGCGTACAGGGCTTATCACTCAAGTAAAAATGATTGAACAAGAGAGTGAAGTGTAATATTTCATGATAATCTACAATAAAAAAATCTCGTTCAGTATGCCTTCAGCACGCACTTTATTTTTCCAGACTCTAGTGCTAGCTGAACTATTTCATTAAATTCCTGATTTTTTCTTCCGAAAAGACTTGATTCTTATTCGAATGTAGCCGTCAACAATGTTCTTTTCAGAATTTTCCTAAAATATTTATCAAGGGCAGGTTGGGGTTATTGTTCTTGGTTAAAGAAAGGAAAGAAACAGAACCATTGCCAACAGAAATGTAAGGAATACTCCCAAAACAGAACATCCCTGTAGTTGCGTTGCTTTAATAACCATTCTAATGGGAGCCAGTTTTTGTTTCTTAATAAAGGAATAGATAATCACAGCTTTGCTAAATGTAAATAAAAAGCGAATGCGCTTAGTGTGCAGATTAAATTAGAAGCTAATAATACAAAAATGGAAGGTCGAAAACATATTTTTTCCAGTTGAAAAAATTTTTCTTCTGAAATATTCTCGAATAAATAGGTAAAAAGTATATAGCGGCATTTAGAAGTAAATTTTTCTTGAAATCATTGCACAAATTTACAAAAGTACTGCTGATCATAAATTTTGTGTACAATACTCACACTTACTCAGAATTTATTTTTGGATGTCTTGGTATTTTGCAGGGGATATAAGGCAAATGCAATATGAAACCAATTAATATTTAATGAACTCAATAATCGCTTCTCTGTTAGTTAATTTAAAGAAATGGTTTTGTTCATTTTATTTTCTTGTTAAAACAATGCCGTTTATTGGATTGTTTCATCGGATAATTCAGTAAACCATGTATAGCTTGATCGTGAACAGTGTATCATTACGGCAAAACAATGCGCGTCAAAGAATTTTGAAATATCAAAATATAGAGAGTCAGGCAAATGCGGCTCACACGCGGCTACTGGTATTTGAAATGGTGGAAGCTTTTAAAGCTCCTTCGGACTTAATCATTATATCAATGAGAGTCCAGCATTCCTTTTCACTCCAACTTTGTGTCTGCGTGTGGAAGAATTCTCTCCCCTCTTCACACTCAAAGTGTTGACAGAAAGAGTTGACTGACATAGAGATTGCTGCGTGTGAAAAGAAAAAAAACACCGGCCTTACACTTCAGTGAGGTTGCAATACCATGAGGAATGCGTATTATTACAAATTAACAGAAAAACATTTTCAAATCCTTAGATTTCAATTCTGTAGAGCCCTACAATTATAATTAGTAAAACTCATTTTGTAGCAAGTGCAATTTTTAAATAGTGTAATATCCATTTAGGAACTGTTTTCATTCATTTCAAAGCAAATTCTTTGGTAAATTTAATTGTACTTTTTGAAAAAATGATATAAAAAATCGTTTCATCATAAAAAGTGAAAATAAAGATGAAAATTTAATTATCGTTTGAAAAGAAAATAAAATTATTTTTCTTATAAAAATAAAATGGTTCTTCTAGATGAAACAAAATAAACTATGTTTTTATTTGTAGGGAGTGAATTGAAAGAAATTTGAAACAAGTAGACTGCACCTCAATTAAAGAAAGATAATATGATTTTTGTTGTTGTTAATGATACAAAAGAACAAAAATGGCAAAATAGAAATGAATCATATTTAGAAAATATTCGCATGATAATGATTCTAAAACATATACAAATCAAGTTTGGGGTTTGCAATAATTGTGCAGGAAGGTTGTCTTGAATAATTATGTTGATTTTAATTTTTTTTTTTTTGATTTTATACTTGAAAGATATGAAGTGTTCAAATCTAAAAAAATTAAGATTGATACACATGAATTACATTGAGCAACTTATAATGAAAACGTGAAATTAATAGCAAAGATTAATAAAACTTTATTTAATGATACTTTAGAAAATAGTTGAGAAAGAATAAAAATCGCTTTAATTTAATTATAAGAAAAAGTAAAATTAAATCTTAATTTAAAAATAATAATAACAGTCAGAAATAAAACGGAAAACTCTCTCTTAATATATTTTTCAAAGTTGAAAAAAATCTTAATTACTTACAAAAGTAATATTTCTTGTGAGAGTTTTCCTTGCAACATCTTTGTTTTGTATTTAAGATTAAGCTTAATCAAAATCTGACATTCTTTCAAGTTTTTAAACCTATCACACATATGAAAAAAAGAAACTGAAAAGCAAAACACTCATTTTTTTATTTTTAAAAGTTCAGAAAAATAATTAAATTATATTTTTCAAATTGCCTCTCAGCTTTAAATAGTGGTATTTTAACCATATAGAATCAATTTTTATATAAAATGTTTTAACATATATTTACCATTTTCAAATGATTCTGGCACATTCAAATTCAAATGTTTTAATTCACTTCACTTCATTATTATATATTATTTTCTCCTTTTTCTTCCTGTTTTTTTTTCATAAATTTAGTAATAGTTCAAGATTTTTTTTCCGTTTTCAAAACTATTACTAAGAAAATTGTTTTAAATTTCCAAACGTATGTTGTATTTTTTAAAGCAATTTCCTACGCATAATTATATTATTCCATTATTTATATTAAAATAATAAATAAGCATATATTTTTAAATTGCATCAATATGTTTAGATAATTTCTCTAAGATTCAAATCCTACATTTAAACATTTTTTTTTGCAAAAGATAGTAGAGGATTTTAAATATGTATCGTTTTAAATCAAAAAATCAGATAGAAAATTCAGCTATCCAGTATCCCTATTTTAATAGAGTTTTAATTTTACTGACCAGTTTGAACGGACTGACTGTTCTAGCATTTTATTGTTTTTAGCATTTATAAATATACAATGAAATTTAAATTTACTAAGGAAATCATATTATCTAAAATTTCTATTTTTATATCATGTTGCTTTTCAAGGGAAAAAACTTTTCCCAATGTGGCTGCGGTTTGAGGTATTTTTACCTGCAGACTTAGTACATTCCCAGGGTATGTTTTAGTGCGATACGCATGGTGACTACCAATTGCCGCAAATGTTGCGGATCCCAGTTGTTTTCCCCAGAAGAAGGCATCTAAGCTTTGACGATATGCGAACTTGTTCTAGGAATTTAATTTTGAGCACCCAAGCCAAACAGGCACTCAGGGATCTTTTTACATGACGCATAATCATACGATGGATGTCGATTTTCTGCATCATGAAAATCCACCGACTTGAGAGCCGGGTCAAACCCGCAAGCTTGGGCGTGCAAGGCCAGAAGACAAACCAACTACACTAATTATTAAATTACGATTTTTTCTGTTTTGTAACAGCTTACGTTTTCTTATGCACTAGACTAGTCGTTAACCGCTTACTTCGTTGGGCATCTCATTGTGTTGTCTGACACCTGCAGGGTGTCTCAAAAATGGGCTTCAACACTGCTGATTCCTCGTTAGGAGTGCATAAAATTTTCGAAGAACTGTACATGTACGATCGATAGTTAACGTGAAAATTAAAAACAAAATATTCCAGATCATGGAAAATCACCGTATTGGACAAGCAACAGCAGCATTTGTAAATATTTAAAAGGCCGTTGTTCAAACTGTCCGCCGTGTATATTGTGGCAGGATTGACCACACTGTAGAGATGGATGAGAGCACACGTTGCAGCAGCGCGGGTGTCCATCGGGTACAAGCTGTACGAAGGACTGCAGTGCCCAAGGATACATCAAAAGTATCTTTGATTCTATGCCGGAGGTGGTGGCCTAACCAGCAATGGTGGCTACAGTAACTACTGATTTTGTCATCATCCACACGTCACAAGGGGCAGTAATTTTAATCATTTGATCTTTGTACAACATGCTATCTGCCAAATAAATTTCTCTGTGATATCTCTGGTCCTCCCTTGGTGTTGCATTTTTGTGTGGACGGCAGTGTATATGCAAATCAAAACATCCCAATAGAGTGAATGAGAGAATTTTACGATTTAGTCAAAATTTTTGATTCACTCCTGATTTTGAAGAGTTTTGTGACCTTTTTTTTTTTTTTTCTTCTTCTTTTTCTTTTACAATAAAATTCCATCAAAACAGCCCCCAGAGTAAAAGATTAAAATTATTTGGTCATAGATGATGAAAATAAGACGTTTTCTCTGCATTACGTTTTCCCAAGAGTTGAGTACTATTTTTAAAAGTATAGAAAAACCGACCTCTCACTTTAAAAAGTTCCAAAAGTTCCTGGATTATACACTGAAATAAAAGGTAGGTTGGATGAATATACGATCATGAATTGTACAATTTTAACGATTATATGCATCATTATGGCATCTGATTGATGCTGAAATTACCCAGCATTTTAATTTCACTAACGGCCAGCTGAGCATAGATTTGAATGTGAATTGTTGGGTAACCATTATTCTTTATGAAGGAAGTAAAGCCTGTCATAAAAATCTCTTTACAGGCATATGACCCCTACAGGGCGGGTAAAAAGGAAATTTAATATCAATTTAAAAAGCAAATTTTGCTTGTAGAAAACTAATACTTAAAGTATATATATGTCGCAGGAAAATATTAAGAAAAATTAGGAATTTCATCAAATCCGTAAGGAGATGATCAATTGGCGGTAGTTGTTAAAATGACTTTTCTTGAAGGTGTTTCTAAAAGTAGAGGTTTTGAACAAATCCTTGACATGTTTCCGTGAAATGATGAAATAATATTGTCAAAGAGGTAAAGTGTTTATTTAACAAATGAGTGCATTATTAAACGTAGAAGTAAGTAATACAACACAATAGTCAATGAAATACAATTATTTGTTCGAAACTAATTAACAAATAATTGAAAAAGAAAAAGTGGAAGCTGGGATTTTTGATGTGTAACTTATCTTTTCTCTCCGGTTGCTTACGCACTAAAAATATCAATCCTATGTTAATCTATGGTGCCATTTTAAAAGATATGAAGTTGATATTTAGGGGATCGATAGTACTACCTGTATGGTTGGGAAGTACCAGGACTCGACCCCAGGTGTCTCTCCTGCCCGGACGGCATTTTGCCAATGCAAATCCTGACTAGTTCATTTCATCCTTTCACTGGAAACAGTTCAGGGTTTGATAAATCACTTACTTTTCATCATGGAAATGACCTTGAAGAGAGGCGTTATTTTAGCATCTCCGTCGGGTAAGTCTATCCTCGGGAATTCATGAGATTTAATCATTTCCTGTGACATATATATGCGCCATGGTACGAAAAATTTAATTTATTATTAGTTATCAATAGTTAATTTTTACTGTTTTCGAAAAAATCGACAAAATCAAAAGAATATCTTGGTCATATTGGAGCATGATACAAGGATAGTGGACTTCTGATCCTGGACTCCCCCACACACATCTCCTCCCTTGAAAAAATCCTGTGTGAGCGCTAATTTCCAAAGCAATATTGTGTGAAGAGAAAAGCTGTTAATAATTAAATTTATCAAATGTAATTAAGTTTTTTTTTTTGTCACAACAAAACAAAACAAAAATGAATTCAAAAAACCTAGAACATTTTTAAAAATAGAAATAAAGGGATTTTTGTTTTGTTTTCTTTTTACCCTTCCACATATTTACGAATATGATATTTATTTATAGATAATGCCTTGCAAAGTATCCCATACATAGATATTACAAGTAATAAAAATTGGATCCGAAAATATATTTTTTTCAAAATTTCAAAAACTTACCTATGCGGAAAAGATGGTCTCACCAATTTATACAGAAAAGGAAAAATTGAATAAAAATTTATTTATAGTTTGTACTTACAGGGAGATAGAAGTTTAAGCAAGAAGCGCACAAAAAAAATTTCTGCAAAGGGAGAGGGAGGGTCCAGGGTCGAGTTGTTTGGGTATCTCTCATGCTCAATACGCCGCCCAATATAGCTACTTTTATTTTGTCCTGATTTTCGGAAAAAACAATACAAAATAATTGTTGAATAAATAACTGGCATTAATTAATAAAATTAATTATTAATAACAAATACATAATTAAATTTTACGTAATATATATACATAGGATTACTATAACCAATCGAAAAAATCAGAGGCTATTGGGAGGCTGGACCCTAGGAGTCCCCTCCCCTTTATTGATACATACTGAAGTTAAAAAGTATTCGGTTTTAATGGTAAAAAAAGTCTGAAGCAGATTTGTTAAGAAACAGGTATTTTGAAGTGATATTTTTTAATGGGGCCCCAAAACCTGACTTTTGCAGGAATGGGGGGGAGTTAATGTTATCCGTTACGCCACTGTCAAGATGCGCACATTTTCAACAGACACAGAACCCCACTAAGCTACGTTAGTGCAACGTACATTGTACTATTCACTCTATTTTGAGTACTGACTTATCAATAATTATGACTTTTGGTTATTTATACCATAGAAAAATTATTTTTTGAATTCTTCGTCTAACCAAGTATTTTCCATTTTCAATTAAACCCTTTGTGGAAATATTAAATTTTGAAATTATTTTCCTCCAAATCTCCATACTATAGAACATCTTTTCTGCATAGGTAGGTTCCGATTAATCAGTGCCGATTTAAGTTTATTTCGGGCCCTGTTCGCAGAAGATCTACAGGGTCCCTTGGCACCAGAGGATCGAAATTTATAACTAGAAAATCTGATTAAGCGCAGCTTATCCGGGCCTCGGGAGCCATATGGATAAACCAGCACTGAGATTAATAATAATTTTTTCTCCCCATAGAACCGCGATCGACCCGAATATGTAATGCATAAATTCTCATTCATAAATTAATTCCATTAAGCTGAAAGTTTTTACCTGATTCTTCCGAAACGATAGAACAAATTAAAGCACATTTAAATGCTTAAGTATATCATTATTTTGCTTTTAACAAAGGAAAATTTTATTTTTATTTTGTTTATCTTCGCTAATGCACACACAATTTGGTCTTGTAGAAAATCGTATGCATCTAAAACGATTTCGTTCATCGAATATAAATATCGACGACAAGTCTAAATATAACAATAATTCGTTCCGGAAATCAGCTTTCTACCTTCTGCTCGGCATCCGAGGCGAACAAGTGTCAAAATCCTCGCCAAGATCCATTAGGTTGGCGTATTTTTTTCCCCTGCGGCAACCCTATCAGTGTCACGTGACAAATTAAGCGCTCCGGCGGCCCCGATAAGACATTCTTAAGCAGCACGATGGGCAATCCATGATAACTCAAAACGGTATTTTTTTTTTTCATACTAACCCCCTCCTAGAAATGCAGTCTCGTTCGCGAACCACTTTGTTAGACTTGTTGGCTGCGAGATTTTTGAGCAGTATTAACTGAAAAGAATCTTTTTTTTTCCACTTCTTTTGCATCAGAGGCCGAATTTTCAACAGGACGTGCTCGTCAGAAAAGGTCCCGCTCTCCCTATCAGAGGTGAGAAAAGATGCAGGCGATAATGTGAGAAATGGAATATTGTTTATATGGCGGCGTTCTTTTGAAAGTGATCGGTCGGGATGAAGGGTTAAGAAAAATGAATTTAGTAATAATAATAAAAGGAAAACAAAAATTTCGCCTTGACAGGCACGATCCTAATTTCTGTAACAGTTTTTTTTTTCGAAACGTAGTGTGATGTTTTTCATGTTTGTGCATTGTAAAATCAGACTTGTTTATGGATTGTTGATTGAAAAATTTTAACATCAGGAAGTAAGGCTTTTAATTGAAGTTCCACGCGGCTTGTTTTTGTCATTTACAATATCTTGAAATTGACTGAAATAAGCTATTTCATACCTAAAAGATATTTCTCCCTACTTACGTGTTACAACTTATTTCCTTGTATTACTTAAAATAGCGATATTTCAGCTAAAAATATGCCTTGAGTTTTCACACCATTTCTATCCGAATAAATAAAAAAATTATTTCACACACAATACTTTTTTAAAAAAAATTATATTTTTATGTAAAATATGATAATTGTTTTATTGCGATTCCAAACATCGCGTTATTCATTAATTTCTACGTATTTATTTATTAAATTAATTTATCTATTCATTTGTATAGTTGCCAAAAATTGATTATGTAATTCTTGTAGGCTCAGTAATTTAGAGCTTAAACTTCAATATTAAATTAATAGTGTTGAGTAATTTCTAAAAATAATTTTTTTGTAATCTTCGTCAATTTTATTTTCATATTTTATTTCTGACCAAGAAGTTTTACATATATATAGTCTTACTTTCAAATTTTATTAAACTATTCTTGGAAGTTTTCTGAATTATAAGGTCCCTTATGTTAAATGAGTGTCTCGCAACCTTCGCGACGATAGAAAAAATTTCGTTTCAACATTTTTTCGAAATATTTTGCACCAAACGATATTCTTTTTTACGAAGATAGCAAAAAATTTTTAAGAATGGAATATTAAAAAGATACTGATATATATACACATTATTGAATAGAGTTATACGAAAAACAAGTGAATATTAACACTCTAAAATTTTCGGATATTTTGATTTCTCTCTGTCATAAATTTCCTAAATTCAATTTTCTTCTAATTTTTCTGGAAATACTTAATTTCCAGAAAAGGGTTTTTCGTAAAAATTCTGGAATTTATTATTAGATTCGATTGAAGTTTAGAACATCAACTATTTATTTTTCAATTCCTTCTTTTAGAGACAATTTTTTTTTTATTATTGTTCTGTGGATTCTTTTTATTTTATAACAAATCCCCATTTATTATCGAAGTTGCTGATGCAAATATGCGTAGAGCTGTAAGAAACTATAATTTCTGTCTTGTTAACTTACAGTATTTTCAGGAGAAATAATCAAAAAGGGGTGGGGGACTCACATTTTAACTTGTATTATTTTTCTTGAGGAGGATTTTTGTCCAATCACCGTTATAATTGTTAAGCTGATTTAACTTTGAATGCATTAATTTTTAGACAAGGTAATTTTCTTTTTTTAGGAATTATTTATTTGTAGTTTGAATAATGTTAATGCTTTTTTTTTTAATTCAGCTGTTACATTAGCCACACTTTTTTTCCAAACTACTAGCACTTTTTTTGCTACTGAAAATCGGGTGTGGCTTAGGATCGAAGGCAAAAAAAATTCGTCGGATTGAGAAAATAAAACATGATGCAGACGGTGGAACAATTACAAGTTCATGTGTATATTTAAAAGTATTTAATACTGGTAAAATAAATTTCATTTTAATTTTTTTTAAATTTCGATGAATCATCTTACACTTCTTATTTATTTTAACAAAAAATGTGTTGAGAACTTGGGAGTGCTGCTTAGTATCGATGGCGACTTAGATTCGAATAAATACGATATTTGTCCTAAGTAATACTTTTACCTATCGAGCTCAGAATTTTGTAAAGTTTTTTTATACAATACTACGTCTGGCTAGAGTTATCTATTTTACACGAATTCTGGAATTACACGAGAAAAGATCCAAAACACCAATAGTTGTATGACGACTCCTTTACCCGCAAAAGAATAGCAATAGAAGTTAATAACGACTGACCTGAGTAGAGATCCCTTTTCGTCCCGGTCGTCTATAGCAGTGATCCGCAACCCCGGTCGCGGGGACGGCGCAGTCCGTGGATCCAGTGGTGCCGGGCCGCCTAAAACTGATAAACTATTGCCATTTTATTTGAGTAGTGCATTTCTCTCGGATTTGTATTTTTAACTTTTTCACGAAATCACTTTATATTCACTTTAAGCCCCTTTTATTCATTTTTGGTGTAAGCTTATAATTTATTCTGAAGGCATATTTAAATGCACAACTAAATTTAAATTGAAAAACCAAAACAATCTAGAAATATAAACAATCAGCGTGTCCCCACCCTCAGCAGATTAAGTAAAGGTATCAAACGTTGACAGGTCGCAGCGATAAATAGGTTGCGGAGCACTGGTCTACAACAGTATTCCCCAACATTTTTTATCACCGCGGACCGGTCAACGTTGGATAATTTTTACCTGGCCTGAAGTAGACGAAAGGGCACCAGCTACCGCCATATCAGCCGTATCAATGATACGGGGCCCCCAACTTCAGGGGTCCCCAACATGTGTAATTAAAATATCTAACTATTAAGGAGTTTCAAAAGGGCCCCAGAAATTTTTTGATATTGGGCCCACTCAGGACTACCTACGCCAGTGGGAGGATGTTGATTGTTGGCTCCTTTCAGACTGTTTTGATTTAATAATTTTAATTTAATTGTATTTATATAAATCGTGACATCAGAATAAAATATAGCTACATCAAAAAATGAATATAAAGTGATTTTCACAAAAAGTAGCCCAAACCCAAGAAAAATATATCATAGTAAATAAAATGGAAATAATTTAATGTTTCTTGTGCGGATCAGTAGTATTTGATCCATGGACCGGGGGTTGGAGACCACTGGTCTATAGCGTGCACGGAGTGCTCTGCAAACCCGAAAGTGGACACTTCAAATAACTTTGATCCAGCAGCAGCCTAGATCACCACTGATGACCCATCGTCATCAGTTTGCGCCGAAATGGACATTCGGAAATCGAACATCTGATGACAGCCCAACCTATCAGTTCTGATTGAGTAAACACTCCATGGAGAGTCTAAATAAGAAATTCCCAACAACTCACGACTACCTATCTAAATATGCCGCAGTAAATAAAATGGAAATAATTTAATGTTTCTTGTGCCGACCAGTGGTATTTGATCCACGGACCGGGGGGTGGAGACCACTGGTCTAATGCATGCATGGAGGGGTCTGCATGCATGGAGTGGTCTCTGGACCTGAAAATGAGCAGTTCAAATCATCTACCTTCCAATAAAGAGACACGTCAGCAATTACAGCTTGTAGCTGAAGTGGCGAATATTAGCCTCTAGAGATTGTACAATGACAGAAGTATACTATTGCCCGAATGAATAATTTTGCAAGTGGTTGTGGCAAAAGTATTTTAAAATATTCAGGATCGGGTATTTTACGCCAGGGCATCTTTGGAATCTTGCATCTCGTTTAAATCTTAGAAATTAAAGCTATACATAAAAGATATAAACATTCTTTATGTTGTTGCTGTTGCTGTTCACTGGCGTAGCTAACTCTGAGAGGGGCCAGTTTCAAAATTTCCTCATTGCCCTTTTTTAGATAGGGGAACCCCTGTTAGTGGAATTGTAGTTACTCATGTTGCAGCCCCTGTAGCTTGGGGGGCCCGTATCAATAATACGACTGATACGGCGGCAGCTACGCCCCTGTTGTTGTTTCTAATCCCTAGTTGAGCTATCTAAGATTAGAACAACTCCATCAGTCCATATATTACTTCCAAAAAAATCCAAGAATTGAAGAGGTTTTAAGAACACCTCGTCCAAGTTAAAATTTAAGCTTTTAAAATGTGTTCAGGAGATGCCTGAGCAGCAAAACATTTCGTACAGATTTTAAAAATTTTAACCCCTGTTTAAAGGTGAGAGATTTTAAGTACCAACTAGCAAATCGAGATATGCTAGTCTGCTGACCTCTATGACCTTCAAAGAGTAGGGTACTAGACATGTTCAGAAAGAACTCTCCAAAGATCTTTTTGCCTTTTTCTTACTATTGGAGAACACCTGGCTGAAAGTCTTCATCTTTTCTTTTAACACATTTAAAATGTTTATGTCAATTGTGTAATACATTTCTTTTTGTTGAAGATTTTGGTCATTGAATTAAGTTTGACATTATGAATGACTTCTAGTAACTCGAGTTGTAGTTAGAAATTCTTCTTTCCTCCTTTTTAAAAACAATTTCTGTTTTTTATGAAACAAAAACGAATTTTAGAATAGTCTGATGCTAAGTTACTGAGAAAAACCGGGCTGTAATTTCGCACACAATAAAGCCATTCACACTAATGAAAATTATTGGGTGTAAGAACCAAGAGTGGGTTGATTTGCAGACAACCAGAATGCACCCCCTCTAGATGAAACATTTAAATGCATTTTTGAAGAAGGCGGTTTCACAGTTTATTCAAAGAGTTGTACTGCATTGTTGAAAATTCTGCAAATGTTGCCAGTTGCAGAAAAACGTATGCTAATTTTTCTTTTCAAAGCTGTATAGGTGTGTTGTCTTAAATTGATGTCTAAGAAGATATCATAAACGCAAAGAATATATGATTTAAAAATAGCTAGAAATTGATTTTTTTTGTTGACTTTTACGACGATTTTACATCTTTTTCATAAATTTCTAAAGGTCATAAAAATAGGACAGAGAGAACACCAGACTGAATTTTGACTGTTCAATTTGAAGTTCAATGATAAGTTCATTTGATTTGATTTGAAGTTCAATTTGTTTGAAACAACATTAAAAAGTCTGCAAAGTGTGCAAACACTCTTCCCCCCTCCCCCAAAAGGAAGGATATTTAATTATACAAAGAATTAAAAGAGTATACAAAAATGTAGATTCACTTACAGAACATCATTTGTTTTCTTATAATAGTTCATTATTTGTTTTCTTATAAAATATACGCAAGAATGGGTTATTTATTAACGTATCGCCAAACTTCCACACGATGCCAATATGAAGAGTTTGAGCCTCGACAGATTGAACGGGCCTCAGCTGTTTTACAAGGCAGGTCTTCAGGGGTCTGAATTCTAAGCCCCGACTCAACAGCGCGGCCACGAGTTCGTTACTTCATAGTAGGGAACTGTAGGTCAATATAAAAGTGACGGCAAATTTTTGTAATACTTTTATTGAGGCTTGCATTTCTGTTTAAACATATTTCACTATTTACTTCATGGATATTCGCTGTGGCCGCGATAGCCTACAAGGTAATTGGCTCATGGCCGGCGTGTCATAAGTTAGAGCCTAGTACCGCTGAAAACCCGCCGTGCAGAGGGGCCGACGTACATGGTGTTTATAATTAAAGTTAAAATTTCAAAACGCTATAAAAAAATCACTGATCAGAATAACGTCAAATTTGAACGGAATATTATTGTAGAAAGGGGAAAGAGTATGGCTCACATGAAAAAAGTAAATCAAAATTTTAGCAACGGATGGCGCTGTAAGCATCATAATTTAAAAGGGTTCGATTAGAAATGACAATGAATCGTAAAACAATATCTAAGATGTAAGTTACCCGTTAAACCAAGTGTGCATGATTGTTCAGGTGTGATACTGTTAGTTACATAGGCCCATCCACCAAGGCAAGGTCATATCAGATCGGATGGGAAAAATCGGTTTTTAATTGTCCCGAGGCCAAAAACCGCCTAAAAAGTGTCCATCAAGTCGGTTTTTAAATTTCGTGAGACTGGAATAAAACATGTTCAGTATTATGTCCAACGTTGTCTACAAGAAGTTTAAATCGGAGAACAGCAAGTTCCACAACTGATCGAAGTGTCTCCGGGATCACGTTCAGAATGTGTTGCGCAATGCGTGTCTTCCACTCAGCTAAGTGTGCAATCGGAGCATTGAACTCAACATCCTTCAAATAGCCCCACAGCCAGAAGTCACATGGATCGAGATCAGGTGATTGGAACGGCCAGGCTTTTGGGAAATGGCAGCTGATAACGCTAGCATTTCCAAAATGTCCCTTCAGCAGCTGCTTCACTGGATTTGCAATGTGTGCGGAGGAGCACCATCTTGCATAAAAATTATCCCATCCTCACAGCCTCTCTGTTGAAGATCTGGAATGAAGCGGTTGCGCAAAAGATTCTCATAACGCTGACAAGAGACGGTTAAGGTAACAGAATCAAAAGCACCCGTCTCCTCGAAAAAACATGGCCCTATGATAAATGATGCCGTAAACCCGCACCACACAGTGACTTTTGCAGGATGAAGTGGTACTGGTTGAGTTGCGAGTGGATTCTCCCATATTCCCATTCTGTTGCCCATATTCGGCAATTCTGTGTATTAGCATATCCTGTCGGATGGAAATGGGCTTTGACTGATCACAAAATTTTCCATGGCCATTCATTGTCCACTTCCATACGAGCAAGAAATTCTAAAGCAAAAGTAACTCTTGCTGGCAGGTCAGAAGGATGCTACTCCTGCACATAGCTAATTTCGTATGGATAGCAATGCAGGATGTTTTGAGAATTTTATGCAAGGTGCTCACAGGCTTGTCCAGTGTTCGGGCAACTCCCCGAGCACTGTACGGTTGCAAGCCACCTCCTGCACTGCTGTAGTCACTTCTTCAGCTACCTTCGAATTAACTCTTTTCCTCTCTTTATCACATTGCCCATGAAAAGAACCCGTCTCTTCGAATTTTTGAATAATTTTCTCTAGACCCTGGGCAATCATTGGACGAAAGCCTTTTTTAATACCCTTGAGTGTCCGGAACTTCTTTTGAGCTATTGGTACACAGTCATTATTCTTGTAAAAAAAGCTTTACGAGAAAAGTGCGGTCCTTCAATGAGACAGTCATGGAGAAATTGTCAGACGTGCAATGAGGAAAAATCGTGTTCCCGGCGTTTTTATAGCAATCTGAAATGAGTCGGGCGCAGGATAGATATTTTCATTTACATATTTTGACAATAACAGCGCCATCTGTTGATAAAATTTGGAACTATTTTTTCTTATACACTCTATACGTTTTTCCTCTTCTTTAATAATATTCCGTTCAAATTTGACGTCATTCTGATAAATGGTTCTTTTTTTTTATAGACTTTTGAAACTTTTAATTTTATAACCTGGCGCTTTAAATATATCGAGGCAAGCCTTCCGTTAGTGTGGCAAGGTTTGTAGAGGGAATGTCAACCAAGTGTCGTTCTACTCCAGGGATGGCGAACCTTTATGGATCAACGTGCCATTTTTTACTGTATAAATGTTTAACGAAGTACAGACGTGCCTTCAAATAATTTTGACTTGTGATTATTGGGAAAATAATAAAACTAAACACTAACAACTCAAAACTCTTTATTTACTACGTAAAAATACATTTTGCACCAGTGGCGTAATGAAAAATATTTGCCCCCTCCACCCCCTCCTTGTAAAGTCAGGTTCTGGGCCCCAAGTTGGATTTTACAAAGGTATCAGTCAGGCTTTTGGCCCCCTGGAATCCTGGGGCCCACACAATGCGGGGGTGTACGTTATGCCCTTGTTTTGTACTGTATTGTTGTAAATGTCAGGTGTACGTGTAATTCAAACTAAAGTAACATTAGTATGACTTTTGATATTGAAAATTAAAATGACAAATAACTTATGTTAGGATTGTAAGACAATAACAAACGAGCTCCCTCCGCATCGAGTACCACGACCGATCATTCGCGTTTGTTCGTAATACTTCATAGTGAACTTTGCTATTTTGAACTAAAATGCAAACCTTTTTGATCGATGGCGTGCCCAAAATATTACGTCACGTGCCATCAATGGCACGCGTGCCTTTGGTTCGCCATCCCTGTTCTAGTCATTTCATCGTGGTTCTGGAGTAATTTAAATAGTTGTATAATCTGAGTTTTAAGTAACAAGTTTTTTCTTCGATTCTGTTTATATATATATATATATATTTTTTTATTTTCTGTCTTTGTGAATGTGCGCTAACTGTACATTTGTATTGGAAATATTCTTCTTTGTAAATTGATCAGAATGTACACTGTGCGACATAGCCATCCTGTGATGACCATGTCGTGCCGGTTCCGCGTAAGCTAGAGGTGTGGGATTATCAAAATGATGAGACATAGTAGTTCTTAATACAACTTTATTAAGAATAACTCTATATTACTTAAATTCTAATTTGACAATTTTAATTTCAAAGTGAGAGTTAACAATCTAATTAAAACCGTGTATTTAAGTCAGATCACGCAACTAGATCCTTTATCTTAATATAGTTAATAAAACCGATTCAAATAACTACCTATACAAATATTACCTTTTGCAGATCTCTTCCTTTTACCTAAAGAGTAGGATAGCTATAATTCACTTTATAAGAAGATTCCAACTTCTTTATATAAGACTTCTATCTTCCAAACTATCAATCTGCTACTTGGATCTGCCAAGATTGCCACATCAAGCTATCTTCTTTAAACTTGCCGCACTAACGATCAGGAATGATTCCACACTCAAACTATTCCTGTTTGCCGCGCTTAATCTTGTATCATCAAAGCTTCTATCCTTTTATAGTATATCCTTTCATTTTACATATTAGCTTCGTTTTATCTCTTGGTATTGGGTTGGAAAAGTTTTGCCATTAATCGTACGTCAAAGAACATAGAGTTATGTTAGCGGAAGGACGCGAGAGACGTCACAACCTCCAAGAAGAAAACGCATTTCACTTAAGGGTTCTCAAATGCCCCTAATAAACATGCCCAAATCTCTATTTTCTAAATTCTTCGCTTTCCGGAGTTTAATTTAAATTCTTAATCTTAACCTCATTTTAACTTTTATAATTTCCAATATTTATCTTGGACTTTAATTTTCATTACAATTTTAATCTTAAATCCCTCATTTTAACTTCTTTATAATTTGCAATATTTATCTTGACTTTAATTTCTATTACTCATCTTAGAACAAATTTTAATATTCAATTTAAATTTAAACTCGTGACAATAAATTTTACTCAAATAACTAGGCCAACATTAATAATTACTGTTTAATTCTATGGCCACTCTCACTTTTAACATTCAATTTCTAAAAATATTTATACACTTAAATTTCTAAAAAACAAATATTCTGGGTGCGCAGACCCAATCTTTGAATCTAACACTGCATATGGAGCTGAACTTTCTTGCCCCTTTCTTGTTGAAGCTATAAATTTCATACTTTTCAGGATTTTCAGGGTCATCTTCCTGAAAATGAAACTTTTGAGTCTCTATTTCCATAATAATATCAATCAATTTCACAATTATTATATATTATTTATATATCACAATAAATTTTCATCTCCCATCCCCACATCTGGTTCCAAAAACTCCTTAACAATGAGCCGCGCAGCGCCGTTATTATTGTTAGTGCCTTGACTACGCCGCGTTTCCCCTGAACCAGATGCCTCATAATACATAACAATACAACGACATATATATATACACATATTATACAATTACAAACATTTTTCAATAAACTATTATAACAAATAACCAAAGGAATTTTCGCATCTCACGAAGTCATACATCGAAGCAAACAAATGTGTGATTACAAATGTTTTCTTCAGGAAAAATTTTTAACAAGTCAAAGTTCCAAAATTAAATAAACACTCATTGTAGTGTTTGACTGGCTTATAACTTTAAGCACCGCCTGAGGACTCTTCTTTGCACAATTCTTCCGACCATTTGTTGGAAGATCATAAAAATGAAACAATACAACCTGATTTTTACATGCGTTTTCTCCCACCATCACGTCCAACGATGAGGTGCTACCACTCTTCTTCCTCGGTTGTACTTGGAATCTCTTTTGTTGTAGGCTTGTAATCTCCTTGTGGTCGTCCTTCCCTTGGACACTTCCTAATTGTCTCCTTGGCTGGTCGGGGTTCTTCTCTGTTCTCCTCGTCGTGGCCTTAAGTTGTATCTTGATTCATCTGGAACTTCTGTGCATTCTCTTTTGTTCTTTTTCCTTCTTCTAGAAATAGTACTGGATGACATTTGTCTTTTTATTATTATTATTGGTCCCCTTTCTTTGCCACTCTCCTCTTTGTGGTCCAATTTGCCCCGACACACCTGGGATCTTTTAATACCCCCTATTGCCTCAAACCTTTTGTTTTTATTTTCATTCCCAAATGAACTAGGCAGTGATCTTAACCAGTGATTTTAAGTTTTTGTATGGGTCCTCTCTGTATTTTTATATTGGATTTGATTGGTTATTACCAATCCTTTTGCCTCTAACTTACGTTTCACCGCAGATTTTTCTTTCCCCATATTGTGACTCATTTAATCTTTGATGTACTTTTCCGAAGTACGGAGTTTCCCTGAATCGATCTTATACTATTTGGGATACCTGTTCCCATCCGACCTCGTCACATTTCCTATGACGATATATATATTCTTATTTGATCTTACGTTAACTGTTAATCTCTTTTCCTGATTTTATATATTACAATATTATATAATTCTTAACTTCTAAGACTCTATGTCCCCTCAAATTTTGTTTTTCTTAAATTTAGCACATACTTTGTTAGCTAGTTAGAAACCTTACAGGGTGTGTTTCTAATACAACTTAAATCATTTACCTTTTATTTTTATGTCTTTCTACGTCTATTATGTAATATTTTTCCCACCTTCCTCCTGTTTAATTCTTTCGTACTTAGTCTCGCTTCTTTAAAGTTTTTCTCTATATTTTGAATTTTGAATTTTGAACCTTCCGATATCATAACTAGTTTTGAAATGGTGTAATCACTTTTCGACCTAAAATAATTCAGCAGGTGTTTTTCCCGCTGTTTCATTCACCGCCGTACGAATAGCGTAAGCAAACTCACGTGCAAGAATTGGATCCCAAGCACGTGTTGATCATTAACATAATTTTGCAATCATTTGCACTCTATATCCTCGATTTAATCCTTTCAGTCCGATTTGTTTGTGGTCGATATGCAACAGTCTTCACATGCCTTATGCCTAATCTTCACCTCTAAGTGCTCAAAATCTCGGATATAAATTGTTGGGGACCATTATCACTTATTAATTTTATTGAGCCCATAACGCGATATAAAGTTATCAAAAAATATCCGCTACAAGTACATGAGGCCTTTTTAAGAGGTATAATTTCAGCCCATTTGCTGAAAATGACGGTTATTACCAAAATATAGCGGTTAATAGTTTTATTCTCGATATAGATACGGGCCTAATAAATCTAACGTCACTATCTCATTCGGATAATTCGGATATAATTGGATTTAATCGACCAGCTGGTAACGCTGTTTTTATAGTTATTAACTTGGCACATATGGCATGTAGAGACATATTGATCAATGAATTTTCTCATGTACGGGAAATAACAAACGTCCCGAATTTTATGATACGTTTTAAATCTGCCTAAGTGTCCAGCACTATTTGTCATGAAATTCTTCATTATTTCATTCCTTAAAGATTTTGAATGTATACACGCATTTCACTAATGACGTTGCGTGTTTCGCATAAAATAACAATCCTTCAATTAAACGGAAATCGTGGGACCAATTCTCACATATCGTTGCATTAACCGAGCTATCTCTCTCCGGTTTTCTAAATATCTATATATATGACCTAATTTGGGTCATTTCTGTTCTGTTATTAATTGTTCCTATGAAGTAAGTACCAAATCCGATTATGGCACAATTAATTTGTATCACCATCCATACTATTCCCATGCTTTTCGGTAAAACATTAGCCACCATATTTAACTTCATTTCTGACCCATTAACGTAAAAATTCCCTTTTATTTACCTTATTATCTTCAACCAGTGAATTTTGAATTTTCAACGATTTCATCAAAATCTAATACGATTCTTGACGCACTTATGAAATGATACCCAGAATACATGGGTATTCTAAATCTTTCAACACATGAAATGACCAATTCTTTTCGAATTGTCTGATGCGAACATTCAATTCCTACGATCCCCATGTTTGGCATTTCGCACCCCTGTGCTGTTATTACCGCTCGCGTATTTTTAATTTGCTTATAGAAAAATATTTCTATATACTCTTTCCGATATAAATGATTTATCTGCCCGGTGTCCCATAGCGCTTTCAAAAATGTGTTATTTAATAAAATAGGAACGTGGGAAGTTCTACGTGATATACATATCGGAGAAAAGTCTAATTGTCTCTCTTGTCGACACCCCCTTGAGGTTGATCATTAACCTTTACAATATTTAATCGTCCCTTTGCGGTCCTATCGCCCTCGATTGAAATTTTCACTCGAACCCTTATTTCTACGGTCCCCTATTAAAATTATCATTTCGTCATTCTGAAATGAGTAACCCCCGTTGTTGAACAACTTCGATCATTATTATGAAACCTATTCCTCTCGAACCTCTATTACTTTGACGGCTATTCTCGTAAAACTCATTTCTACTGTTATTTGGTCTACGTCCTATTTCAGAATTCCTCCAGTTTCTACCTTCATTAGCTTCAAAATTAGGCATCCTATTACATTTTGACCTCGTCTTTCTATATTATCAAGTTCTGATAACCCCTTTTAATTTGCAAGAATATCTCTTCGAATTTAGCCAAGACTTCTAAAAGTTGTATCGTGTTTGTGGATTTCTGCACTTCCACACATAGTCTTGTATCTGTGGTTCGAGCCGAACTAAAAATATGATCCACTCACTCCTGCTTCTTGGGACATTCCTAATTCTAAACTTCTCTATTTTTAATCTATAAACGAAATCAGTAGGATCCTGATTTCTTCCCTGCTGGGATGCGTAGAATTGCACTGTAGTTCTTCTTATTTCGGACCGCGGGAAAAAAGCCTTCGCTAATTCAGCGAGCTGTGCAAAAATCCGTGGCTGTATTTTTGCACCAACAACGAACCACAAATATCGAATACCAATCTTGAGCCCTTCCCCTGAGAGATGACTTTTTATAAGCACATGACAGATTACTGATTTCAAGTAACTGTATGTTATTATCAATACACTCTATAAACTCGCACGTGTTCTCTGACCCTGAAAAGTACATTTCAGGTAGAACAGTACTTCCACCTACATTACCTAACCCAGAATTATATACGTTCAAGTAAAGACAGGACATAGCCATCCCAGGATGACCATAGTGTCGTGCCGGTTCCAAGTGTAAGCCTAGAGGTGTGGGATTATCAAATGATGAGACATAGTAGTTCTAATACAACTTTTATTAAGAATAACTTATATTACTTAAATTCTAATTTGACAATTTTAATTAAAGTGAGAGTTAACACCCAATTAAACCGTGGTACAAGCTTCCGAATGCAAACCGTGACCTTTATCTTAATTATAGTTAATAAACCGATTCAAATAACTACCTATATCAAATACACCCTCGCAGATCTCTCCCTTCCTTACCTAAAGAGAGATAGCTATAAATTCACTTTGTATAAGAAGATTCCAACTTCTTTATATGCGACTCTGTCCTTCAAACCTATCGGACTCTGCCAACTCCTTGGATCTACAAAGACGCTAATAATTCAAGCTATCTTTAAACTTGCCAAACTAACGATCTAAATGCATCCCACACTAAACTATCTCAAGCCTGACAAGTGCTTTATATCTTTACCTACCAAAAGCTTTATCCTTTATAGTATATCTCATTTACATATTAGCTTGTTTTGGTATTAGTCGGTGCCATTAATCGTGGCTGCCAAAGAACATAGGAGTTATGTTAGCGGAAGGACGCGAGAGAGACGTCACAACTGGTGTGCAAAACTTAAGCAACAATGTAAAATTTAGCAGATAGCCAAGTGAAATTACAGAAAAGGAGGTCTGAGATCAGTAGAGGGAACACGTAAGTCAGTAGAAACGTCAGCGCGTATGCAAATATCAGGAACAAAACGTCGTGAAGCGATGTGAGCGCGCAAACGCGGATATCGGCGCGCGCCGCCCCGCCAGTAATGAAACAAAGGACGGAGACGCACCACCTTATTTCGCAAGCTGTGAGTCGCCTCGTGAAATATGGCTAGAAGAAATTACCTGGACGACTTCACACGTGGAAGAATGATCGGAAAAGCTGGAGGAGGGGCGTACTCGTCACCAATGTAGCTGCAGTATTCGGAATCAACAGCGTCGTTTCGCGCGCTTGGAAAGCGTTCCAAAACCACAGGTACAGCTGTTAGAAAGGTTGGTGTGGCTGCCAGAGGACGACAACTGCAGGGGATGACCGATATATCATCCTGCAGGCAAAAAAGATTGACAGAAGTCAGCAAGCCCCATTGTTCAAAAACCGTACGAACAGGTCGAAAGTGTAGGGACTGGGGCCCGACGCCCAAAAAGGGGGCCCTTTTGGCCCCCGTCCTGAACGCTGCTTCCGTTAAAAGATGGCCACTGAACCACCGTTTACGGGGGCCAGAGAGCAAAAAAACTGACAACTGATCAATGAAGTCTTTCCTTTTTTACGGATGAGAGTCGGTTCGGCCGAAGCGATTTCAACGCTTTTTGATTTGGAGAGAGATCGAGCCCCGGGTTTTTTCCCCAGTAACATAAAGGAAAGACATCGTTACGGTGGTCCGGAGTTCGTCGGGGTTGGTATTATGCTGAACGGCGGAACAGCTTCACTTTTTTCGACAGGGGTCTGTAACCGATGATCGCTATTGGGGGGGAAATTTTTCCCCCATCTGCATTTTTTCCGGGGGTGCCTTGGCCCAGTTTTCTTTTTTATGGATGACAATGCACGGCCACATCGCCCCTTTTGCTGTTGAGCTGCGGGAAAAGTGGGATACACCAAGGAGGCCAGCGTGCCCCCAGATTTAAACCCCATCGAACATGGGGGGGATTTTTTGGGGACGTATTGCCCACGCTTACATCGGAACAACCAAAAACTCAACAGATTTTTTGAGGAATGGGCACCCTACCTCAAGAAATGTTTCACCAGCTGGTTCTGGTATGCGGGGACGGTGCAAAGCAAAACCATTGTAGTAAGGGGAGGGCATTCCCATTTTAGGAACATCGCTTGTTGTTCTTCCTGTTAGATAGACAATCATGAGTCACGATACTATGGTTAATAAAGTTGTTTTGTTTTGATTCCATACCGTATGCGTTGTTTCCTTTTCAGCCCATTTTTCGTCATCCTTTCGTAAAAAACTCTCCCTCATTTCAGAATTTCATGTCTCCGATATTTTCGTAGTTATGGAATAAACCCACCTGTTGCTTAAGTTTTTGCACACCATGTATTTTTTCCTTTCCTTACCTTGTATTTTTTCCCTTTTCTTTCTTTTTTCCCCCCCTTTTTAAACCTTTGACTTTTTAACTACTGTATTTTGAAACTGTGTAATTCTGGTTTTTACAAATTTGTTTGTAATTTGAAACTGTGCTTAAACTTGGGTGTGCTCGTAAGTTATGACAATTACCTTCATTTGCTTCTGTAAGAAATGCAAACGATAAAATTTCGTACAATAAAGGCTGAGTACGGGAGTGGTCGTCTCCCGCAGGTTCAAACATTCCGCCGATATACTTTTGTGCACTTTCAATGCAATCTATCAATCATGAATGCAATAAAGAGCACCAAAAAGGGGGATTTAACTCAAAAAAACAGTCGAGTTGGGGAAAAGAAGCCCGGATAACTCGAAAAACCCGCTTTTAAAAATTTCCCACGTGCAGACCCGTTCAAGGTCCGGTTCCTTTGACTGGTTTTTTTTGCAGAGCGTAGCCCACCTAACCAATCAGATACGGGACAAAATACGGGGCCCCCAACAGATGCAATATTTCGGCACTTCCAAATAAGTCCTACTGATGCGATCATTATTACTGAATTTCCAAAAAGGACTCCCAAAGAATGCTGATACAGGGCCCACTCAGGACTGCCTGCGGCAGTGCTTTTTTGCCAGTTTTTGTAAAAAGTCGGCTATTTAATTTTTATTATAAACAGCGTTACGCCTTTATAACAGGGGCGTTTATATCAATGATACGGTGCCTTCAACATATGTAAGCAAAAAATCGTAACATGTTAAGGGGTGCCCCAAAAGAGCGTCCAAGGAATTTCGATACAGGGCCCACTTAAGGCAGAGTCGTGCTTTATAAAGTACGGGGGTTTTGAAATGAAACCCAATTGTGACGGCTCATCCCTTTCTACTAAAATTTCCCCGGGCTTAATGTAAAGGCAAATTCTTTCCAACTAAATCCAGAAGGAAACGGGAAAATGCAAATTAGAAACCTTTAAATACAGAAGTTTTTCGTAAGCGGGGACCTATTAAAAAAAGGGGAAGGTCTGGGTTGCGCGGAACTGGGGAAAGGAAAGAAAAAAGCCGCGTTGATTGTAAATTTTCCGGACGAGCGATGAGTCAAGGTGGAACCAATTCCACACTGTTTTCAGAGATACTGAGGATCCGGGAGGATTGGATTAAAACAAGAGATTAAAGGGGAGAATAATTCTAGATCCATTAGAACTTTATAAACAGAGATTAGGAATAGAAGGGAAAAAAATATATGGTTAAGATCGCGCTTATTTGGTAATACGTATTGTGTGTTTTCACCAGATCCGCTCTAAGTTATAATATTAATAGTCAGTCATTGTTAGTAAGCTTAAGCAAGATCTTACAAGATATTTTAAGATCATGACAACGCCTGGTTCTTCATTCAATCCTACACCTTCTAGATCACGAAGTTAACTTTAGGAGTGAGGTATCACCCACGGGAATACTTGGCCATCGTGATTAAAAAATTTAATAATTCTGGTGATGAATAAACAGAAAAAGGATTTACATATGTTGGCTATAAAGATAAAATATGAGATTTTTTGAGTTCGTAATATTGCTTTTGTTAAATAGAAGGCAGTACAATATTATAATTGTGAGTGAAGTGAGAAATGCCGCAGCGGAGAAGGTGCTTTTGTGAGTGTTTCGTTTGCAAAGTCTCTTCAGTACTACGGTTCAGCGTGAATTTAGGAAAGAAGGTACTTGCCACAAATGCAACGACATTAAGTGTATAAAAGATGGTTTAAACCAGTGATTCCCAAAGTGGTCTATATGGGACCCCCAGGGGCATGGGATGACTTGCAAGGGGTCAATGTCAGCAGTGGCCAGTTTGGGGATCCATGAAGTGTAAATGGGGGTCTACGATAGTGGTTCTCATTAAACCAGATCGGGACTAATTTTAAAAGAAACTGTAATCAGGGAGAAACTAGATTTTATCTATATAAAACAGATTTATTTACTTAATTTAATGAAGTTAATTGGCCCACTTACAAGGTTGCAGCATACTTGCCAGAGTGTAATATTAGACATCGCGAATTTTCCCAGTTTCTCATTTTGTCACAGACAATCTGCTTAGAAGATGATGTTTTAACCTACTTTTATTTAAACGCTATTCAGATTTTGAAACTAGGTTTGAGAATGCCTTGAGTATGGTAATACCACAGTAAACAAGGAAATCATATGGTCACATTGAAGAAAATAAATGTCATATTACAAGAGGAACTGATAGAATATAGTACCAACGAAGATGTTAAATTTAAGTTTAGAAATGGATGTCAGCAATTTTGGTGTTAAAAATACATACCTGTAATGTACCCCTAATTATGGAACGTTGTGCGAAATTCTTTAATTGCTTTTCCTAGTGAGCAAGAATTTCACCGCGGTTGCTAATCTCAAAATAAATAAATAAATGATTGGACAATACTAACCGAAGAAATTTAGGGTTAAACTCGACCTGATGAATGCTAAATGTTGAAATTCTTGTTGGCTGGAAGCGCCAGATTTCATCTTCTTCCTATTACTTCTAAGCGGGTTCGTAAGTTCCTTGCCATTCTGAGGATGCTTCAAAAATGCACCGCACATATTTTTTTGCTTTCAGTTGGGGTTCTAAAAAGCGGCTGAGCTGGTTTTAAGAATGTGCGGCTCTGCCGCTTTTGGGAATCTTGCTTGAAGGCAGAAAAAGCATCTCTGGAATGGTGGAATTTTACGTGCAGACCGCTTGGAGGGTTAAAAGCATTTTTTGTTTGTTTGGCTCAGTTATTTTACATATTATTAAATTTAAAATTAACATATATTTAAGGTTTTAAGCTCTGTACTTCAGTGCAGATAAAAATGTAAATCTTTTAAAGAAAGTAACTCTGTACCAACTGTCAAAAAGACATTTAAGTTGATTAATATGCAACAATTTAATATTAGGTAAGCAGGGGTCTACTCAAAGACGAAAACCATGGCAAGGGGTCTATGAGACAAAAAAAGTTTGGGAACCTCTGGTTTAAACAGTTCCAGGAAACTGGATGCCAGTTGTAAAGGTAAAAGTCCAGGGCGATCAGGTTCACCATGGTATTATACGGGTGACTAAAGGAAGTCACATTGAACACACACTTGTAAAAACAAATTTTACTTTACGTCAAGGAACGTTGCGCCCGAAAGAAATATTAATATTTTATCTTTACAATGACATCTTTATTATTATTTTCTGTTGAGCCATCTGGGAATTATTAAATTTTGTAATCGGGTCATTCATTTCTGATAACCCTACATTTTTCTGATTGAACACTATGTATTCCTCAATTTTCATTTTCATGTAGTAAATGCTCTACGTCTTCATAGAGTATGTACTTTTCCTTTGTTTAAGAGTACTTGGGCAATTTATATTTTCTGTTGTATTCTCATGCAAATAATACATACGAGTACAGTACAGGAAACGCTCGTATTTATTCTTTTTTTTTTTTCATCCCTTTTTTCCATTCTCGGCCACCCTTCGGTCCACATCAGGCCGAGTTTTCGGGACCCTACTGTACAGGTTTTTTCTGTAGAAATTCCACAGGTTTAACATTACATTCCCGAATTCAAGTAGACGGGTGCCTTATAGGGACAGAGTGTATAATAAACCAACACATTCTCACATAACCACACAATTTATCAATGTCCGGTCATTATTCTGTCTCAAAATATGTTCATCCCATTTGCATCAACCGCTGTGGCTAAATATACCTAATTTGAATGCTAAGGGCACAATACATCCGAAAAATAAAAGGACTCAGCGATTTTTGATAGTGATGCTATTGTAAACGTTGCGAAATGGTAATGATACTATTATTCTGAACACGAATCAGGTGTAGTAGGAAAGCTTTTTAATAAATTACATCACGAAATAGAAAAAGACTCGAAACAAACAAGAGGAAAGAGCTCGTAGTATTCGTAATCGACTATTTAGCACGATGAAGTCGGAATGCATGTTAGGTTTGAATTCGAAAACAAAACGATAAAAAAACAATCCCGCTTCTTCCACCGCTCTTATAAAGCCTCAGTGCGGATGTTTCGACAATGTATATTGTCCAACATTATATCTGACCTTGCTGATGAACAATGCAACAAGTTAAATTCCGAACAATTGCAAATTGTATCCTTCTGCTGTCATGTTGTTGGTTTAATGTGTCGGACGAAGATAAAACATAGCTCATCTTTCTTTTTTCTGTTTCAAGTAAATTTCATGCCCTGCAGCACTACGCTTTCGAAACAATTATAAAAAGTCCAGTCCATTTTTTAAAAAGAATAAAAATTTGAATTTTTTTTTTTGGGGTTTTTCACGGTCAAAACCCGTGACGGGGGTTTCGGAGTCCTGATTCCCCCGAAAATTTGTGGCTCCCACCCATGCGCGTGATCTCGTGGCTGGCGTGTCATGAGCTCGAGCCCAGTACCGCTGAAAACGCACCTTGTAGAGGAGGCCGATACACACGTTAAATCTGTCAAGGCTCAAACGCCCCCCCCGTTGGTTTTGGGAAAAGGGGGGGGGGCAGCCAGTTTTGGTGTCATTTTTCGTTCCAGACCGCAATTCAAAATTACGAAGTCGGTAGCCAATAGCCCTCGTGCAAATTTACAGTGCGGCGATAATATCACTCACTCACTTACGCCATTGAATATTCACCGTGTAGACGCAGAGGATCAAAATCCCTAGTGTGTTGTAGAAGTTTAGAAAGTTGGATGCACAGTTCAGGTGTCGTCCTTCTCTCATACTAGGTGTGTCACTAATAAGCTCTCGTAGTATATCTCGAGTGCGGTAAAAATAATTCCACTAATGAATTGTTGGAATAAAAAATAACCCCTTTGAGATAAAAACGGGTATAAATAGAACGTAGCTTTTTAAGGGGAAAAGTTAAACCACGATTGTAAAAAAAATTTGTATAAAATTCACTAGTTGATATAAACCACGCTTTTTTTTAAAAACAAGATTTTCCCCGATTCTGTATCAATATCGTGTTTGAATTGTTACAATTTTGGATGGATCAATTTACAATTCAGAAGACTCGGTACGATTGGAATAAAAAAAAATCTTTGTGAATGGTTTTTACAATTTTTTTTGCTTGTAACCTTCTGAAAGTAACACTTAAAACAGCATATTTGCCCAAAAATAAAAAAAACAACGTTTAATTATTTTTTTTAAATCTAAAATCATGAAATGATTTTAAAATGCTACTCGTCCTACTATAATTGACAAACACACATGAAATTTTGCTTAAAAGTTTTTACGAACATTAATTAAAAATTCCTTAAAAAATAAATACTTATTAAAAGATCCTTTGGCTGTAAAGCATACAACAAATAGCTTCAACAAAGGGGAAAAAAAAATGAAGCGAATTTTGAAAAAAATCGCGTTTTGAAGTGTACACCTTTATCATCCCATACTTTAAAATTAAAATTTTGGGGGTTTTTGGCCCCTTTCTTAACATATATCCCCAAACCCTTTTTTTGATATTGATTTATATTTATTTAAAAACGTATATTAGGTAGTGTAAATCAAGATGTCTTAATCTTTCAATAAATTCCATCCTTTACTTTTATTAGTTGAAACAACCATGAGGGAGTGGACTTCGCGCCTTTCTATTACTTTGTTTACTTGATAAAAATTCTTTTCCCACGCTTATTATTGTTATGCGTTAAAGATGTGTGCTAACAACCCGTTGCTTATCACGGGTTGAAGATTGCAAAACGATAAGGACTTGTTTTTAAAAAAAAAGAACCCCTTCTGCAGTTAACTGCAAAAACTACAGTGGCGTAACATACACCTCCGCAATCCAAGCATCACGAGGGGGCAGGATTCTAGGGGACTGACTGACGGACGGTAAGTATGTAAGATCCGGTTTGGGGCCCAAAACCTGACTTTACAGGGGAACCCTAATATTCTGCATAACCCTACTAAAAATTTGTACAGATTTGCTTTTTTTTTTTTTAAAAAAAAATTGAAATTTCAAATTTTTTAATTTTCCTTTTTTAATTTGCATGAATGGCATTAGAAAATAAAAGCAGTCAAAGTCATTGTAATGTTTCTCTCTCTCTCTTTCCCTCTCTCTCCCCCACACACACTCCCACACATACTATACATAAATGTAATAACTCCCTTTAATTTCTTCCTGAATAATATTTAATTTGTAATAGTCCCCTTCAGGACTCGCGCATAAATAATTAGTTCTTGCCCGCCTGATGGGATTAAATCGTAATCGTATCTTGAAAGTTAACAGCTTGCATTTTTAAAATGAGATCACATCGGAAACTATCGAACGATAGCTTTTCACCAATCAAAGCCTCCATTAGAGAAGGTCACGCGGATTTGCCGCTTCATATAAATACGCCCGAAAACTCTTTTTGTTTGCCGTATTTGTTAACATGTTCGTGAATGCTGCTGCTGTTTTTTGGTGGGGATGTACTTCTACTTTATGTTTCTATAAGTGTTTATGAAGGGTGGTTGAGTGGTCGTGTCGCGTTTCCACGCACGGTCTGCCCTATTCCCGGGGGGCCAAAAATTGACTAACCTTTCATCTCTACGAGTGGGGCGATAAAAAAGGGACCAAGCTTGCTTGGAGACTTTAAAAACTGGGGGGCTCGCTTTTGACTACCACTTGAAGGATTTTGCTCATGCACCCAGTCCCGGTACGTATACTAGAGACAGTAGGCCCTGGCTCTCATGGGCTGTTGCGCTACTGAGTTTGAGTTTATAAGTATATATGTAAAAAAATCTGTCCTCAAAACATGCTTCATCAATGCAACAGCCATGAAAAGCATCTAATTATAAATTAATAAATGACACCTTCCATTTTCCGCCAACTATTTCATATATATAACTGAAATTATTAATATATTTAGTAAACATAACCTTACACTCTCGTATACGTATAAAATTTTATATCCGTTATTGTGGATCACACATAATTTGAATGTTTCATTATCTGAATTATAAATAATACACACACAGAGCAAAAGCCAGACAATTTGCCTAGCTAAATTTTTCATTATATTTTTTTCCAACATTAAACGTGTTTCTATTGAATAAATTTGGCTTCATTTTTTTCTAGTTATTTTTTTTAAATGTTAACCACTGAAAATTTTTTAATTAAAAGTAACAGAGAAAGAAAAAAAAACCCTTGTTACCAATAGGGCAGTAAAGGCTTTTGCAAAGAAATGAAAATGCGGTTTTGTTTCCCGGGAAATTTCGTGGAGGTCATTTCACGGGTCCAACATCTCAAAAAGCTTTGATCTAATTTGTGGTTTGTGAGATCATGGGCGTATGCGTGATGTCCAATTTGACAAGTAGGCGTAGGGAAACGATCCTTGCTTCTGAAATGGAAAAGAAGAAATTGGAAAAAAATCTTGTTTTCTGAAGATAACTGCTTTTGCGTTATTTGTGAGATCTGAGAACCTGTAATACGTACACATACACAGGCCGCTCTAAAATAACGGGACAAACTACTTTGAAGGATAATACTAAAACAGCCAATTTTGAATGGTATGTATGGTTAGAGAGAGAGTTACAAGCACACATTTAGCACAGAGTTACAAGCACACATTTGCACCCAAAAATGCGATAAAAAGACATGAAAGGAAAGTCGCAAAGTTCTTCGCAATTTTTTGTGCAATAAATATTCAAAATTGTGATTATAGACAGCAAATACAAGCTTGACCGCTGCTTTGGCATGCATTCTTAGCAATAGAGGTTAATAGGTGATGTGCCGAAAGTGATATGATGCGTCTATGGGAAAGTACAATTTTCTTCTGTATTTTCGATCGAGATGGGAGACTACGTATTCCAAAATAGCAGACATATTCTGATGTACGGTTCGCGTTCGCAGTTACCAGGAGGCAACTTTTAGGATACAATAGATCGAGAGTGTGAACCAGACCGATGTGTACTTCAATCGCCACCTCGATGACTTTTTATGAAGATATCTGAAGAATCTGATTTGTGAGACTTCAGTCGACTCTGCTGAGGACAGGGACGTCTTAACGCATTGTAAACTGGGCCCGGGCTCAGGGCCTTGGCCTCGATGAGGCCTTGTCTTGTTCTCTACTTAGTATCAACAAGATCATTATCCGAATAAAACTGGGAATTTCGAAGTATATGTCAAATGGCAATTGTGACAAGATTTCATTATTATGGGATGACCGTCGTCTATGTCTAGGCCTTGACCTTCCTTTACTCAGGTCCAGGAATAAGGAACCAGGCTTTTGCGCCTGGACTTAAGAGATTGTAAGTCATGCATTTATTTGTTTCAGGTTACCATTTGTATAAGTATTTGACAAGGTATGCTATATACTGTCTATTCTTAAGGGTCATGGGGGGGGTCCTACTTTTGCGCAGGGGGCCAGGGTCTCAAGAAGTCTTAAGACGTCTCTGGCTGAGGAACTCATTGTTCAACCTTCCATTAGGGCATAATTTGTGCTGAAAGTATGCGACATTTTGAATTGTGCTCCAATCACTTTGCCGACGCTGTCCAGTTTGAATTACTGTCGTAATTTTGAGAATTTTTTGTAAATATTGCTGCAAGTGAGTGAATGTTTATGAACCTCGCACTATAAAGCAACACTAAGGCTTATTGGTGACGGACCTCGAAATTAAAATCGCGAAGTGGGAAAAAATGATTCTGCCGCTCTCTTGAACTTCACCCACCAGTGGGATGACTTTGAGCTACGAAAGATTTGAAGTGCATGAGCTCCTCTACACAACGGGTCTTCAGTGGCACTGGGGTTCGAACTCATAACACGCCAGCCTTGAACTCGTGCCCATGACCACTAGAGTTTCGGTCACGTTAAAGTTTAAAAGCATTTTGCGACAATGCGAAATAAATCGTCCCTATGCTTATTATATGCGTTTTCCGTGTTTTTTGTTTAACGTGTCACTTCCACTCTTGGAATTTTTAAAAATTTTTTCTTTGTTTTAATGAATTGTACCACCCCATAAAATTTATCCTATAATTTTACAGTCGACCTATTTAAATAAAGAGAAGCCTAATGGCCGAGTGGTAGTATATCGCGCTTCCACGCCACAGGTCCAGGGTTCAAATCCCGGGCTGGGCAAGGTAGATTTAGCCTTTCATCCCTTCCAGTGGTCGATAAATGAGTACCAAGCATTGGGAACTGAACGTTGGGGGTTTCCCCTTCAGACTGACCACTGACCGAAAATCTGCACATGCACCCCAGCGCCGGGTCATGAAACTGAGATGCAAGAAGCCTTGGCCCTCGTAGCCTTCGCGCCACGAGTTCAGTAATGAATAAAGTAGAAGGGTTAAAATAAATATAACCAGTTAATAAATGTGTAATATAGAATATAAAAACAAATGTAAAATATTAAAAAAAATGAAATAAATAAATTTTTAAAAATGTACTAAAAACAAAGGAATTGGGTTTTCAACAATATTTAATATACCTTTTCGATGATTAGCGAAAAAATATATCATGCACAGAGAACAAGATTGTTTTCTTTTGTGGAATGTGTGGATTATATATTCAACAAATTACCAAAACAGTCATCTGGACCCTTGGTACTGTCTGATTTGGTCCCGTGATGGACACGACATCATTATCATGTAAAATTTCTATGTAAATTTGAGAAGTAGTCAGAAGGGGTGCAACCACAAAATATCATTTTAAAAGGTAGTCCTATTTAAACCATAATAATAATAATATTGTAAGGATCTGAGATCCACTCCCAGAGATGTGGGAGAAAGGGAAGGAAGACTAGCCATGTTCAAAATCAGTTAATTAATTTGTAACGCAATCAACACACAAGTTCAATCAATCAAAACTAAGAGATGCACCCAATTAAATCTATATGGAGACAATTAACAAGGTACGCGAAGTATGAGAAGACTTTAAATACTAGTACACTTAATTCAGGATCGAATACACTGCCTTCCCAGCTGTCTAATCTCTTTTCAATCTCTAGTGACAAATCGTCACCTTAATTATTATAATTATCAAATAGCAAATATCTGCGTTACACCATAAATTTGATTAATCACTGTTCCGCTAGCAATCTATCCTATATCTAGCTCAGTGGCGCACACAAGGGAGGGAGGGTCCGGACACTCCCCAAAGCCCTTGATTTTTTTCGATTGGTTATAATTCTATGTATATAATACGTAAAATTTAATTAAATATTTGTTATTAATGATTAATTTTATTAATTAATGCTAATTATTTATTCAATAATTAGTTTTTTACTGTGTTTTGTTCCTAAAAATCGACAACATCAAAAATAGCATGATACAAGAATGGTGAATTTTCAACCCCGGACCCCCTACCCACCCCTTGAAAAATCCCTGTGTGCGCTACTGCTCTAGCTTGAAAGCCTAGACTATATATAGTAGACATAATTTGCATATTCACGTTCTTCTTTAGAGGGTGCATTCAAATAAAATAGTTTTTAAGGACCAAAGATTCCCCGAGAAGATTTGTTAATAAGAAGGACGCAGATAGAGCCGTCACAATATTATATAAAATACTACAATCATTCATTTTTATATTGCTTATACATTAGCTATGTTGGAGCCACCTAGTGGTTATGATCATGAGTGTCATGAGTTCGAATCCTAGGGTCGTTGAAAACCCCCCGTGTAGAGGACTTGAAGCACGTTAAATCTGTTGAGGTTTAAGTCCTACCATTGGTGGGTGTAGTAGTTAGGAGAGGGGGTTTCGTTACTTGACCGAGGTTTAAAATTACGAGGTCCGTCAACAATAGCTCTCGTGTTGTTTTTTTTTAATGTGACGTTGAATAATCACTCATTCACCTACATTGGTTGTACTTTAATATATAGATATTGATTTATGTTCATCACAGTGGCGTAACGTACATCCCCGCAACCCCCACGTTGCAGGGGCAAGGGAAGAGACTCTAGAGGGCCCAACGCTTGACTGACACTTAGTACGTATTGGGGTTGGGGCCCAAAACCTGAGTTTGCAGGGGGCCCCTAATATTCTCCGTTACGCCACTGGTTCATCGTGTTGTTACTAAGCTGCAGTAGCGCACACAGGAATTTTTCAAGAGGGGGAGGGTTCCGAGATCGAAAGTTCACCAATCTTGTATCATTTTCCTTTTGATTTTGTCGATTTTTGGAAGCAAAACACAGTAAAAAAACTAATTATTGAATAAATAATTAGCGTTAATTATTAAAATTAATCATTAATAACCAGTAGCGCACACAGGAATTTTTAAGGGGTCGGGGTTGAAAGTTCACCGTTCTTGTATCATGCTATTTTTGATTTTGTCGATTTTCAGGAACAAAACACAGTAAAAAACTAATTATTCAATAAATAATTAGCATTAATTAATAAAATTAATCATTAAAAACAAAGGTTTAATTAAATTTTACGTATTATATACTTAGAATTATAACCAATTGGAAAAAAATCAAGGGCTTTGGGGGTTCCGGACCCCAGGACCCCTCCCTTGTGTGCGCCACTGCTAAGCTGTATTTATTAATAAAATACTGTATAATTAATTATGTATGGTTGTTAAATTATTTTCTTCATTACTATGGACAATTTAGTAGCGTTCATTAATATTGAAATAAATTAATTGTCCATATATTTGCCTATTTTTTTTATTTGTATCTATATTATTTATGCTATTTTTTATTTAATAAATTAACATTTATTCTAAAGTAATATAGGTATGGACATAATTATAATATGTAATTAAAATTACATTAAATTCAATATTACTGGACGTTCTATTACATTTATAACATATATTTTACGAGCAAAAAGAACGACTTAAACTTAATTAAGTATTAATTAATTCGCAATTATTTTTAATTTTTTTGACGAAGAGGTATTAAAAAATATTTATAGTGAGCAAGGGAATTTCAGTTTTGCATTTTATTTGACTTAGAGCATCAACAATTTATTATTTAAAAATGATTTTAATTTCTTAACTTTTAGAAAGATTTTTCTCAGATATAGGCTTTCAAACGAAAATTTAGAAATCTTTCTGGAAAATGGTGTTGAAATATCTACGTTTATCGGACACTCACTTCAGTTAAGAGACTACGTTCCCACGACATATATCTATCATCTAACCCCCTTCCTGTATACCACCCCTTTACCGCACCATTGTCGTGACCTTTGAACGTTGTTACTTTTAACACCCTTGAAAACGATACAGACCCTTGCCTTTATCGGATGTCAAGGTCACATACCAAAAGTTATTGATACCAGATGGCTTCGCGTGAATGCAGTCTAAATAAATTACATGTTAACGCAGAGGTGTAAATTTTAAAAGAGCTTTCTGAAACAGCGTGGGGGTTACTTGGACGAGTTACTTAGAAAACAGTAAAGAACACCTGTCCTGCGCAGCTCACTTTCATTTTTATGAGTGCAGGAACGTCTTAACAATGCATGAAAAGAAGAGTAAAGAACATATAACATCTGACCAGTGGAACACAAATGAATTTTTCAAGGGGAAGGTTCAAATTCGTAAGTGCATCATTCTCGAATCGTACTCCAATACGCCGCCAAACATATTCTTTTAATTTTATCGATTTTCGGGAACAGAGAAACAGTAAAAAATAAACTATTAAATAAAAAATTAGCATTATACTTAATAAAATAAACTATTAACAACGTTACTTAATTTATTTTACGTTCTATATACTTAAGATTCTAATCAATCGAAACAAATTCAAGGGCTATGGGGGTGCTAAACCCGTGCCCCCCCCTTTTGAGCGCCACTGTGCCTTACATATTCATGTTACCCAGTGACACACACAGTAATATTTCAAGGGGAAATCCAGGGTCGTGAGTCCACCATTCTCGTA
The DNA here is from genome assembly GCA_019973955.1 of Trichonephila inaurata madagascariensis. Lineage (NCBI taxonomy): Eukaryota > Metazoa > Arthropoda > Arachnida > Araneae > Nephilidae > Trichonephila > Trichonephila inaurata. Next base: position 48,582 of record BMAV01026600.1, on the reverse strand, counting down.
TTATGCTCCAATACGCTGCCCAACATATTCTTTTGATTGTGTCGATTTTCAGGAACAAAAAACAGTAATAAATTAAATATCTGAACAAATAATTAGCATTAATTAATAAAAATAATTCTAAGTAACAAATATTTGATTAAATTTTACTTACTATATACATAAGATTATAATCAATCGAAAAAATTCAGGGCTATGGGGGTCCGACGGACCCTTGTGTGCGCCACTGATGTTACCGCTTAAGGGAAGAAACCAGTAAACCTGCATATTTACTAAATAAGTTAAAGTCAGTGCGGATGATCAGATAAAGTGCAGAAAAAATCGTTTCATTTCTCAAATTACAAATGCAATCTGCGAATTACCTAGATAATATGCACATTACCAACTAGACACTGGTTAATCGGCACGTTACCTATTAGGCACTCGTTAAAGTGAAAATAAAATCTTTGGTGGAACACAACAGCAACGTTTCAGTACGCTTAAATTAAACACAGTTTATTTATTTTTTGATATCTAAATAATCGAGTTTATATAATCAAGCAAACAACAAATTAATTGATAGAATTAATCATCAATCAAATAAAAAATTACAATTCAAAGAATCGCGCGAAAGGTTTTAAATATTACAATTAAGGATATGAATTTGTTGGACATATGATAAAATACTTACTTATTAGTGCAATCTAAATATTGGTGACACTTTGAATTGCTTAATAATTGGTTTTGCGACAAGCACACACAATTTGGGGTACATTTAAATTTGCAGTCCCATCTTTGGAAAATGTTGCCCGGTTCGAAGGGATTATTTTATTGCTGTTTGGCATAAAGTTACCGTCTCTGACACTCATTTTCTAAATGCTTAGGATAAAATATTCTACGATGAGTCAACGTTCCATCAAAATTCCTGATACAAAGGAAATGAGAGAAACAATCTTTTTTGAATTTAAGGCATAACAACACCCTAAAAATAACAAAATATCGATTTTTTCTTCACATTTTTCTCTGGTTCATATATTTGGAAAGCTTGTTCCAAAATTTCAAATCTGAGAGCCAATTAGTTTTTAAGATATATGAACTTTTCTGAGGCAAGATTTTAGTTTTGGTTTCATTTTAGAGTATTTTTGCATTTCATAAATTGATTTAATTAAAAATATTTTTCAACACAATCCAGTTTTTCATTGGGAAATGGCTATTAATTGCAATTTTATTATTAAAATCATTGAGTATTTTGAGTTATCTCATAGTTACACTTAATTGAGATTGATTTCAAGACCAATATTTACTTTTACAGATAGTTTATATAACTTAAAGCTTTTACTTTGTTTTCATTGCTTTTTCCTGTTGAGAAAATGCCACGGCCAAAACGTACTATGAGGAATGAGGGAGAAACAATATTTGGAAGAGATGAAATACGAGTGAAAATGATTAATCTAAAAATTCAACCCCTTCAGCAATCCATCCTACAAAGAGACTTCAGAATATAAATGTTTTTAATATAAATATTGCAGAAAGAACTGAATATTTTCCACGGTGTACCAAACCACATTATAGTAAATATATTGTAGTTGTACATAGCAGTATTTTAATTGATTGATTGATTTAATATTAACGTCGCACTGCTCAGCTACACGAGGGCTTTTAACGACGGACCACGAATTTTTAAACCAGTGTCAGTGACGACACACCTGAGCTGATACCCCTCTCTCCTAACTACCACACTACACCAACGGGAGGACGTTTCAGCTCTCGACAGATTTAACGTGCATCGCTGCCCTACACGGCGGGTCTTTAGTGATACTGGATTCGAACTCGTAATAAGGCAAGCCACGATCCGATACCTATACCACTCGGCTACCGCGGCCCCAGCAGTATTTTAAAGTCACGCAACAAAAGCTTAAACTTGCTTAAGTGCCCCCGATTTAAAACTGAGGAAAAATTAGATATTATTGACAAACTTGGTGATTTCTATAGCTTAAGTTTGTATCATTATTATTTTTTTGCGTATTAATTTTTTGTGTTTAAAGCTTTTGTGAAAACATTAGGCAAAGATAAAGTTGAATAAACTATCTTCGTAACAAATACTACCGATATTAAACAAAGGAGCAAATTTTAAATTTAAAAAAATGTTTCCAGTCATAATAGATTAAAGTAGTGTTTTAATGTAGTTAAAACTTAAGTTGGAAAATAACATATTAAAAAATTTGAGCTTTGCAGACATTAGTTTTTTTTTATGCCTTTACGAACTTTAATTTTTTTTTCAGACTTTTAATTTTGAAGATATAAGTATTTTCTAATCCCTAAGATTCGTTTTTGTTCAAGATAGTCTTGAAATTTTTTGTATATACTCCCAAGTATATGTTCTGTAAAAGTTAGTATGGGCTTAGGTCTGAGATCTCTCTAGTTGTCTTTTTTTAAAAAAATGCTGAAGTTAATATTTGAAGAATTTTCGTGTTTTTTCCATGTTTATCTATAAAAATAATTATTAAAAATCAACTAGGGAACAGATTTTCAAATCCGTACTAACATTTGTTTCCAATAATCTAAGAAACATAAATTACTTAAAATGAATAAAATAAAAAAAAAAATTGAGCATTTTATAAAAGTTTAAAAAATACTGCAAAAAATCTTAATTTTTTAAAATTGTAAAATAATGGTTGGTCAAAATGTGACTTTTTACTTTCAGGAGATTAACTTAATAATATAATCTGAAAGTAAAACAGAAATTACTTTTACTTTTACGGTCTCCAAAAAATTTTTTTTTGAAAAAGGGTAGTGTGTAGTTTTAAATGTGATACGTAAACCGGTAATATGAAAATTACCTAGATAGGATGCGGAAAACTCTTGATTCCGCACTTAAAAGGAGCCAATCAGTTAATCTGCAAATTACTTCGGTAATGTGCATATTCACGGCTTTCAAGCTTTCTCGGTAACATCCACATAAAGACACATATTTTTATCTTAACTCAGTGGCGCAACAGCCCATGGCCTACTGTGCCCTAGTATACGCGACCGTGGGCCCTGAGGTGGATGAGCAGCTGTCTCGGTCAGGGTGTCAGTCTGACGTGAAACCTCCAGTGTTAAGTTCCCAAGCAAGTTTGGTACACATTTATCAACCCACTGAAGATGAAAGGCTGGGTCAACTTTGCCCAGCCCGGGGCTTGAACCTCGGACCTGTGGTGTTGAAACGCGATGCTATAACCACTCAGCCACTGAGCTTCATTTTTATCTTTGCTCTTATTAATATTGTAATTATAATTTATTTAACTATAATCATAACTAGTTATAACTATCACTTTTATTGTTAATCTTAGTTTCAATTGGATGCGTTAGTCTTGATATAAAAAATAGTTCCATAAGTTTATTTAATTCTTCACTTACTAAAAATCACATGTTCGACTGAACATAGATATAAACGCGTATAAATATATTTAAACTCTCCTAGAACGTTTAAAAAGGAAACGACACTTTTTTTTCAATCGTTAACATTGTAAACACTGGTAAATATATCAAGAATGATGATAATTTAATTGAAGATGGTAGATGAACTTGAAAAGAAGTGCTCTATTTATTATTATTATTATTTAATTGAGTCAATGTAAGTTGGTTTCTGGCAGTTGTATTTTAGAATGTTTCAAATGTACACAAAATTGCTTTATATAAAAAGAATCAAACAATTGGCTGAACTAAATTAATGTTATTTCAAAGTAACAAAAGAGGGCGATGGCAGTGGCGTAACGGAGAATATTAGGGCCGCCCCTGCAAAATCAGATTTTAGTCCCAAAGTCGTATGTTACAAAGTACGTACTTGGCATCAATCAGGATTTGGGCCCCCTAGAATCCTGTCCCTCTCCGATGCGGGGAGAGGGTGTTCGTTACGCCACCGGGTGATGGATCTCATTTGAGTCAAGGTCAAGTGACGAGAACCTTTCTCTCTTGATTTCCAAAATACGCTATTGAGGAATTCTGATGTCATTAACCCTTAAAACGAGTTGAGTGAAATCAGGACACGAACTTAAAATTCGACGATTGTAAAATTCACGACCGTAGCGGATAATCTGGATAAATGTTACATTTCAGAATCATTTGAAATTTCCATGAGATTTCTAAATTTTAGAATTTAAATTCTACCAATTGTCTAAATTCAAATACTTACCAAGTAATATTTTTTTTTACGCAGAAAATTATTTTTAGTGTTCAGTATAAGTTATCAAAAATAACTACACATAACTATGCATGATTCTATTACAAATATATATTAAAAATTATTGATTAATTTATATTTAATGATATATATTTTTACTTATTATAAAATACCAAATTTATTCCATTAGTACTTTTGTAACATGAATTATATGGAATCTACGATGTAGAGCTGTTTTTTATTTATAGCTATTATATCCAGGTGCTTGAAATACGAGTATAAAATATACCAAAAAAAAATTATTCGAAATTTTAAAGAAAACCATTTTCAATCTTTTTGACGACAATGAAATAAAAATTAATTTAAATAATATATAACTAAATTAAATTCATAATTATTTTGTCCCAACTTTTTAAATAAGAATTCCAATTATTAGAAATATAAAAAATTATTTTACATAATTTTCGAAATATGTTTAACGTTATTTTAACACTAAACAATGCTGTAAAAGTCATAATACTTAACATAAAAAAATGACATAAGAATAATTTATTATTCTTTTTCATTTCTCAAATGGATCTCTCTCTCTCTCTGAAACTTTATCCGGCAAAATTGTAATTAGTATTTTTTTGTATTCAGGGGAAAAAATTGTTGCATTTGCTTCTTACCTTTATCGCCAAGCTTGGCGATTAACTTCCTTTCGTGGTCTTTGGCACTCACCTACCGAAATGGCCGCTTCTCAGCACGATCCTCCTCAACAAGCGGGACCAGATGTAGATTTGAGGCTAGTTGTGTGGTTGATGTTCATGGTTATTCTTAAAATTGTAATGTTCCTACTCCTGTAACCTGCCTATTCCTCCAAGTTTATCTTCTTAGTTAAACGGCAAGTATTCATTTCTGTTCTTACACCTTGCCATTCGACATATGCGAGAGTATGTAGTGCAATAGTTGTATTCTTTTTTTCCTTCCATACAACCACCTGTATCCCTCATTTTCATTTACAATTTTGGAAATAAAAAAATGGTGTGTCGATGCACGTGCAAGCTTAGCTTTTGTAGAACAGATTTTTACCCTCGTAGTACCGCCTGAAGTCAAATTATAGCCATGTTAAGATGCGCAGAGAATATTCATAATTGTTCTATAAATATGTGCAAATTTATCTGGGGGTTTTGCAATGATGCGCGAATCAAATATAGATAAATGTATTCAAATTTTGAATGAATGCTTAAAAATTATTTAGTTAAAACCTAAACGTGTTTATTTTCATTACCTTTTATATTTGTTTGGAATAATGTAATGCAAACAGAGTTCTGCAAATTTTTTTAAAAAAAGTAATTTTGAAAATTTTTGTATAGAATTTTGTGTAAATAGCTTTAAGAAGCATTTATAATTGAGATTCAATGAATTATTTGTAAAAGATAATTTTGTTAAATAATTTGATATTGCAGTCCAGGATTTATTGCAAAGTATTTATTATCTAAAGAAAGTATTATTATTGTGATAATTTGATTTTTTAAAAAAAGTAAAGCATCTCATTTAAATACTTGTAACATTTAAATTTTAAAATATTTTTTACTTATGCATTTGTCAACTACTTGAAATTTTCATTACATGTCATGATAATTCTTAGGTGTTAGTGAAAATCATATTTCTCAAAAACATAATGGAATTATATTACAAATAGTTGTTAAATTTCAACCTATGTTTTGGATTATTTTGTACTTTTTTATATGGAATGTGGTATTTACTGTACATAATTTTGTAAATAATACTTTGGTAATTATTTTTACATTGGTAATTCATTCAAACATATCTAGTGCTTTTTAACTGCGTAGCATATTTGATTGTCTCAATATAAATTTTATAAAGTTTTTTGATAAAGTACTTTATATAATGCTTAGCTTAGTTTTTAAGATCTCTGTTTGTAATTTGTATTCTGTAAATATTGCAAAACAATTTTAATTGGAATACTTTTTTCTCTGATAATTCTAACATGTCTTAAAAATCAACTGTGTGTTATTACATTTTTTCCAATATGAGTTAAATGGTTTATCTGAATATTTATAATTGACTTTTAAATTTACATTTTACTGACCTTACAGTTTTATCTTTTTAAAAATTAAGTACATAAACATTTTGATATATCTAAAGGCAATGAAGATTCAAAAAAGAATAGAAATAAATACAAATGATTTCAGAGTTTTAAGATCTTGTTCTTTTCTTATATATGACTTTTTTAAAAATTAAGCTGGTTCATAAACATTATATATTTATATTAGTTAAGTATATGCTTATTAAGCATATATATCCATATTAAATATAAATTAATATCTAATGGAAGAATGAAATGTGTGTTTGGAGAGAGGATTTAAAAAAAAAATCACATCCTTATTTTAACACTTATTACTGTTAATAGCTGATTTATTTGGGGAAAAATACCAGAAGACAAAATTTGTATTGAAAATGAATCGTAGAATTCTTAAAATAAGGTTTTAATGTGCGACTTTTATTTCTGCAGTCTGATTTGGCTCATCCTAGTACTTTTATTTTGAATTGATGCTTGGAAAGATACATTTTATTAATTGTCAAAGTACATTTATAATCCGTCTTATGTCAGCATAAATGCTGATCATTGAAAAGGTAGTGCATCACTGAGTTTTTTTATTGATTACATTTGGGCTTATTCTGAAATTGGGTAAAAATTATTATAGCATATCTCAAAAAAAGTACATACGAAAAGAAAAATAATAAAAAAATTTATTGCTTTACATCCGCGGTTCTTAAACTGTGGTCTGTGGACCCCTGGGGGTCCACAATGCCTTTCTGGGGATCTACAAAATCTTTCAGCTAAAGTTGAGATTTCCCACTTTTACAGACTCTGAAAGGTCTTGTGCAAAAATGGAGAGATATGCCATACTAGACTAGATTAATAAGTAGTCCCCAATGTGAAGAAACTTTACTAGAACTTGTATTTTAATCTAGAATGTTAAGTTGGGAAGAGATGTTCAAAATCTTGTGGGTCCGTGATGTCACCCTGATATATAAACAGTCTGGGGTGATCTAAAGTTTAAGAACTGCTGGCTTACATCATCAATGCAAGTGCTTTTTTATATGAAATAAATTCTTTATCATGTTGAATATACATAACATAAATTTGCTTGAAAATGTAATTTTATGGATACTGATCTGAGCAGGATTTTTAAAGTGTGGAAGATTAATTAAAAACTAATATTTATGATTTAAATATTTGTACAGTGCAGGGAAAGAAAAACATATGTATATAATCTAGTTTAATTGTTAAAAAAGTTTTTTATGTGTCATGAATTAAGCTAATTCAAAAATTTCAAGTATTTGATCATTCATATTATAGTATAAATTGTATGCGGCTGATAAGAAACTACATATCTATAAATCGTACATTTTTTTATGGAAACTAATGGCTGATAATATTTTAGCTATCTTTTTTTGCTTAGTTAAGTAATATGATTTCTTTGTTAGTAAGAGGATCACAACCTGATTCGTAATTGTTGTGGTTGTTAAAAAAAATGGCTATCAAAATTCATTTGACAATACTGGACCTGAATTGATTACTTATTATATATCTCTTATTTGTTTCGAGAAAAAAGCAAAAAGTATAATGTTTTCACTTAGGCTTTTTTTACTATCGCAAAATTGTTTTTGATGGGCAGTTTTGTAATCCTCTCGGATGAAAAGAAAAATCAATACCTTTTACATATTTTGCCTTATATTTTTGTCTAATACTAAATTGCATGAGAAAAATGAGTTTCATAAACAGGTGTAAAAATGGGGGTAGGGGGGAATTGGATTTATAGATGCACCACTTGTACCCTATTTTTAAAGATAATTTGAGATTATGTGATTGTAAATTTGCTCTTTTTCAAATAATATCCTGTTTTTATGTCATAATTTTAAAGCTTGTTTTCTTACACATAAGATGTGCAGTCTTAGAGATATCGTATGATATATTATGAAAGAGCATGTTCTTGCGAATCATTTTACTTAATGCTACAGATCAAATATTATAATCTTGGGTAATTTTCTATGATTAATAACATTCTAAACATTATAAATGTAAATGATTTTTGGTATGCAATTTGCTCTCTTTGTAAGTGGGTATTAGATAAATGGATGTTTCCATGACCAGATTAATGGATAAATCATTTAAATGCATGCTCTTCACTTTTTCTTACAATTTTTTATAAATACTAAACATGGAAAAATTAGGTAAATGAATTCTAAATAAACAATAATATAAATCATATCGGGGCTGAAATTTTCAGTTTGGGACGAATTCCAATTTAGCATGTGTAAATGTCTTTGGTAACTGCTAGATTTTTGTTCACTATTTCCTTGTCCATTTGTTGCCAAAAGCAAGCAGATAAAATATTTTGTAACTTGTTATTTTGATGATTCTCAAGATAAAAAGGGAGTTCTTGTGGTAAACAAATTGTCCAAATACATTTGTTTTGTATGATATAAGGGGGCAAAATATTATTAATCTTATTTCTAAATATTATTGAATTAATTAGAAAAGTTTTAACTTTTTTTAAAAAAAATTATGTATTGGGGGAATACTTTTTCCCCAAATATCCACTGACTTATTTTTCATGAAACTATTGTCTAAATTTAAAAGCAAATTTTTTTTTTCAAAAAAATATATGTAAATAAACAGGACATTTTTTTAAAAAGGTTATTTTATGTTATTTTAGAATCGAAAAATCTGAATATATATATTCCAAACATTAAACTCTTTCGATGCATAAATATTACATAGAGTGGTAATTCTCAAATTTTAAAGCATTTGGCCTGTGAAAAGAATTTCACTTAGTTTCATCAAGCTTACTGGAAAGTTTAAACAATTTTGCTACTTTAATTGAATTGAAAATAGAACTATCATAATATTTTCCTCTTAACCATTTTTTTAGTGAAGTTTGTAAAATAAAATATCTAAAATGTTTAAAAAAATTTTTACCAGTGTTTCATTGATTAAAAAATGATTTATTTCTTAACAATGTTTAATTTCAGTCCTAATTATATTAGAAAATTATTCCCACTTAAAAATGTATAGATTATTATATCCACATATGATTAAGCAATTTTTTATTTTTGTAATAAATGTGTTTTCTGTTATTATACTGAAGAATATTAATAATAATGTCATTTCCATTGAAATCCCATTATTTATTTAAACTTGGTTATTAAAATATTTAGTTATGTAGTAACCAGAACATTGATGGAACTGGTTTTTTTTTACTTAATGATCACTTGACAACATTTTTAATGATATGTATGATACATCACTTATATATATAATTGTTAATTATTAGAAGAGGGTGAGTAATCTAAAATGAATATCTAACACTAAATTGCCTGCTACTAAATGACTTTATCTTCTGTTTATCGAACAGTTCTACTTTTATCTGAATATTTTAAGATATTAGTTACTTCCTGCTTAAATATGTTATTTCCTGCTAGTTTTAAAAATCTGTGGGGGATAATAGCCTTGTTGTTCCATGTCCCATAAAACCCATAATTGTTAATGTCCATAAAAATGTTATATGGTTTATTTTCATAGAAGAGAATTCTAAAGTCGTTTAAAATAATTTATAAACACCAAACTTCATGAGAATTTTTTTATTTATCATTTTTTGTGTAAGTGTGGAATGGATAACTTGTTAATAAAATAGATGGAGTAGAGAGATTTAATTTGAATATTTTATTAATTTTCTATCAAATTTTAATATTTGTATGTATTATATTTTAAATTCTTAGATCTTATATCAATCATATTACTACATCAGTTGCGCACACAGAAATGTTCCAAGGAGGAGGGGGGAGGCAGGGTCGAAAGCCCACCATTCTCGGTATCACGCCGTCAAGCACATTCTTTTGATTTTGTCGATTGTCGGGAACAAAAAAATAGTAAAAAATAAATTATTAAATAACTAATTGCGTTAATTAATAAAATAAATTGTCCACACATGACAAATACTTAATTAAATTTTACGTACTGTTTGCGATTATAATCAATCGAGAAAAAAATTTAGGGTGATGGGAGGGGGCAGTGGTGTAACGTACACGCCCGCATATCGCGGAGGAGGGGGAGACAGGATTTTAGGGGTCCCAAAGCCTGACTGATGCCTAGTACGTACTCTTTGTAAGATCCGGCTTGTTCCCCAAAACCTGACGCGAAGGGGTTCGGTCCCGTTCCCCACGAGGGGGTCCGGATCTGTGGATCCCCCCCCCTTGTGTGCGCCACTGTACTGTATTGATACATTATAATATTTTAAAAGTAATCAATTTAATAAATTATTTTCTTTTAAAATGCTTTAAAGAATGCATGATATTTAGTGGTATGTAATCTAAATTCAAAACTGTGTAATAGTGCATGGTTTATATTTTGAACATTCTTTTTAGAAAAGTAAAAATTAAACATTAAAAAAGTTAAGTAAATTTTGAAAGAATGTGTCTTTGATTAAGGAAGGATACACGGATACACACGAAGAAGGAAATGTTTGTATTATAAATTTTCTTTCATTATTAAAGAAAAATCTAAAAATGGATTTCTCGCATCTTAACTGAATAATGGATATTTTTTTTTGTCGCGAACACATAAAAAACTGGATATAGAATTGAAAATATGCAGAATAACCGAGCTTATTTTTCTTTTTATTAGTCGTGAGTGTGTATATTACTCCCCCCCTCCCAATAGAAGTGTTCAAAAAGGACATTGAACTAAATGCGTAACACATTTTCAGACAGAAAAATGTCTGAATTTGAATTTTCGTGAAAATTTGCAAGTTTACAATTTTTACATGTATTTATCATACTTTTTTTTTTAATTTTAAAATATCCCTATAAGTAATTTTTTATTTTAACGTGGTGAAGTGTCAGCTTCTTCAGCATTATGGTAATAAGAGACCAAACATATGGAATACATTTCATATCAGGAAAAATGATCAACTTAAAAATTAGTAGTATAATTATAAATTCTGCTTTCTCCAATATGGGGTACGCAGATAAATATTTTGGGTACGCGGAAGAAGTAAGCTCGCGATATATGACATTTTATACTTATCAATAATCACAATTAACATCATAATCACTTGAAAAATTATTTCTATATCAAACACATGATCAACTTTCTTAGTGATAATTTTATTATTAAATTTAAGAATTTTATTTTCTCGGTTATGCTTTTTTTCTTGAATGATTTCTTAGATTCACCCTTTTTTGAAATTATTTTACCTCTTTGAAGTATTTTCTGTTCATTAAAATCAACAATTAATTCACAAAACTACTCTTAGTCTTATTAGACACAATTAAATATGACAGTCCTACATTTACTATGAGGAATTTAATATTTTTAATAATTTATCTTATCTTCATTTGTAAAAGAATGTTTTCACACTAACCTCCATTTGTCCATGGATGGTGGATATTTTGGATTCTAGGTGTTCCACAATTTGTTGTCCCTTAATTTGTGCTAGTAACTTAGTAGGAATAATGTTGACATTTGATCCTGTATCCAAGAGAACCGCAATTTGTTTGAAGTTGACTCTGCCGTCGATGATCATCAGTTCGGAGAAATAATTGGGTATTTAAGACTTGAAGATGTGAAATGGAAATAAAAGTCAAGTGTTATATAGGGAGTTTAATTTTAAATCTAATTTAATTATCCTTACATATATAATGGGGTATTAATAACTTTTTTTTTCGTTTTAAGGGATACTCGAAAAAAAGTTTGGAATATCTTGCTTTAAGGTATCCGAACTACGTTCGGAACGGATTTTGCAAAAGCGTATAAATGGATAATATTTATGATATTTAGTGTCACTTAGATTAGAAAATGTATATAAAATTGTTTTAAGAATAGTATTGCAATAAAAAATTATTTAAGTACGATATTTTGACAAAAAATGAACATAAAATGACCCATTTTCAAAATATTCCCCTTTTTGTGAAAAGGTTTCTATTTAGTAATATTTTGCCTGTATATAGCTCAGACCTCTGTACAGAGGCTCAACTAGAATTTTGAAATGTATAACTTAGAAGTGGGTTTGTCCATGTTTTACGACAACAGAGGGGAGTTAAGTTTGTGTGGGGAAGAAAACGACGGCGAGCAATTATATATAAAATTATTTCAATTGGTTGTAACTCTGAAAATAATGTGAACTTTTCAAAAAATCCTGTTGAGCCTCTGTACAGAGGTCTAGTATTTACAGGCAAATATTATTTTAGAAGCATTTTTCAAAAAGAGAACGTTTTGAGAAAAAGGTTATTCTAGTTAATTTTTGCCGAAATATTGTCTTTAAATTTTTTTTTGCAAATGTCCTTAAAATAATTTCTATACATGTATTCTAATCTAAGTGACACTAAATATCATGAAAATTATCCATTGATGCGCCTTTTTAAAATCACAGTTCCGAACGTAGTCGGATACCTTAAAGGACAGCGAAGTTTGTATTAACTTTAGAAAACTTTTTTCTAACTGAAAAATGTTTTGATTTTGGTTCCTATTTTACGTAAAGGCAAACCTCGATGAAGAAATCTCGATTTTTACTTTCGCAGTTAATTCTAAACGCGTTGTCGCATTACTTAAAAGAGATATTTTTGATCGCTGGCGTTGAGAAAAAAAAATGTTAACACTTAGTAACGATATACTGGCATCTCGAATCGACTTTTGTTCTACACTAATTTCCCATTAAGTCACTTGATCATTGTTCAAAATTTCTTTGTTCTATCTTAAATAGCCCTTGTGTTAGTTATATAGTTAAAAGTGATTGCGACTGAAAAAAAATTCACTAATCCCTAACTTTTTAACAACAATCCCATAAAAAGAAAAAGTCGATACGAGTAAAATTACTTTATACAGGTGTGTTCTCCGATTTGTGAATCCTTTAAAAACTTTTAAAAGGACTTAAACTTTTTTTTCCCCTCCTTCATATGACTAAGGTTGCCAACATAGTTACTGTTCTAAACGTTAACGGGTAAGCTTTGAAAGTTTAACCCTTATTTTTTTTTGGTTTGAAATTCTAAGACATTCGATTTAATCAAAGATTTGTTTTTTAAAGATTAAAAACTTACGAATTAAGATAATTAGTTATTCATATACATATTTTTACTGTGTTTTTTCCCATAACGCACAGCAAGATCACACACACAATACACGAAGGAAATTTCGACTCCGACCTCCTTGAAAATTCCTATCGTTCTTAAAGTTTTACCCGTTCTAAAACGCCTTTAACGCGGATAATGCTTTTGAAATTTGGGGAATGTTGTAAACCTCAAATTTTTTTTGGTAGAAATTTAAACGACATTCGATTTATATCAAACTGATCGGTCTTAGTTTATTATGCTCGTAAAATCTTACGAATCCCGTTCAAAGGGATAATAGCCTTTGTCGTTCCATATCCCACATCAAAATATGAATTGTAACTATTCCGTTTTTAAAACACACACACACACACCGTAAGACTGAGGAAATTGGAAAGTAAGGTACCGACTCATGTGTCGTCCTTGCCATCTCACCTTGATTCTAAATTATGAGGCACGTTCCCATTGTTCGGTTCTAGTGTCACGTTAATTGATTCAAATAAATCTTTACCTGTCGCCAATAGACTTAGGAACTGTAGCATGATTTTAATTCGACAAAAAACATTAAAAAAAAACGCAATATAATTGAATATTTGACATTCGTGGGTTGTGTGTGTAATGATAGTCCTGATAGTTGTGAGAGGCCTCACGAATGCGTTTTTTTTTCTTCCGCAAGAATGGGAAAAACACAAGCGTTCGATTTCCGGTTGGAAATGGACCACCTTAGGAGGCGGAAATTCCCGCAACTTCTTTTTTGTTGTAATTAAGGATTTAAAGATGTACCTTTAGTCGCAGTCGTAGGAATGGACGAGAAAAGACAAAAATGGGAGGGGGGCAAACAGATTAGTCTGCAGAGTTGAAAGAGAAAAGAAACAGAGTTGCTAATGTTTTTCTTTTAAAAAATAATTAGATTATGAATTTAAATGGATTTGTGTTATGAAGAAAGCGTTTGGCGGCAAGTTAGGCGTATTCGAATAGTGTAATAATTCGTTACGTTGCGTGATGTTTACGAAATCACATGTATTTGAAGTTCACCGATATTTTTTTTCCTATTTAAAACAACCTTCCCTGTAGTGTTATTTTTTTAACCGAACAGGTTAGAGGAATCTTGGTTTTCGATAGTTAAAGTAACTATCTCTGGTAATTTATGCAGTATTCCTAAGATATGATTTAACATAAAATTTATTGTTTTGCTTCTGAATAGAAAGTAAATTAAATATCGATTTTACAAAGAAAAATTCATCAAGATTAGTAGATTCAGTATACTTAATAACATTTTGATAATGTAATTTCAATCTTGAATTTCGTCTTTTGGAATTTTTCTTTATTTATAAAATAAATCGGACTTTTCTTTTTCTTCAGGTGGTAATCTTCTTAAATATTTGATTTCGTGTTCATAGATAGAATTAAAAAATCCTATTAATTTATACCGTTACACTCTACAGTTACTAGTTTAGTGATAACCCTTTACTTATGGTCACGAACTTCATGACTGGTGATGTTCAAATAGTCACATGTACGATTTCTATCACAGACATGGAATTTATGTGAAATAATCGGAGTGTTGTATGTTAAATAGAAGTTTCTATATTATAATATATATATATATATAATATAATAGTTAATAAAGTCTTTAGCCCAAGTATTTTTTTATAACACGCTTTTATTTTAGCTTCACCTGTATGTAACGGAATTTTTTGAACCCATTTTTTTACCAATTTTAAAGGTCAAATTAATTCGAAATTTTAAAATTTTGTAAAGGGAACCGATGACAATACAATAATTTAATAATTTTGTTCATTTCCCCGGATGGGGGATAAAGGGCCCAAGTTTTCCCCCATTTCCGGTTTTTAAATGACTAAAAGATTAAGTTGAAACCCCCAAATCGAAAACGCTCAAGGGGTTTAAATTTTTTTAAAAAAAAAAAAAAAAAAAGTTTTTTCGCTTTTGAAAAAACGTGTTTTTTAGGTCAAATGCTGTTGCTAGTTTTAGAGAGAAAGGAGTTTTTTTTTAGTAAAAAAATTTTCATTGACTTTACACCTTCTTTTGCATGAAATATTTCAAATTTAAGGTTCCAGTTTTCCTTCAGTTGGGGCTGATCCTAGTTTTGAAAAACCTTTGGGTATCGACGCACCAATGGGGATCCCAAAGTGGGTGTTCCATTTTCCCCAAAAAATGACGCTTTTAAAGGGTTAATTCAACAATAAATAAATGATAGTTAAAAAAAAAACACAGGTTTTTAGGGGATGGGGAAACAAAAAAAATAAAAAATAAATTATAGTTAAAAAACCCCTGTGGGGTTTTAAAGTCTTCTCCTTGGTGCATTTTGGGAGGGGGGTTTTCCACCCAGGTGTCGCCCTGGGCCCTCAAAATTGGAAGCCCATTCCCAAAGGCCCCTTTGGGCATTGTTTTTACAGTGCGAGTTTTCAACCCCTCATTTTCCCAGTTATATAGCCAGTAGCCGTAGTAACCGAGTAGTCAAAAGTCCCCGAACCCCATGGCTTTTTTGTCAAGTTAGGGGTTGGAACCGGGATCCCTTTCTAAACCGGGGGGGCCCAACCTTTTGGGAAGAGTGCCCCCATCTGATTTAAATTTATAACCCTTCCAAAAAACAAACGAAAAACATGAAGAAATGTTACTTATAGGCTGTAATATTTTCCGCCTCCCAGCTGTGAATCGGCGTCTTTGTGGAAGTAATCATCACACGTGCATTCTGCACCTGCATTTTGAAAGTTATTACATGATCCCGCCTTGGCCCCCCACCGCATCATTTGACACTTCGAGGGACCCTTTTTCCCGCCGACCAGCAGGATGTAACGGAATGCTAAAGGACGCCGGCCCCTGATCCCCGAAGAGAGAGAGGGAGAACCAGAGATACTTTGAATCTTCGAAGTGAGCGGACGTCGAAAGAGAACTTTCCCCCTCACAAAACCCCTTTATTTGAACCCAATTTAACCTTTGAAATTTAATAACTTCAATGTATAATTTTGAAATAAAGTTTGGGGGACGAAAATAAACCAAATGTTTAAATTAATCAATATCACGCCACCTTTTTATTTATCACAAA
The DNA here is from genome assembly GCA_019973955.1 of Trichonephila inaurata madagascariensis. Classification (NCBI taxonomy): domain Eukaryota; kingdom Metazoa; phylum Arthropoda; class Arachnida; order Araneae; family Nephilidae; genus Trichonephila; species Trichonephila inaurata. The sequence goes on along the minus strand of BMAV01026600.1, from coordinate 32,260 downwards.
CGTCATTTAGGCTTATCATGGGATTCTTACGCAAATAGCACATTTTTCTTTAAATTCGTCTAAACAGTGGAAATTTAAAAATAATATCACAAGTAAAACAGAAGTACAAATCTAGGCTTTATTGTTAATAAACTTTTTATAGGCTCAAATCAGTTAGGTTAGGTATAAAATAAAAATGAATAACTTAAACCTTGGAAATCTCTTCTTATATTTCAATACTTGCTTTATATATGTGGCTTTTGAATTTGCAGTTTTTCTTAGCAAGTCACCTATATTAGGAATAGTTCTTGAAGATGCTGACAACTAAAGTAAGAAAAATACAATCTTTTCCTTGTAATCTTAAGTTTAAATTATTTAAATATCTCATAAAATATCGGCAAGAAAAGCTACATCCCATAGCCTATCTTCATCCTTGAGTAACAAGCATTCACTGGGCAGTTCATTGTTTTCTTCCAGATATTTTAAAACGCGTTCCCTTAAATTCCAAAATCTCGCAAGTGCACCTCCTTTGGAAAGGAGCAGTCCCACTAAAGAGCCGGGGCAGCGATGCATTGCGTTCATTGAGAGCTGAAACGTCTTAGGGTGCGGGGGTATAAGGAGAGGGAGGTTTTAACTCGGGGGTGCCACTCGTGTCGCCTCGTCCTTGACCATGGCTCAAAATACGTGGTCCGTGCCGCCCTCGTAAGTTCTGAACAGTGACGTTAATATTCAATCAATCAATTTGAAAGGCAGCACACAACAATAAAAGAGTATTCTCTACACGACAATCTTTTCTTTATTACTTTAATTTATATCTAGTGTATTTTTTAAAATTTTTATTGAGAACATTTATAACCCCGTGTACCACAAAGTATCACACGGGGGGCTCGCATAGAAGTAAGCGTGAAGCACACTCACAAAGAAGAAAGGATTACAACACAAACATCCATGCCTTACCCCGGGGTTGAACTAGACCAGGCACCAAATCACATCACTAACCACTGTATCGGATGGGCGGTTATCAAGTGTATTTAAAATAAATTTTGAGGGGTTTTTTTCTTTGTCTGCTCCAATAAGATTGCAAAAATAAATAAAATATTATATTTTTTCAGATTTTTTAAATTTTTCAATAAGTCTTCTTCCGTTCAAAGGTCGCGTGCCCGCATTTCCACCCCTTTCTTAAAATCACATGTGGGGGGGCTTGTGAAGGGTGTTTTTCGTCAATTTGTTCAAAAATTTTCGATGTCCGACGCTAATAGCTCCTAAAGCTCAATTTCGCCCTCTTTTAGAGCGGCATCGGAAATACGGAGAAAGGGGATGTGAGCGTCAAATTACGTTTTATTTGCTTTTAAATGGGTTAAAATCCAATTTTTTTTAAAAAAAGTACTCTTAAGTTCTTTTGTGTAAGATATTTTTTGGGGGTAATTCTAAAATTAAAATAGAGATACCCCCCCCCCCATGTGCAAAATGCAACTGATATACAGTTCTTCAATTATTTTAGATTCTTATTGTAGTAACTATGATACTTGGCAGCGTAAAAGGCTCGACGCTGATCCCATTTTACTCTCTCGTGTCCTAAACTAAAATCATTCATAATCCCATGACCCCCTTTTCTTCTACATGACTCATTTCTATAAGTATCCTGACTGTCCCTCCCAGAAAATTACTCCTAATCTTTGGTAATGAGCTTGCATTGTTTTAGATCTAATTTTTTTTTTTTTGAAGTTATCTCTATTCTTTATCTAGGTTTTTATGTATTTTGTTTCAAATCAAGGTTCTTTAAACACTATTATATAATGGCTTTATTTTTAGTTCTGAGATGATGTAATTTTTATTCCCTTTTTTCCTTATAATGACTTTTTGACGGGAAAATTTAAATTATTTTTTAATAGTCGAAATTGGAAGTGTAACGAACTTGCGTTTCTACTACAAACAAAATGCTTGAAATTCTAATTAGTTAGAATTAATGGATGAGGGGGAGAGAGAGAGGTTGAATTAGATTTGTTAAAAACGTTCTGCTGTTTTTGAAATTTTCTTAAAGAAATGATTGGTTGCTAATGATGTTGTTTGAAACATAATAATTAATCGTCCTCGTTGTACTATAATTGCGAATAATAGAAAGATGAACATTCCGAGAAAATAATTAGAAATCTATCCAGTTTGGGAACTTACATAAAAAAAGGTTGAACTCTTGTGTTTTGCATGCTGCATTTTTAGAAATCTGATTCTTGTGTCAAAACGGCAAAAAAATTTTTTTCCCCAAATTTTTTTTCTTTTTTTTTGGCCGGCGTGCAAGTTTTAGCCAATAATTTGTAGACCGCCGGGAGGGGGGCGTGCACGTTTTTGGGCGAAGCTCAAACGTCGTCCGTTTTTGCGGGGGTTAGGGGGTTGGGATCGGTGCGTCCGCATGACCCGGGTTTTAAAGTGGGCCGTCGCCAAAAGCCCCTTTGTGGGTGAACAGTGGACGTTAATATTCTCAATCAATAGGGGGGGGATGCTAGTATTTTTTACTTACCATGGTTCATTGCCAATAAAACCCATTGCTTACATTTAAACACTTACCCTCATTTTTCGAGAAATCCCTGTGACCGCGTTAGAGTGGTCTGGGGAGAACGTGGGTGGCTTTGTCACGAGTACAGCCCCGTACTCAAAAACCCACCGTGGGGGCAGCGATGCCCCTTAAATCTATGAGGTAACGTCCTTCCGTTGGGTGGTGTGGTAGTTAGGGAGGGAGGTGCCAGCCAGGTGTCGTCCATACTTTACCGGGTTCAAAAATTTCGTGGTCCGTCGAAAAGCCCTCGTGTTCTGAAAGGCGACGTTAATATTCAATCACTACCCGAGCAATCCCCAAAACTTGATTTCCCCCCCTCAAAATTAAGGGGGGGTTTTTTTCCCGATATTGATATTTCATTTTATTGTGTTCTTTTTCCTTCAAGATTTTTTTGCAGCTTTCCGTTGTTTAACATGCAGTTCATTTCAGTTAAGTATTTATTCCGTTTCGGGGGAAAAGTTAATATTTATTGACAATTTTTCGTGATTGTCATTTTGTTTTAGAGTTCTTTTTTATTATGATTCACCGCTAATTTATTTATTTTTTCTAAAATTTATTTTTATTTCAAATTTTTTTTTTTGAAATATGTTTGTTTCAAAGTTCACATATATATGTCTGTTATTACAGTTACAATTTTTTTGAGTTATTTAATGTGTATTGGACATAAAAGTCTCTGAGGGTTATGTTTAAAAATTTTAATAAAAATATATTTTGTTAGTTTGGAGAAGATAAATCTTTTTTTTGAAAATGAAGCAAAATCTAAACTAATAAATATAAAATAATTTATATTTTGAAATACGAATGCATTTTCTAGGCTGCATTAAGTTTATCTCCACCTGATGTTAAAAAAATAGAACGCTTTGGATCAGTTAAATTTAGTGCAATTATAGAAAAACCGTTCTGGGGTTTATGGTCGCCATCCGTGACGTCTTAAGATTTCAATAAGCCCTGGGCCCCTCTGCAAAAAATAGGTTCCACCAGCGGTCCTTTTAAGTAGACGTAACATTTTCCCGCCATCGCTGCAAAATAAGCTCCCTATGTAGATAACATTACATAATTCACATCCACACGTGTACTCCTAAAATATTGCGGGGCCTTTTCATCTGACACAATGTCGAAGCCGATAGCCGTGAGAAATCTAACGGCTGGATTCCACACCTGTGAGGTAGAACCCCGAGTGTAATTCGAGGTGTCAGAAGCGAACTCCTCCACCCCAAGACAGTGGATAGACAGTCCGTTCGAAACACCAAGAAGATCGATTGTGTGTTAACCTCCTCCCTCACAAATATCATATTCTGTATCTAATTATCATTGACAATAATCCATAATATGAATAACTTCTGTTTAAATGTAAATAATGTAATTAATAGCTGTGGACGTAAATAAATCAATTATTTAATTTCTTAATTTCACGCTACCGTTAATTTTCCCAAACGTCACAAGACTGTAAAGCGTACGTTGTCCAAACTTGTACAAACGGTAACCTGTAACAAATAAAAGTGCTTGACTTACAATCTCCCAAACCTGGGTGCAAATCGACTTGACCGACTACTGCCTTTCAATTACACTCTATAACAACAACAGCAACAACAAACGACGTACCAAGAACTAGTTGTCCGATAGAGACAAAAATTGGGGGGTTGAAAGATTATATATAGAATAGAAAATGAGTAAAATTTCAGAAAAATTGAACGATTTATTTCAGAGTTACATAGTTACAAAGTAACGAGCTCAATAAAGTGTTGACCCACCTCTAGCCTAGATGCAAGCTGCCACACGACGTGGCATAGTGATAAGCACCCTGATGGTCTCTTGCGGTATTTCTTGCCGAATTTGGTCCAATTGTTGGGCCAGGTTACCAACACTCCTTGGTAGATGCAGTCGCCTTCCCATCGTATCTTAGACATGCTTGATTGGAGGGAGATCTGGCGGTCTAAATGGCCAAGGAAGTATTTGACAAGCTGTAAAATTCTTAGCAACACGTGCTGTATGTGGTATGGGATTATCTTGCTGAAAAATAAGGCCAAGGTATTGCAAAAGGAACGGTAGCAAAACAGTTCTCAAAATGTCGTGTATGTACCGCTGTGCTGTAATTGTGCCTGTAATGACGACTAAAGAGATCCTACTGGCAAAAGAAATGGCACTCCTGACTATAACTTCCGCTTGAGGGCCTGTGTGGCGTGCAGTAGTGAAAGCAGGATCGGCACGCTACCCTAGGCGTCTCCAGACACGTTCTCGATGATCGTCAGGACACGGTTGGCAACTGAATTCATTGATAAACACTATACGTCTCCAGTCAGCATTCCAACCTGATCGAGCAAAGCACCGCTGTAATCTGGCTCAGTGTGCAGGCATGAGTGGCAGGTGGCGTAGCGGTCCTTACGAACGTAAATTTCGCTCTGTCAGCCGTCTGTGTATGGTCATGCTGGACACTCGTTTGCGGTTCGCACGTCTGATGGTTGATAACGATGAATCAGGTTCTGTGATAGTTAATCTGACAATCAATCTGTCCTCCCAATCTGCTGTGGCCCTATGTCGACCGCTACCAACATGACACTGAAATTTGCCACTGTCCACCCATTCTTGCTAGCATCTTCTAATGGCCGCATCACTTTGACCCATATGACGAGCAATTCTCCGATTTGCCCAACCTGCCTTTTTTAATCAAATGATACGACCTCTTTCAAACTCTGACAGTTGCTCGTAAGAAGCTCAAATCCTGCGGCGAGGCATTTTTTTCAGTCGTTGAAAGGTATCCTAAATCGCAATGCAACAAATTTTGACCATCAGATTGAGAATAGCTTCTTTTAGACCTGCTGAGTGGACGATTCACTGCAGCTCCCGCTATTCATTCATTGGACACCAAATTTTAATCATTTGCATATTCGGTACAAATGTGTTTGCATACGAAATTTCATTACAATCGGACAACTCCTTGGTGCGTCGTTTTTTTTTTTGTCACAGAGTGTAAATGGTGCATGGTGATATGGACGACGAGCATGGCATAACGCAGTCTTTCCACTGTTGCCGTGCAGTTCGAAATTCCCAGTTTTTCGGAGAATATATCTTGGAATACCATCTGACTAATTATTCGAATTATTATTTTATTGCTTCCTGGTCGAGATCGAGACAAGACCCACCGAGGCCAAAGCCCTGGGCCTGCCTTAAAACGTTTGTACGTGATATCTACTTTTTTAGGTTAAGCAGGAGATTTAAGTCTGAACTAAAAAACTGGCCAGGCCAAATAAATAGGAGGGTAAATGTTAACTTCATTGAGCATTTAAGTCCTCGCGTAGTGTGGAATGAAAGTTAGGAGAATGAAGTACTAATGTAAGAGAGGTGTCGTTTTGAATATTTTTATGTGACCTTTAGTGTGACATGCAGGTCAAGAAGTCTCAAGACTTCTTGAGGCTCTGAGCCTCTACTCAATAATAGGCCCCATTTATGACCCTTAAAAGTAGACAGTGCATAGCATATGTCATCGAATACTCGTACAAATAATAACTCGAAACAAATAAATGTGCATGGCTTACAATCGCACGAACTGGCTTCGACTGCCGCCTTTTGACTGAATGAGTTTTAAAGGTGTATGATGGTAGATCTAGGCCTGTGCGTCGACGCCGGTCATCACATGTAACCAGTTGCCGTATTGTCCGAAATTTCCATTTTTTTCGGAGAATACAACCTGAAATAACATTTGACCTTTGAAATATTTCGAATTATAATCTTTTTAGGGCTGAGTGGGAAACGAGAAGAGGCCCAGTTGGCCCGCGCCTCAAGACGTCCCTGGTGACATGTGTCTCAAAAATTGTGATAAATACGCACTTTTTGTGTGCTTGACAATTGAAAAATCCATTTTCTAGTATATATGTAATGGATGAAATATAAAATATATTAGGAAGAAAATTGGTTAGGCTACCGAAATGAATGTGTTATAATCTATGTTTGTTAGAGAAGGCTGAGAACATAAATTACAGGATTACTTTTTAATATGCAATGAATTTTTTTTTTCTCTTATGGTGCTATTCGCAGTTTTCCTTTCTCCAATCTTTTTACGGATTCTCTTTTGGTGTATGGACCTCCATACTTAACAAGCTGTCATATGCAACTGACATAACACATTTTTTTTCGAGTCTCGAAACAATTCCAATTCATTTGGTAATAAACAGGCAATTCCATGAAAACCTATTCAAGTATTTTTATGATCTTGTTCTAGAAAAGTTACTCGTACCTCACGTTTTATGAAATCGCCACTTTGCCTTTCAGTGTCAATTAAGGTCAAGAACTCATTATTATTATTTTTTTACGACTTTTTCTGTGAATCAACTCAATGGCATGGTTTAAAAGAGGAATTGTTTCTTCGGGGAAGGCTTTTTCACGTTTCGTGAAACTGTTTTATTCCTAATTTACGACTGGAGTGATTCTTATGAATAGCAAATTGTCCATCTCGGGTTTCACTTGCAGGAAAGGGCACTTACGGTTCCCGTGGACCGACCATTTTGAATTCGTGAAAGTTGTATTTAATTCGGTGGAATTTCTGCTTTCCTGTTCAAATAAAAACTAGTGCATCGATTTGAATGCAACAGAGCATCCGAAAGGGGGGAAAAACAATGGAAGTGTTTCTAGAATTGCAATATCTGAAACTGTTTCTAAATATTACTTACAATTGTAGAATTAAAGTAGAAATTGAAATATAGAATTGAAATGTATAGGGTGATTCGCGACTAGACCGACAAACTTGCAGGGTGTGTTGGGGGTACAGAAACGACTCGGAATCACATAGGAATTTAAGGGTCGTAAGGCAAATGCCGTAGTTGCGTGCTATGGTGCAAAGTGGAGCAAAATAACAGAAACAAAAAAGACATAACATTTTATTGAAAAGTTTACTACAACAGGTGTTCGAAATTTCGACCAGAAGTCGTCTGGCAGGCCTGACATCGACGCTGAATAGAATTCCTTAGGTTCTGGAAGATCCTCCCGGCAGTCTTGTTGTAGATAACGTTGAATAGAAGGTTTCGTGAACACCGATTCTGCTGTTAGTCGTCATTTGCGACTTCTGGCCGTACCAGGCCTGCCAGACGACTTCCGGTCGTAATTTCGAACAACCTTTTATAGTACAAATTTTCAATAAAATACTCTCATGTCCATAAATTAAGGATAATGCAAGTTCAGGCAAAGAGAGAGCCAGAAGCAAAACAAATGTGACCTATTTGTAAACAAAAGGTAAAGAGCAAAAAAGATGATATATGTTCGATATCATTAATAAGAATTGTGATTTTTGCTCCCTGGAGCAAATAACAAGGGAAAAAAAGGAACCTATTTTTAAAAACCAATATTATTTGCTCCGTATGGTGGTTAATACATAGTATATCTCCCAGACGAGGCAATACAGTCCGTGCAACGCCTACGCATGCTGAGTATCAAATTGTCGATCTGATCTTAGGGAATATTACACCACTCATCAAGCAATGCTCTCCGAAGTTCTGGTAGATATGTAGGAGGTGGGGTTGACGGGCAGCAACGCGCGCGCGGTTGGCCAAGCTTATATTCCACACATGCTCTACCGGAAATAAGTCCGGTGAGAATGCTGGCCAGTCCATACGGGTGATATCCTACGATTGAAGGCATTCGTTTACGATGTTTGCTCTGCGAGGATGGGCGTTGTCACCCGTAAACAAAATTTTTTCGCCCATGGCACCCCGAAACAAACTTACATGTTGTTCCAGAATGACGTCCCGATGGATTTGGCCTGTCCTCTGTAAAGGCAGCTGTGGTGTGAGGGAGAAAATGGACTTGTGAAACTATTGGAGTGACATGGTATCATGGATTTGGTCTAGGTATTTGAACCAGGGGGACATGAAATAACAATATAACTGTACTAAACCTACTAAAATTGCCTTTTCTAAGTGGAATATTCAAACTATAAATTTGTATTCAAATATTTTTATTAAAGGGTCTTATTTTGTGTATCGAATATAGAAGTAATGAATTGGTTCTATGATAAAATCAGATTACTCGATTTAGTCTCAATAGGACTATATTTATCAGAATTTACATTATATCTGAGTAGAAAAATTTACTGAAAAAAAATCCTAAAATATTTGTGAAAAGATTCTATTTTCTGGTTCTAATACATTTTTATTCTTAAAACATCGCTATTCACTCTCCCACTTACAAATGGCGTTTGTTTTGCATAATTACATATAAGTTGCAATATTTCAACTTGTTATCTCGTCTAATGTTTCATCCTTTTGTAAATTTTCCCCCAACTTCCCTTGATCAGACGAAAATAAGGAATAACTTCTCTTACAATTACAATTACGCAATCTCGGAACTTATTTATAAAAATCCCGAGGAAAGAAACCGCGCTTCTTTTGTGTTTGGGAAAGGCACACGAAGTGAAGAAATGAGATGCGGGAAAGGGGAGGGGGATCTTAAATCGCGCGTTCTTTTTCCTAATGCAAATAGATTTTGTTTCTAACTCCGCCGATGCCGGTCCAAAGCCCGGATAAGAAAGGAGGATGGGAAACATCGGAGGAAACAAAAATAATGATGCATTTAGGTCCTCTCCCATCTGTCTTTTTTCTTCAGTTTTTGTACCTACATCAGTGCTTCTCAAACTTTCAATATTCGCGACTCAATATTCAATCATCATTTTCATTGCGCCCCCCTCAATACAATAACAATGTATTGAATTCAATAATACTCTACTTTGGCACTAAAGCTGTAATACGACTTTAACCTATTATATGCTACCAACATATATAAATGTCTCGTTCAGCCAAAGCATTAATTTTCTGGACGTATATATACGTCTTTCCGAAGTACAGTCTTTTCCGTGCACTGGTATCCATAAAATTATTCCAAACGCTTTGGAATGCAATAAAAGGACCTTGACCGTGTTTTCGATACATTTACTTATTTCAGAAGATTTGCTCATTAATGCCTTTTCTCCCCAAAAAAACCACATCAAAATACGCGCATCTACAGAAAACGATGGCATTGTGTGGAGAGTGAAATGCGTAACTTTGAAAATCGGCAGTTAAAAAATTACTTATAAATCGCACAAATTCTCAAGATAAGTGTTAATACAAGCCATGGGGTTACTGGTAATTATCAAACATGTTCTTAACTTAATATTGTTAAATTAATAATAAAATACATTATATAGTACTGATACATTTATAAGTTATTATATCAGTGTAAATGTGTATTGTATATTTTATTATATCAAAAGTATTTTATGTTTGATTACTTTCATTAAATTAATAATTTTTTTTAAATCTTTTGTTTTCGACTTTTCAATATGCTTGCGCCCCCCTCATAGAGTTATCACGCCCCAGGGAGGCACGCCCTACAGCTTGAGAAACGCTGACCTACATTAATCTTAAGAGGTATTTATTTACATATTATCGTTTTTCCTATTAAATACATATTTTTAGCAGGTTTCTTTTTCAATCATAGTTTGAACAATGCGCTCTTTTAAAATTGAAACTAATGTCTTTGCTTATTTATCCTCCTGTCGTTATTTAAAGTAGATGAATAGAATATATATATTTTTTTTATTTAAGTGAAATATTTCCACGATTTTCTTTTCTTTACTTTTTGGAATATTTCGCTATGGAACAAGAATATTTGGTACTTACGTATTATCGTAACAATCACCAACGTTCAAGATAATTCGCTAAGTTGGCAACCCCAATATCGCTTGCGTAGTATGCGCTGAATTGGCAATCATGTGCTTAGTTTCATATAATGTCGCCAATAGGTTGCGATAATATGCAAGTACCAAACATTTTAAATGATCTTTGGTGAATTTTCGGTTGAAAATTATAGCTACGAGGGTGATTTGTAGGTTGGAAAATTTAAGTCGTCATAACTCGTAATAAAACTATTTCAGTTCTTTAAATTTAGAATGTCTTCAATGTATATTTCATAAAATAATATCGGTCCTTACTTTTTAACCCAATGCCATTGGCGAGTTTCACCGGAACTTTGGCGAATTATACGATGATAAATATAGCCACGAGGCTGATTATAGGTTCAAAATTAAATAAGTCGTCATTCCTCGTAAAATCTTTGGCTATTAATCTTCGGCATTCTGTACTTTTTGGCGATAAATTGCCGGCATGGGGTTAATGTATCCGGTACCATAATTTCTTAGTACCCTAGTGATCTCTGGGTCTGGTGTCGTTATATTTCATTTATCAAATTTTTTAGTAGAAGTCTTCAAAATGTATCAAAATCTCAACCCTTGGATTTTATCTTTGTAAATGAACTTGAGTTTATTTGCATGCGTTTATATGCTCTTTTGAGGAAAGATTGATTATTAATGTTGCATCATGAAACAACACGAGGATTTTACCCAAACTACTACTATTTCTATTCTACGAAGTTATATGAGGGTGACTGACCTCATAATTTTAAATCATGATCGAATGACAAAGATTGTGAAATTGCCCCCTGGGTGCCCTTCTCCTTGGTTATATCTGCGTGAGGTGTAGGATTAGCAAAAGGACTAGACTTGTCCATATTCTTAATATGACTTTATTAAGAATTTAAACTTAAACTTTTAACAGATTAGATGATAATAATATATATGAGAGAATCTACGAGGACAAAACACACTATAGCAATAATACCGACTTTACGTAACTCGGACCACTATCAATATCTAACCCGCCTAATCTCAATTCCAATAATATCACTGCACCTTGACCTATTGGCTCTATCTTCGGGATAACCTCTGTTGGCTGACACTTTACAATCGTATCACACTCTCTATCATAACATTCCCCAAATTGCCCTATCTCACTTACTCAAACTTCTGAAATTTAAAAGCTATTTAATTTGCATCTTATCTTCACATTTCACTTCTTGGGTTTTGGTTGGAAAAGAGTTGCCATTAATCCTGCCCCCAAAAGAACCCACAGGACATGTTAATGAAAAGATGCGTTAGCCCGTAACAAGATGATACCCAAACTGGTACCCGAATCTCCACACTTTTACACCACTCCATGTCAGAATTTCGAACTGATTTTCATTTTTGAAATATGCTACACAACGACTCATCAAGACTCGATCACATGATTATCGAAATTATAATGAGAATAACAAAAGAGTAGACTCAGCATTCTTTGTTTTATGAGCATTAAAAGTAACAGAACGTCGGAAAGTGCGTGGAATATTAATGTAATATAGGACGACATCAGCGTAAGCCAGTGTTAATTTTGGCTCCAGAAATTCTAAGTCGGAAATTGCTGCTAGAAGAAAGCTTCGTTCTGGAAAGCTTGTAGAACTCGAAGAGGACATATTGCGAACCCCAATGAATCAAAACCCTAGCCACTAAGCTTAGATTTGGTCATTAGAGTTGATCTCAAATTCGCACTATTGGAAAATTTCTGGAATATGTAGACTTTATGTTATTGAATTTGCATAACCAAATATCTCCTTACATAAACAGTTGTCATGAGTAAAATTGAAAGAAGTATCAAATCGGTGATGAATTTGTCCAGGATGTCCTTGAGGTTTAACTAATTCATTTTTCAATCACCTGAATGGTAACGTCGTAGAGATAAAATAAACCATGCTCTAAAAGTACTTAAATGTGACCAGTGACCGTAAAGCTGTCTTATTAAGATTCCTTGTCATATAGTAGTTTCATTTAACTATGTAAAAACACCTTTTTTTATGAGATCAAGATGAATTATTCATTCTTTTTAAAAAAATTTATATTTTCTTTCAAGTCATTTTTCTTCTCTTGTGGAATACAATAGTCTATTAAATTTTATGTTCAATTCTACTGTTTCAGACTTGAGTGATTATAGTAAGGAAAAACAAGCGCTTTCGAATGAAGCTTTCCCTTTTTTTAATGACCCTTCCCTCCGTGAAAAATTGTCCAACGCTTAACGAGTCGGAAAAATAAATGTTACGTAGTCATGAAAGAGTTGAGTTGGTTATACCTTTTAGACAGATTCAAAATTGAATATTTGTCACTTGTGAATAGATAGAGCATTGTGCCCCGAGTTGGCTGCTAGCCAGGACCGTCCCCCAATTAAAATGATGCTGTCGAGTGGCCTTCAACAGTCCCAACAGGTAAATAAAAGGGGAAGAGAAATGGAGCCCGTGTTACCAATTTTTTTTTTGTCTTCTGTGATGACCTTCACCCGAATACTAATTTATGTATGAATTTGATCTTGCCGCCAAAGAATCGCCGTGCGTGTTTGAAGTCTTTTAATTTGTCCTTTTTGAGCAAAATGCAAATGCGGGAATGGACAGTATTCAATTTACATGTAATTCAGAAAATATGGACTGTTAAATCAGAATGCATTGCAGATTAGAAAAAGATCCGTCTAAAGAAGACCGACATATGAATCCTTGATTGATACCTTGATATTTCTGTTGAAGTGTATATGGTAATTCTTACCCGGGGAGGTTTCCATGTTATTAATATACTGACATTCCAGTAGGGTCTTTAAGGGTTGGGGGCTCATATGTTGCAGTCTTTATTACATCAAAAACCACTATGCCTCGTTGCGTTAAATATGCTTGGAAACTGCAATCCCAAAGTTCGTTACTGGTATGGAAATGAAGAATGATATCCAAAATTATTAAAGATTACTAACTGTTATCTAGCCAACACCCATTATTTACGTATTAAAAACGTTTATATTCAACAAATCGAAGCGCGAAGCACCAGTTTTCGAATCATTGGTAGAATTTGAATTTCATACAATGATGTGCCTACACCCTTAAGCAAGTTTCACACGAGACAATTTTGTGCCACTCAACTCCTTTTCTTTCATTACTCATCTAGTGTGAAGAGGCAAGAGAACTCCGTTCACACGCGGACACAAAGTTGACCGAAAAGGAAGTACCGTAGGGGAAAGGGAGTGCAGGACTCATCGGTACAATATGATTGAGTCCGAAGAAGCCATAAAAAGCTTTCACCATTTTCAGTGCACAAGCAGCCGCGTGTGAAGAAGCATAGCTTCTACAATGTACTTTTAGTTGAGTCAACTTGTGAGGTAAAGAACATGTTTTTCGAGGACTTGAGGAGAGTCAGTTGATCACGTGTGAAAGGACCCAGGCGATTTCTATTCAAAACTAGTTCTCGACTGTTCTGCTCCTTCAAGTATGTACAAGATGACTCGTGTGAAAGGGCCCTTATGGGATTTAACATTCTTCGTGGTCAATAGATCTGTCATGCCCTTATCATGTTTTGAAGTAGGAGGATGTGCCTCTGCCTTCCTTTCAGTTGATCTTGAATTTGCTGCTCTCCGTCCTTCAGCTTACAGTTTTGTAGGCACCGTTACAAATGCAATTAAATCATAGGAAAAATAATTATGAAATATTTTGTCTGTAAGAAAAAGATGTTATGTGCCGTATAATTCCAAAAATTAATTCGAAAATTCTTGTGCCTTTTAAAATATTTATTATAAAAAAAACAATTGAAAGAACAAAAAAGTAAAACACGAGACTAAAAGTAAAAATACTGGGACATTAATAAAGGTTCTTCGATGATTGAGATACGAGTAGAATATATCTTGAGTTTGCCATACCCCAAGAGCAAGACAAAGTAATAGCGCATACTACAAGAGTACCGTTTGAAGATAGGCTAGTTTATCCAAAAGTTTCCATCTAAATATCTTATTTTAAACACACACACACACCCACACACACCACACACACACACACACACACACACACACACACACACTAGTATTAAACTCTTATGCCAAGTAAGATTACGTGACAAAACGAAAAATGGTAAGCAGCCAACATTAGCGATTCATCGACAATGATGTACGTGTCCAAATTAAGCTTCAATAGTATATACATAATTGCTTATTAACTATTAATTTATATATATCTTTTAGAAATCATTTGTTTTATTTCATTTGCTTAAAGCTTCTAGAATCATCTTTACAAGCGTGATTCAATGCCAAAAACAGTACAGCTTAAAGAAGAAGGCAATATTGAAACATAAATCGCAATCGAAAAGTTAAATCGAATTTGCCAACGCATGGCGGTGATTAATTCAACTTCTTCCGTAACAGATAACAAAATAAAGAAAAGGGGGAAGGGAGGAAAATTAAGAAACCCAGGTATGGAAGAGCATGCATAATAAGTTGGACGATCGAATGACAAATTACAAGATTGGCGTCAACTAGGAAAGCGATTTCGACGATAACATCAAGAACAAAAAATTGCAGGAAGATGTTTTTCTTCGAGGTCTGATGATGTTTCTGAAGATGATTATTCATGTATTCAATCTAAAGCCATAAAATTATAAGTGATATTGATTGTTTTTATTACACATTTGTTCTCTGAAGATGTGTAACTCCGCAGAAATCCTGTGTTGAGATTTTATTAAGTTTACATCCCGCTGGAATTATATACATCTAATTAAGGGGAAATAATGAGTCACAAAACAATGACCTCTCCGATCCGCAAACACAAACGTGGTAACGCATTTGTAAGAATCCTATCATCTTGAAATAACGTTTTTATACCGTTTTTCTTTCGTCATTCAAATATATACTCATATTGGATGCTTTGCTGACATTTTTATAAATACAGGATATTGTCTTTCCTTGAGTATCCTCGCTCTGGTGATATGTTGAAATACTTGTATCACCAGAGTGAGGCCCACTATTTAAATGAAGCTTTTTCTGTGCTATACTGCCCGGGTTTATAACCTTTCTTGCTCTTACGAGAAGCTTAGCTGTTAGAGCTAATTACTCCAATAAGTCCAGCCTAACTACCCGCTTGAAGACTTTGCGATTCTAGCTGACCAGTCCTGGTGACTTCTGGGGTTTATCTATCTCTCGATATATGTGTATACATTCCTCCTTATTTACTTCTTTCGGGCTTGGGACTTGCTGACACATTACCTTGTTTTCGGTGGTTAATGGAGTTATCGAATCAGCTGTTGGCGATGGATACCTCCTTCCGTGCTACAATCGCATAGCGAGGATGACTAGCGAGGAAAATGTTGCACTTATCAAACTTTCATTCCATGAGCTGGAGTGCTCTGAAGACCCAACTGCATTTTGATGCGCTGTGTTGACCCTTTTCTTCTTTTGAGTACTTCTTTTGAGTACCCTTTACTTCTTTTGAGTACTTTTCTTCTTTTGAGTACTTTAAAAAGTCCTTACTTTCTTACTCATGTTTTTCATTAAATATGAAATAGTATTGGTTTGAACTGGAACCATTTCAATTATTAAAATTTATGAGAAAAATGAAACCCAAAAGAGAAGGGGGCTGTCGCAAAAATCTTAATTCTTGATGATGATGATGTATCCATGACAGGACCAAATCAGACAGTCCCATGGGCCCAGATGACTGATCTTAATCCTTGGAGTAGGTATAACCATGCCAAATAAAAACTATGAGAAATTTGAATGTGCAATAGAGAAAATTTCATTTGTGCTATAAGTTTCGCCGAAATCAAATAAATATGTATTTAACTTTTTGTGTTATAATCATCTTAAAATGAGAAACGAAATAAACATTGTTGTTTTAAATTTATTTACATTTCGATTGTAAGAATTATAAGGATTTCAAATTTAATCAGCTGAAATCATTATTTTAGAGATCACAAATCCCACAGCAACGCGCGTACCAATTCAAAGTTCGGATAAACCGAAAAGTCTGTGTAGCCCTTTAATCTCTACTATTCTTCTGGATTAGTTGAATTCAAACACACAAATTTGGATTCTCTGCTTCTAAATTACCGTGATCGTCTATGAAATTTGGGAACTTGGAACACATTATTAGGATGATTTTGGATAGTTATAAAGCGTAGAATGTAGTGATTAATTGACGAGGGAGGCAATTAAATGTTTAAATTTACATAATGCAAAAGTTCTAAATCAGTACGAAAAAGCTCAACAATATTTATTTTTTCGCCTCTTGGAGATGGAAATTTACGAATACCTTTGTCTTCTCACACTGTTCCGTTACGACAGAATGGTAATTTCGCATTAACATTCTATGACGAATTGTTGCTATAAATCGGTAAAACCCCATCCAAACAGATTTGTTTGTCTTAGCAGTTGCAGAGTGCCCAAAGAAATCGGCCTTAGCTGAAAAAAATATGCCGGCCCTGAGCCCCATATGAAATGTAATTATACATATAAGTTATCATTCTTTGTTATCATCAAAAAACAACTTTATAAAATAAAAATATACCTTTGCGCAAAAAAGTAAACATTTCATGTATATATGCAAATAAATTACAAACAAGAAATAACAGTGACTAAATAATGATATAAACAAAACAACGCGGTTGATTCATTATTAACCATTTAAATATTTTTTAATTCCAAGTGCTTGGGCAAATGTTTCTTCATTATATCTTCAATTTCTGCTTTAGCCAAAGTATCCTTCTCTATATAACTACATTACACGCTAAGATGTAATCTAATCCTTTAGTCTGCAAATATTTCGTTACTGGCTCAGTATATCGAAATATTTTCAAATATACTTGAGCAGAAAAAATTATTCTAAAAGTTGATATTTTGTTCGGTATAGATTTTGCCATTTGTCGCGCGCGCGTATCCGTGCATTTTGTTTATAATTTCGATCGTTCAAGTTTCTTGATCGGTCTGAAATCGCTCCGTCCCACCGGACATCTGCCCGGTCATCCGCCACTAGTACCAACTTAGGGAAATAATGAAAACTTACTTCATTTTCTGTTTACATAAATGAAATTTAGCTTTGATGTAATTCCTTTCATTCATATTTTATTTTTGAAACTCATGTTGGACCATAGCCAATGATTCAAGTACAATTTCTTTTCAATTTCCTTTTTTGTTTTTTTTTAAAAAAAAGAAAACAATGGTTTGAATCACTGTCATTGTTTAACAATTTTTTAAAAAATCCGTAAAAGACAGGAAATGTGTCCCTGCTGTCATAGAACTTTAAAATGAATCACTATTAAAAATTCAACCGCTTTCATTTTCCCACAATGGGATTTCATTGCATTATGCATGTCCTGTTTCATAATGTTTATCTTTTTAGATACGCCTGCTTTTATTAAGCATGAAATTGGACGTCCATGTTTTGCCAGTGATTGAACGCGAAATTTATTTTCGTCTCCAAGACACCCTCGCAATTAAATTTTGAATGGTAAATAACATCGGGAGGGGGACCTTCTGTATACTTATGGGATTGCAAATAGCTCTCATTCCATATCGGAAAACCGTTTCCTGTGTATAGCACAGTACTCGTAATAGATATAAAATAGTTTCCCCTGCATGTGTTGCTTCATTTTCCTTTCAGAATTTCTTTCTTTGTGTGTGTGTGATATAAAAAGAATAAAAGCAAATGAGGGTTGTTCAGATAGATGTTTTTGTTATTTTAATCATGATTGTGTTTTCATTCATTAACAATTAATATTGCTGCATCATTAAATGTCAATAGTCCTTGCAAGAAGAAAAGTACTTTGAAAAAGTATATTGTTAGTCTAATTATAACGCTGTGAACTAAGGGTACATAAAAATAACATTTAATTCAATCGTAGATACTAAATTCAAAGTAGATAGGAAAAAGGACTGAGAACAAATCATGTTCGTTCATTTATGCTGAACATTATTCTAAATGAAATAAATATCGTTTGGCGATTATGTTCTCAATTTCACAAACCAAACTAATTTAAAAAATAAAACCATATTCTTTGAAATGATGTAAAATATTTAAATAAATATTTTTAATTCATGGTAAATGTTTTCAGTTTTTTTCTTTTCTTCCAATACTAATCTCTCAAACCGAAGTTTTTTGAAATCTAAACTGTGTGACTAGAAATTTTATTCAGTGCAATTATTTCGGGTTTTATTTTTCCTCCGAAGTTTAATGAGTTTATATATGCCGTAATACCTCAACTTAAACTACTCCGATTTACGCGAATTCTTAGTTAGCAATTTTCAAATCTCATCTTTTTTTCCCCATCATTAAAACACAAGCGGAATCATTGCCAGAGCCTAATGAAATTGGTAATTTGAAGAAGTTGTATAGCTTGCCAGGCAAATAAATTCAGAGTTGGATGGTGATAACTTTCAAGATTAAGTTGATAGTGATGCTGGATTCTCACACTCAGAAGTTGACAATTGATGAACTCATAGAAATGCATAAGTAAGAGTAAGACATTGAAGAACTTGATTGCTTAGACCGAGTTCAATCAGAAGATCGAATGACGGTGGGAGTTTGACAGGCCTCAGTTTAATTGAAAAAGGGTTACAAATTTTTTAAAAAATACATGCTCCAACGAAGGGAGTATTTTTTCAACAAAACAAGGAGTAAAAAAATTATTAGCATGCTACTTTGAAATTTTGCAGGAAAAAAAATCTTGCAACCAGCAAACTATTTGTTAGATTTTATGAAACCTTCTACATCAAAATAACTTCGGTTTGCGATTTGGTATTTATGTTATCTAAACATTTTTTTTCTAAATTATATATATTTTCTTTTGTCTTTGGTTCAAACAAAAAATAATGTATATGTATTTATATGGTTAATCATACAACGACTTACGCGGTTATCACTCAATCTCACCTCTCTCTATCGCGTAAGTTCGGGGTATTACTGTATGTTTATTTTTATTTTCTGTGCCTCTTTTTTATTTTCACATTTTATGATCTCTATGAAACCAACGCGAGAAAAGAAAAATTTGAATTTGCATTCTCTAGTAAAATTATAATAAAGTTGACTGTATATTAAAGCATAATTGTTTATCTCTCTTTTTTATATTGATGAAGAACCGTTATTATCTCTTCTTTTTCACTACTTGAAGTTATATTTAAAGGGAACAAAAAAAACTGGAATTTTTTTTTTAAATTAGTAAAAGTAAAATTGATAAAAGCCTGAGAGATCTGTCGGAAAAAAATTGTTCAAATCAGAACATTTTTTAATTTTCCAACTTTTGTGTTTAAGGGATTTTGTATTTTTTCATAGCTATTCACTTGGATTACATTTATTACTTTAAGAGAATTATTTTTGTTCCCTTTAAAATATTCCTTTGTATTAATATTTCAAAATTATACTTTTATTAAGAATTTGAAAAAGTAACTCCTTATTGTTTTTTTTTATTATGTTGATAATTCAAAAATTTCATAAGCAAAATCTGTTTGAATAATTGCTTCAAAAAATAAAAATATTGGACTGCAGTCTTAAACATAAAATTATTTTTTTCTTGAAAAAAACCCTTTATTGCATTTGATTTACTCAATTCATCTAGTTCCCATTTTGTATTTTGGTATCGATAATTCCGGAGCCCATATTCTTTGACGGAAAAAAAGGGAAAAAAAAAATCATTTATCCTTTATTACGCATTTAAAATTTGTATGTATAATATTTTTTTTTACTATTATACTAAATGTACAATATATAAAGGGAAAATCAACGAATGTGATTAAAACGGAATACATGTAAATTAAACGCTGTTCAAACAGTCTTATCAGGATTTCATCTTCAAAAACAAAGAAAAGGAAAAACAAACTGTTTAAATTTCATTGTATATGCAAATTAGATATTTACATAGATAATAATGGGCTCAATTCATAACGGTCACATTATAATACAATCGCGTGTTTTCCACTGAATTCTAAACAGACGTTTGATTTGTAGTTCGTTACATTAGAGCTACTTGCAAAATTTAGGTAAAATATCAAATATGGTTATATGGTAAAGATTTCAGTCAAGATTCTTCAAAGAGTTTTTTAAAAATTAAAAGAAATTCTTTTATTATATGGGTTCTTTTAAACCAAGTGCATTTTGTATATATATGGGCGTTATTATTGTTTACAATGTACTTTTGAAAAAATCAACAGAATCAAAAGTTGGCAACAACAAAGCGCATGAACTGATTGACTGAAACATGTGATTGCATTTATCATGTGATTAATGACGTCACATGAATTTTGCCGATTTGATAGCTGTTTTTCTTTGTAACTCGTTATCATTCACGTGTTAAGAAAAACTAAAGATAACTATAATATGTACTATGTTGCGTAGATAAGAAACTGGAATATATCGATGTTAGTTCAGAAAATATAACAGATTTAAACTATCAGGTTTCCAAATATAAACGCATTCTATATGTTTTATTCTCTGCTAAATAAATCACTATCCGCACTGTTATTTTTAATTTAAAGTAGTTGATTGATATTCAGTAATCCCTTTTCATATCCGTTGAGGGTGGGGTGGAATCTTGGTAATTCATCACGAGATTGGGGGAATTTGATTGGTAGATCCGGATGGACTAATTTCATGACGGTCACATGATAAATGCACAATCACGTATCCCCCAATACCAATGAATTAAAAACTGACATTAGACTTGTAATTGTTGTTCTGCTTGTAAAATTTAGGAAAAATTTCCAAGTTGATATAATTGGGTAAAAATATTCAAATATTAAGGTTCTTTAAAAAGTTTTTTAAAAATAAAAGAAATATTCTTATATTATACATGTATTCTTAAATCAAGAGCATTTTGTTTACCTATGTGCGTGATTATTGTTGACAAATATGTACTTTTTTAAAGAAAGTTTCTACAAAAAGCAAAAGCTTGCAGCAGCGAAGCGCATGAGCTTATTGGTTGTAAATATGTAATTTTATTTATGTGACTGACGTCATATGAATTTATTGCCTGGGAACGGATGATTACAATTATCATGTGAATATGCAAATCACATGAATTTATCCCATTAAAAGCTGGGAGCTCGATTTTAGTAAAAAGATCGTCTTAAGACACAAACGAGACTGGGAATGCGAATTACATTTGAGGAAGCTTCGATGAACGTCAATGAGTTGCATAATCTGTCAGAAAATCGTTTACTAAATGTCGGAAGATTGCTTTGCAGAATAATATAAACTGAGATGGAAAAAATAACTCGATATCGAAGTCCTCATGGAGTTTTAGCATAAGTGCGTGGTAAATAAGCTTTCGCGTGCATCTTATAAACTCGCGTTTTATAAAATTATTTCAATTTTTTATAAAATCTAGAGGGGGAACCCTCTGTTCACCTAAGTCATTGTATAAGTCATACAACTGTTCATACCAGTAGCGCACACAGAAATTTTTCTAGAGGTGGGATCCAGGGGCGAAAATCTACCATTCTTGTATCATATTCCTTTTGATTTTGTCGATTTTCGTGAACAAAAAACAGTAAAAAGCTCTAATTATTGAATAAATAATTAGTCTTAATAAAATTAATCATTAACAACAAATATATTTAATTAAATTTTACGTACTATATACTTGGAATTATAATCAATCGGAAAAAAATCAAGGGCTTTTGGGGGTCGGACCCTGGACACCCCTCCTTGTGTGCGCCACTGGTTTATACTCATTGCTCAAATTATAAACATGTGTTACGTAATTCTAAAGTATTCGTGGCCAAGAATAATTTTATTTAAAAAAATATCCTGGCGCCATCTGTTGCATCTAATCTTAACTACGTCAAAAATTTATTACAACATCACGAAAAACTTTTTTACATATAGAGAGATATAAATAATTAGTTCATGTTTTTTCTTGCCAAAACTCAAAAGATATCTGAAATCTTTTCACTGTATCTAAAGGAGACAATAATAGCCCTAGTGTACCTTCTAAATGCTACGATAACAATCAATCAACCAACCAAGTGAAACAATTTCTCGATATGCCATGATTATAGATTCATCTGTAAAATCTCAGGATATTATTTCTTGCTATTATCGAGAGTCCGACCTCACCAGGAATCCCCTGGACCACATTGTTATATTTTGTAATTATTTTTGAATACTTAGGTATATTAGTATTGTTTTGTTTGATTGAGAACAATTCTCGTGCCGGAATGTTAGTTTTATTCGTTGAATACAAGAGTTCTCATTACATTGAACGAGAAGAAAAGTAATTGGACATGAAATGTTTTTTTCATCAGTCTGCAATTGTTCTCTCTCCTCGGGAGGAGAAAGGGGAGTTTATAAGTGCAGCGAACTTCTCTAATCCGAACTCTTCGAGCCCGAGTAATGTTTAGATTAGAGAATAATCCGATTAAGGGTTTTACCGGCGCAGAGGAGTGATTAGATGTTGTAGGGCTGATAATTTCTATTCAAATCGAAAGGCAACAGTAAAGAAAATTCCAATAAGACTGCATAATATGTCTTCTCGAAGATGAAGTGGTCACGGAATATTTTTTTTTATTCTTTCATTCCTTTCCAAGATTGATCGAAATGCTTGTTGTAAATCTTGTAAACGTTCTAATTTTCTTTTCTACAACAGATAAGAGTGCACCAGTATTGATAGATCGGATGGCTTCAGATGTATTTTTTTTCGCAAGAGCTATACTGCTTTATTAAAGATAGAGAAAAGAGACCCAATATTAATCGCCTTTGTAATCCAAATCAGGGGTATTAGAATGAATGCAAATGATGTAAAAATGCAGTGGTATGGTCTGGAAAAGTACTAATTATTTTGATGCATTGAATGATTACTGTTGTGAATTACTCGCATAATAATTATAATACGATCATGTAGTATCATTTTTATTTGTTTGAATCTGACATTGCGACGCTGGTAGTGTTCTTTGTTGGTCAACTTTATTTTTACCAAAAACGAACAAAAAAAGTATTTATCCGTTTGTTAAACTACATTATTTATCTGTGTGTGTGTTTATCGAATTCGTAAAGTAAAGGTATAAATTTTTTTTCTTTTTCTTTTTTTGAAATTTTTATTTTTTTGAAGTAATTGATCTGATTGGGCAAGTTGCGTTGAGGGAATGAATACCTTTAAGTTATTTAAACCAGTGCTCCGCTACCTTTTTATCGTTGCGGACCGGTCAACGTTTGATAATTTTACCACAGCCCGCTGAGGGTGGGACACGTTGATTGTTTATATTTTAGATTGTTTTAATTTTTCAATTTTAATTTAGTTACATTTAAATATGCCCCCAGAATAAAATATAGTTACACCAAAAATGAATAAAAGTGATTTAAAGTTGAATATAAAGTGATTTCAGTGGAAAGTTGCGCAAATCCGAGAGAAATGCACCACTTTAAATAAAATGGCAATAGTTTAATGTTCTTTAGGCGGCCCGGCACCAACTGATCCACGGACCGGGGATTGCGGATCACTGATTTAAAACCCCATTTATTTTACAAATTTTTCTTTGGTAAAAATATTATAAGTACCTATTGTACAAACAGTTTGCTTTGCAAATTGATGTTGATGTTTAAGGTGCTAGTTGCACTGATGAATGCTGTATCTGTAGACAGTTGCAGCTATCGCAGTCAATAAACGTGACCATTCTCTGTCTTTTCAATTTTGAATTACCAATTTTGTATGGATTTGGCCTTATCCAAAAACCACTCGACACAATATTTCTAGTTCGATTGGTTACAGCTAAAATATATATATAATAAGTCAATCTAATGATCTTTAGATGCTCCGACTGGGAATGGAAGTAACACCTCTTCAGTTACACAAGATTTGTTACAGGCTCGTTTGATGCTTCTAAACCAGTGGTCTTCAAACTATGTTCCACGAACCCTGAGGTTCCACGAGTCAAAATTCGAAAAGAAAATCATAAATATGTATGTCCCCACGTCCCACTGGAGGATAATTAAGAAATAAATTCGGTGCCGGACAGCCTTTGTTTTAGTAACTTCTGCAGTGTCATGTAACAATATATTTAATCTTTTTTTATATGTACTATCTAGATTTTGAATATTCTGTTCATGATTCTGGGTTCCCCAAAATAATTTTATACTCGTTAGTGCAATGTTTTCAAAACTACGTGGAATGAATTGAATTTAGACGACAGTGTTAAAAATTATACTATAAAACTCCCCCATTTGTTTAAAAAAACCGCCTACAAGAGAACATTTCTTAAAAAAAAACTTAACACTTTTTAAAGTTAAAATATTATTTCCCGGAGGAGAAAACCAAGCTTGAATGGATAAATCGGTAGGCTTGCCAATGAAGGAAAAGGAACAACTTATCAACGTATCACCAGATTAGATGTAAAATCTAAATTTAAGCAGGAACAGTTCCTAAATTTTAGACTGCAAATTAGGTTCTCGCACCGTAGTAAACATTTTAATGCCATTCTGAACAATGAAGTTATAAATGTTAAAGTTAAAAATATTTCTCAACGTATGTGGCAAACATAAATAAATTAACACAGAACTTGAAATGCGACTGCAGATAGCTTTATTATACCCAGACTTCGGCAGTTTGAGTAAAAAAATACGAACACTTTACCCATTTACTAAAAATAATGCTAGGGTAGATGTACTGGCGTAGCTAGTACTGGTAGGTCATGTATCATAATTCCTTAGGGACTCGGTTTTTGGGGGGTTCCTTAACATCTTACTTTTTGCTTACGCATTTTAGGGCCCCTGAAGCTTTTAAGGGGGCGTATCATTGATACGGCGGTAGTTACGCCCTGAGTAGAGGGAAAGTTGAGAAAGATTTCTCGTTAATAGCATTAAAATGTTATTATGTTAAACGAAATTTTATAATTAATGCAGAATTTTTCTAAATTGTCATTATTTAAAGTTGCTACTAAATGTTAATCTATTTTAAAAGAGTTATTTAAGATATATTCTTATAAGGCTTGGATGAGGTTCCCCCCAAACACCTTATAATTCTAAGGGTTCTGCGAGTCAACAAAGTTTGAAGACCACTGCTTTAGACCTACCATGAAGAGGAACTAATGGACATTAAACCTGTGAAAGCTCAAGCGTGCTGTGGAAGTTCAGAGAGTGGCGTGCCAATTCACACACACACAGAGGTCGTTCTTGTTACCTGACCAGGGTTCAAATTATGAAGTCTTGTTCCTTCGTACAGCGACGTTCATCAGTTGAGGTCTGTAGAGCTCTGATTTCTGTGTAAGATCAAATCTTAATATTACACTCAAAAATTGGGTGCCACAAATGTTATCTGATCTTTCTCCTACGGATCAGCTGCATGTTAGTCGGCCCCTTAGTTGGAATGCGAAAAGCACCACACGGAAATATATTGTTTATGTGATTGGCCCTTGTACTTTTAATATATTTATTATTATATGTATTTATTTTTATATTTATTATTACGGGGATGTTCCAAGTCGAGCCGTATGCTCGAGTCCCGATTTCTTCAAAGATTCATGTATAAGGATGAATACTGTTTTACAAAACTTCTTTATAAAGTGTGGTATGAAAATTAGGAGAAGGATTTACTAATTAAAGTGTAGTCTTCGTCTTGACCTTGGGTCAAAAATATATGGCGGATATTACGACATTAATTCAAAACTTCCAAGTAAATTAATCAATTCGTACCTTAATTGTTAACTAGGCAAATTGATAGAAATAAATAAATGTATATATATTTAGTTTCATAGTACGTATGAAACTGATAAATTGACAGTATTTATTTTTAATCACATACGATTTAACTTAATTAGTAATTGATTCAGATAATTCTATTTTTTTCACCCCATGTATATGCATTTGGAATTATTTAAAAATGGATTACAAGTTAGGTAAAGGCAACTCATGCCAGATTTTAGATAAATCCTAAAAAGATATTTCGGGCATCTTCCTATCCAATGGAGGAAATTCAAACAGTCAAAATTGAAGAAATCAGTTATTTCTTTTGGGACAGTGGCAACGATAATTCTTTTTTCGATTCATTTTAATTGTATCAATTGCTGTGGTGCTAGTTATCGTCTGATTTTATATTGTTCTAATTGTTCTATATATTGCGTGGTTTTTGTGGTTAGTAAAATGACGTAAAGAAACCTGAAATCTGTTTTAAATAAGGAAATATGCTGTGAAACTGGTGTTGCTATAATTATGCTGATTATGTATGCTTTTATTTCAACTTTTTACATTTAATTTCAAAAAGAAGCCAAACTTATGACCCGGATTACAAGTATGATTTTCT
The DNA here is from genome assembly GCA_019973955.1 of Trichonephila inaurata madagascariensis. Lineage (NCBI taxonomy): Eukaryota > Metazoa > Arthropoda > Arachnida > Araneae > Nephilidae > Trichonephila > Trichonephila inaurata. The sequence continues at coordinate 5,819 of BMAV01026600.1, read as the reverse complement.
TTTTTTTTCTTCTCCTTCTCGATATCGTCCCAGTTTGTCGCTTTTAATTTTAATCTATTTTATTTTTTTTGATTTTGTGTCATGTTAGAGATTTCGGCCATGCTTGACCGATTACTTTCATTAGTTGGTATTTGTTTAGAATTTTATTGAATAAAAGAGGCGTTGCTACGATAAGAATTATGAACTTGTCATTCTAACATGATTAGTTTATTTGCATTTTTTAAATAAAGAGTACAATTTCGTTTATATTCATTGCACATGTGTAAGGAAAAAAACTAGTTTAGTAAAAGAAAGGGGAAAAATCATTGTCACATATTTTTAATTTTGTTCTTTTTTCCCCCAAGTACATAAGTAAATTTCCTCTTTGAATGAGAAACAATTTGTGATAAAATAAACATGTGGAAGGCGCCAGCTTTCTTAGGCGTAATCTTCATCCTGTTGCATGTGGTAAACACTTTCAAGGGTGAATTTTATTTCTAATAAATTAAGGCTTTTTTTTCTGCGTAATAGAAATTTACTAAATTTTCCTTCTATTTCAGTAAAAGATTAAAATAATAATAAAAAAATGGCTTTTAAATAACTGTTTCAAATTACAAATATTTAAATTTTTTAAATATTCATTTTTGTTATTGAAAACATTTATAAATCCCCGTACACCACAAATTATCACATGGGGCTTACTAAAGTATGAAACACATTACAAAAAGGGAAATTTTTTTTTAAGTTATGAAGGATTTCAAATGCTTGCAATGAGTTTACAGAAATTTCCAAAAGCACTTCTGGTTGGAATAAGTTGGAAAATCTGGAGGATAATTTATATTAAAGCCCTTGAGAGCCAGTCTTAGGATCTTTCTTTCTCCGACAAACTTGGAGCTACAGGGGCCTCAATATGTGTATCTACAGTCCACTGACAGAGATCCTATATCTAAAAAAGGGCCTCGAAGAAATTTTGATACAGGCCCTGTCAGAGCTAGCTACGCCAGTGGTTAAATATGGCTCTGAGGTAGGCTATTGACAATAAATTTCATAAACACACGACTTTTAAAAGGTTCCTTTACAGTTCTAACATAAGAACCAAAGAATTCAAAAGGATCCAAGCATGGAACAATACAATTACTTATGCATTACTATGCTTTGTTGATATAAGTTCAGCCAGCCTGATAGAACTTACGCATATGCCATAACACGCTTTAGTCTGTTAATGTTGTTTTCGTCACGTTTGAATGGACTAAATTCATGATGGTCACATGATAACGGCAGTCACGTGTTTCCCATTGATTAAAAATTTACATACTAGTTGTTCAACTGTAAAGTTTAGATAACATTAAAATTTAAACAGTTTGGTTTAACTATATGCATTATATTATATCGTTGACAAATATGTACTTTCTAACAGAAAGTTCCCGCAAAAAGAAAAAGTTGGCAACAGTGAAGCACATGAACTAATTGTCTGGAAACGCGTGATTACATTTATTATATAATCATGACTTCGCATTAATTTATGAACTCATTGGCCGACAACACGTGGCTCAGTTATCATGTGAGTCCATTACTTAAAATGGGAACACATAGATAAGGGATAGATTCTAGAATGGTGGTCGACGATGGCTTCGTAGTTGAAATAAATAATTATAAAACAATCTCAGTATTAAAATAGTATATATAGTTATACTATTTTAATCCTTTGCAACCCTTACACACTGTTTATATCCTTTATAACACTGCATCCTTAACATTTTGAAATGTTTCATATGTATGCTATTTTTTACATTTACTTGTAAAATTAAGGGTCACGTATAGTCTTACAATGTAAGAAACGAAGTATACACACATTTTACATAGACTGAAAAAACTGACTTATTAAAAGAGCCAGAGATAAAAATCAGTTATGTATACTAAAATATGCTCATCTCTATATCATAATAAAGTCAGAATTTAATATTAGTGCCGAAGTATTTTCAGACTTAAAAAAGAAAAAAAGTACCGAGTTTGTTTTACTATCTAACTTTAAGTTAAAGTCACAGTCTGAGGATCCTACCTTATCCCTGACCTTTCCATCTTATTCATCCTTAATTTCAGGTCCGATATCGTTTCTCTTCCAACAGGCCACATTAGAACAGAATGTGTATCAAATTCACTTGAGTGAAACGACTCTCTTAAATACTTTCCCATTTCTTGCCCTTCTAAAATGATATTCGTGACGAACCACCTACTGCAGTTAGCGGTCGGACTTCTCTCATCTCAAACGAAAGCTTATTCGGCGCGCAATAATTTAAAAAAGACTTTTTCTGCCGACGACGTTACGATCACTGGGACGAACCCCAATTGCAGATAATTCCAGGCCATTCGGATCGCCGCTTTGTAATAACTTCCAGTTACCTGTTTCTTTATATTTTATTTTTCCCCTTCAACCTTCTGGAGGGACTACAATTTTTGATGCTGGAAGAAGGGAGAGAAAAAAAAGTCTTCTATTTGCATAGAACTGCATCCAGTCAGTAGCCATTAAAGCATCACGTTTCGTGGAACAAAACAGTAAAAATATATTTATAAGTTTTTTTTCCCCTCTTTTTTTTTTTTTTTTGCGTGAACCTTAAATTAAGTTCCCAATAGCGACTTGGCGTGATTCGTCAAGAGACGTAAAGGAAAAAAGAATAATAGGTGGAGAGAAGAAAAAAAAAGTAATGATTCTATCTTGGAAAATGGCGGGAATTTTTGTACGAACATTACTTTTTCGTTCGTGTTGTTCTACTCTCGAATTTGTTTTCCTGTTTTAATTTGAACAATTTAGGTGGATTTCACTGCGTTTTGGAACAATATTCGCTTAGAATGTTTGTTCTGTTTGGTTTTCGTTCGTAACGTGTTTTATTCTACGTAGAACTAGAATTATTCCAGAAAAGGGCGGGAAATTGACTTAGAAGTTTTTCAGAGTTGGAGTGAATGTCCTGTTGAAGTGAACTATATACCTGAAAAAAGAGATGAAGCATTTTGTGTTAGCCCACTTGCCTTGTCTTTCAGAAATTGAAGCAGTTCGTTGATCTTTAAAAAAAATTAATAAAAAAACTTGTGACTAATTTGATTATAAAAAGCGAATTCCGAAAATGAGCCATTTATTTTTAAAGCGGTCGAAGTTAATTTTTCAGAAAAAAAAATCGAGCTAGCTATTTTAATATTAATTCGTGCGTTTCGACTTTATCTTTCATTCAACATACAGTGAAATACGTTTAACGCTTAAGACGAAATATCGGTTAACAGGAAATAATACAACGGTCCTGACAAACTATGTATTTTTTTTGTATTTTTTCTCTTTAACACGAAACGAAAATCGTTTAACACGAAAAGATTTCCCATCTGGCAACCGAAGGGAAGCCGATGTCAAAGAAAATTTCTGTATTATTGGACTGCCCTACTGTATAATCGGGAGAATTCGTTGTAGCAATGTGTACAGTCCTAATTATGGTAGATAAAGACATTTTGGGTTTGTTTAAAACTCAAAAAATATAATTTATGCAGATTTCCATGAAGAAAATGAAGTGAATAATGAAACTTTTTTTCTCATGTCATTCGAAATGAGGAACGTCATTTGCTTAGACGCATATTCCAATGGCGAATTGAGTAACAAAATGAACGACATCTAACAATTTGATGCTAAAAAAGACAATGCAAAGAAAAATATCAGATTATTTTTCAAAATAAATTTTTTCTCTCAAAAAACATGAATATTTTGTATTAAATTTCGTTAAGTTCTTGTGAATGCTTTTGTTTCATTGATTTTTATTTAAATACATCATATATACATATCTCTGTTAGTAAAATGTTCTCGAATAAACTTAATTTTGTCGAATATATGTTGTATATATGTTGTGAGGGCCGTGGGTAGCCTAGTGGTTAGAGCATCGTACTCCAGACCGGAAGGCCTTGGTTCGATGCCCGATGCCACCAAATACCCTCCGAGTACACACGGAGTACGTGCTCGTTTAATCAGTGGGTCCTAAAGTCTTGTGGGCTGAATCACGAGTGCAGGGGACAGGAGAATATTTCCCTCCCCTTCAGTTCCATGCCAAAATTGTGGAGGTGGAGATAGGTGGTGTCGCCATCTATCGTCCCTTCGGGGAATTTCGCCGAGCTATAATTCGTGCTGTCACCAGTATGGTGCTCAAGGCCAACGACAGGCGTACTTCTAGCCCCTTGCCACGATGAATTTCGTGGGCCTCGATCTGACTACGTCAGACAGGTGGCATTAGCCACAACAACAACATGAATGTTGTGAATATATTTCACTGTATATAAAATCACTAAAATTTTGAGGGGAGCAAGAGTTACCTAGGTTTGAAGATTTGTCATTCCTAACACTTCAGTAAGCAGGTTAATTAAAATTTTTTTAAACGAATTCGGAATACTTTTTTATTGCTTTCAGTTCTATTATTGAATTCCCATTGTTCAAATAACATAAATATAAAATTTGAATAATAATTCATTGCATAATTTTAATGTAATATATAAACACACAAAAAGCTAGTTAGCAAGGTCAACAATGTGATAAAAATTGATATTAATAATCACCTGTAAAGTATGTGTGTTTACATTACTTTTCTAGTTTTCTTATTATTTGTATAACTCTTTGCATTTTATCGATTGGAGTCCTTTTTCCTAAACAGTGCACTTATATAGCAACCATCTGTCAATTTTATAAGTCAGTTTTGAAAATAAAAGTTCTATTTTGTCTTTTAGTTTAAAGAATGCAGTACAGATAATTCTTATCATAAATTTCAAACTTAAAAATCAAATCAAATCAAGAGAAAAAATTACTAGATAATACCTACATACCATAATTATTTTAAATTTCTCCCACTTGCGCAAATCTTGAAGAATGAATTTTATGAATTGGAAAAATATAGTTAATGTAAATGTAATATTTCTTAAATAATGAATAAAAGTTTGATACTTTTCAAATTGTACATTATTCTATTAATTACAAGTGGAATTTATTTTTTCTATAAATTTATACCTTTTTAAGAACTAGAAAAGTTTAAAAAAATTTAAAGTTTCATTAATTTTGTGAAGGATTTAAATCCAATTTTTTTTAAAAACTTATTCCTTTTAAGGAATGTATGTTATGTAAATTAGGTTGGTAAATTTTTATTTCCTTAGAAACATAAAAGCATTTTACTACCACTTTATCTATTACCAATATTTTTAAATTTATTAAAACGCAAATCCTTAAATTTTTCAATTTTAAAATAAACCTGGGATTATTTTCAAAAATAAATAAATAAAATTATTATTATTATTATTTATTTATTTTTTTTTTGAGTGCTCGAACATCAGTGGACATTCAGATTCCACGTTATATGTTTCCAGAAAATTCTTTCGTAACTTTATTAAATAAATGTATTACTTATTTTTGAAATAATACCTATTTTAAAATAAATACGCTGTTTTTTATAATGGAGAAAAAAATAATAAAACCTAATATATTGCATTAACATTTATTTATTTATTTCTAACAGTTTAAAAGTGTAAGCGTAAACCATCCTAAAAAATATTTATAACGAAAACGATTATTACAAAAACGTTTATTTCTCAATTTTTGTGAAGTGTCAATAGATTTTGTAAATGGAATAACATAAAAACTCATTTGATTCTGAAAACACTTGTCAAAATATTCTGCTGCATTTTTATTCCATAAATTATTTGAATAAAAAATTGTGTAAACATTAAATAAATCGTATTTTTACTGGGGGTTATGTATTTGTCATTTTACCATGTTTTTTTTAACTCGCTTTTTTTTTATATCTGTCCGGGTTAATTTTGATGATTCT